>OZ037736.1:6936482-7531482 GCA_964035505.1 Watsonalla cultraria | reverse complement strand
CCTAACCTAACCTAACCTAACCTAACCTAACCTAACCTAACCTAACCTAACCTAACCTAACCTAACCTAACCTAACCTAACCTAACCTAACCTAACCTAACCTAACCTAACCTAACCTAACCTAACCTAACCTAACCTAACCTAACCTAACCTAACCTAACCTAACCTAACCTAACCTAACCTAACCTAACCTAACCTAACCTAACCTAACCTAACCTAACCTAACCTAACCTAACCTAACCTAACCTAACCTAACCTAACCTAACCTAACCTAACCTAACCTAACCTAACCTAACCTAACCTAACCTAACCTAACCTAACCTAACCTAACCTAACCTAACCTAACCTAACCTAACCTAACCTAACCTAACCTAACCTAACCTAACCTAACCTAACCTAACCTAACCTAACCTAACCTAACCTAACCTAACCTAACCTAACCTAACCTAACCTAACCTAACCTAACCCGATAATAAAAATTTTTTCAAAAACATTTTCAGTGTGCCTATTGCTGCTGGTAGCTTTGCGAATAGCTCCTGTATATCGTCCGTGACGATCCCGCGACGCTCCGCCCCCGCACCTGGAAAATAAACAGTTTTTAATAAATTAAATAGTCCGTTTTTTACTAAAATTTTCTTTAAAAATTCCTATTAAATTATTTTTGTTCTAAACCTTCGCGTTTTTCGCTCCCCTAATATCCGGAGCACCCTACCGCAACCCCCCACAAGGTTTGCGCGCTCAAAAACGCTGAAAAACGCGAAAACTAGCACTTTTTCAAAATTTTTCTCTTTGGACCGAGGTTACTTGGTGAGTGACTTCGCCCATACATTCGATAATAAAAATTTTTTCAAAAACATTTTCAGTGTGCCTATTGCTGCTGGTAGCTTTGCGAATAGCTCCTGTATATCGTCCGTGACGATCCCGCGACGCTCCGCCCCCGCACCTGGAAAATAAACAGTTTTTAATAAATTAAATAGTCCGTTTTTTACTAAAATTTTCTTTAAAAATTCCTATTAAATTATTTTTGTTCTAAACCTTCGCGTTTTTCGCTCCCCTAATATCCGGAGCACCCTACCGCAACCCCCCACAAGGTTTGCGCGCTCAAAAACGCTGAAAAACGCGAAAACTCGCCCCCCCACCCACCCTTTCTCGATCCGGTAGGTGACCGCGGTCCGCCCACGCAACACCGAATTCGTCCTAATCGTTCGATTTGCGTGCGGTTTTCGACGATACAGGACGCCTATCGGTTCCTGGGGCCCAACAGGACTATCCACGGAATTTTAGGGCTTTTTGAAAAATTTTTAGGGACTTTTTTCGGTATTTAAGCCGAAAAAGCGTACATATTTTTAGGACAGGGGCCCTTATTGGCTCTTCTGTTTCACTGTTGCTGTCCAGACTTTACTGACACATTAGGCACCTTATTGGGTACCTAATTTAGTTTAGTTTTAGTCGTAGGTTTTAGTATTTTTTGAATTATTGATTTTTGAAGACGGTCTTTTGACACATTTTATTTAGGAAATTTATTTTTATTTTATTCTAATTTATTAAGACAAAGGTCTTATTGGGCCTTTGACAAGATCCATCTTTGGACTTTTATTCTATTATTTTAAACTATTTCATTGACTTTTACTTTTATTTGACTTTTTAAATTTATTTTACAGACAAGGGTTTTATTGAACCCTTCTTATTTTAAGTGACGTTAATTTATTGTGTCACCGACAAATTGTTTGAGACCGTCCATTTATTTGATTTTGACTTTTAATTTATTTACTCGTATTTATTATCGGCCAATTGTTTTTATTTATTGTTGCATATTTTGTGTAAACTCCGAACCCTCTAACATGATTAGGCACAGCCCGCCTAAACTGCGAAGGTGCACTCCCCCCAAGAGGTACATCGCCCCCACCACCTGGGCACGTAAAAACCTCTCGTTCTCCCCGACTCCCGAGAAGGTTGAGCCCTCGCGAGCAATGGTGAGGCGTAGCGTCGAGGCGTGGGAGGGCGAGAGGTCAACCGGTGATAAAACACCAACCCCACCCCCGGCTCCCCTGAACTCCACGACGGTCACTCGGAAGTCCAAACCGAAGGCGGCACCGGAAGGCAGTGCGCCGACGGAGACAGCCGAGTGCCCGTCCAAAAAACCGGCACAGGCTGATAGAGTCGCCGAGGCACGAGCGTGCCTAAACAAGGCAAAGCTGAACCTGGGTAACTCGCGGAACCTTAAGACGGACATTAAGGAAGCGGTTACCCAGGCCCTCGAGCGGCTCTACCAGCTTGTGAAGGAAGCGGAGGCCGGGAGCATGAAGGTCAAGGGGAAAAAGACAGGGAGAAAAGAAGCGGTGGAAGAGGAGGAAAAGGGGGAGGTCATCGAGGCACAGGAGCCCCCAAGGCAGCCGCCGATGGCGCAGCCTTGGGAGAAGGGGATAGGAGAATGGGAAAAGCGATTGGAGGAGCATGCCACCTTAATTAGGGAAAGCAACTCCAAAATGGAGGAGCTGAAGGAAGCGCTAGGAAAGCATGGTGTGGTCCTGGAGAAGACCACATACGCGAGTGTGGTGGTGGCAGGACCGAAACCCGTGGTCCCGACTCAGGCCCCACTGCACTCGGTCGCGGTCAGCTCCAGGGACACACAGGAAACTGGAGAGGACGTCCTGGCCCACATCCGCAAAGCGATAAACGCCAAAGACGGGTGGGTCAGGATTGAGAGGGTTAGAAAAGCAAAGGACAAGAAGGTAATAGTGGCATGCTCCTCCAAGGAGGATAGGGACAAGGTTAAGGAGCGCCTCAGGGGCGCAGGTGATCGGCTCCTCGTCGAGGAAATCAAGAATAAGGACCCCCTTCTGGTCCTCAGGGACGTGATGTCGTATAACAGCGACGAAGACGTTACAAACGCCCTGAGGAACCAGAATAGGGAACTGTTCGATGGCCTCGACGAGGAAGACGT
This sequence comes from Watsonalla cultraria, assembly GCA_964035505.1. Taxonomy (NCBI): domain Eukaryota; kingdom Metazoa; phylum Arthropoda; class Insecta; order Lepidoptera; family Drepanidae; genus Watsonalla; species Watsonalla cultraria. The sequence goes on along the minus strand of OZ037736.1, from coordinate 7,528,538 downwards.
CCGGCTGGAGGTCCGCTTTCGACGGAAAGCTAGGAACCGCCAGGCCGGCCACGTGGTCATGAGGGTGTCCCCCGCAGTATGGACGAGAGTGACCGGGGCAGGCGCGGTGCACATAGACCTACAGAAGGTCCGAGCGGCGGACTACTCGCCGCTCGTCCAATGCTCGCGCTGCCTCGGTTACGGGCACGGGCGGCGTTTCTGCACGCAGAAAGCCGTCGTGTGTAGCCACTGCGGGGGAGCCCACATGAAGTCCGAGTGCGCGGACTGGCTGGCCAACGCTGTCCCGCGATGCTGCAATTGCAGCAGCGCCGAGCTGGACAAAACCGACCACAATGCGTTTAGTCGGGAGTGTCCAGTTCGGCGAAAGTGGGACTCGTTGGCTCGGGCCAGTATCGCGTACTCGTAGGGACACCACGTGGAGTCACGCCGATCACCAACAGGCTGGTGAGCTTGGCGCCCTTGGGGATCTCAGCACGCAGGCACTCAACAGTACCAACGGGACAGAGAACCGTAGACGCGGCCACGCCGGATCAGACCACAGCGGAAATGAAATGGCAAAAAACTGTGGCCGGTTTCGTGGGAAACCGGCCAAGCTTAAAGCAAAGAAAATCGGGCCGCTGTGGTCCGAGGCAACAAAATGGCAGGCCGCGTCTCGACACGCTGTGCAGACCGAAGGTGCGGGGGAGTGCCGGAAAGAGAGGAGAGGAGGGCAAAAAAAACCCTCACTCTGTACCGCAAAAACCAGCGGAGCCCGTCGTCTCGAGGGGCCGAAAACGGCTGTCCAGACAGATAAAAGGCTCGGCCATGCTGATGCATGGCCAAACCGTTTGTAGAGATTCGCAAGGGCAGCCGTCGTCCAGGGACACCCTGAGACGACTGGCTCCGCAGATGAATAAAGAAGGCATGAAAAGAAACTGCAAATAAAAACACAAACACACCCATCCACACACAAACAAGACAGTGGCAATGAACTAAAGCAACACGATGAACAAAGTCTCAGCCTACGGCCGAGGAAACGCGCGACGCCTCCAGGGCGTCAAAAAAAAAAAAAAAAAAAAAAAAAAAAAAAAAAAAAAAAAAAAACCTAACCTAACCTAACCTAACCTAACCTAACCTAACCTAACCTAACCTAACCTAACCTAACCTAACCTAACCTAACCTAACCTAACCTAACCTAACCTAACCTAACCTAACCTTTTTTTTTTTTTTTTTTTTTTTTTTATTGACGAGGGGGAAACCTTCAAAAGGTCCCCGACCGCCCTGGGAGAGGCAGATCGGGGTATGTGGGATTTTTACCGCACTAAAACCCCCCCGGTGGCCATCCTCAGTGTTCAGGGGGGACTCCGGGTACTCTGATAGATCGCACCGGTGTCCCCCCACACTTTGCCGGGGCACATCCCCGGGGCAGCTGAGTCGCCGCCCCTAGAGACCTCGCTGTGCAAGGCAGCGCGAGCCACATCGCGCTGCCACCTTCCCGGGCCCGCGGCTCAGTGGTCAAAGCTCCCACCCCGACCACCGCCAGCAGGCCCTCCGGCCCCCTTTTAGTCGCCTCTTACGACAGGCAGGGGATACCATAGCCAAATTCTTAGACCCTGGCTATTGGGTGGACGGTCCGGGGCGTGCGTTGCCTCCGCCCCACCGTCGCCGTCGTCTCCGAGAGGGATCGGCTCTCTCCCGATCCCGCTCGGAGGCCTCCTTCTGGGACATTACTGTCTCGCAGAAGGAGACTACGGCCCTCCATGCCTCTCTGTCTGCCAGCATAGCCGTCACTACGCGTGGCAGAGAGAGGTCCTGCCCGATCCTGGTGACCAGGATTCGCCGTTCCGAGCTCCACGCTGGGCACTGCTCCAGCGTGTGCTGTGCGGAATCCCGGTCACTGCCGCAATGGTGGCATTGCGTCGTCGGTTCGCGACCGATCCGATTCAGGTACTCTCCGAAACACCCGTGTCCGGTGAGTACCTGCGTCAGCCGGAAGGTGACGTGGTCCTTCCTCTTTAGCCAGGGCCCGAGGCTCGGCAAAATTGCACCGACAGCGCGTTGGCGGGCGTTCTGCGGCTCACAGAGCCGCTCCCGCCACGTTACGAGCGCATGTCGGTGCTCCTGCCTTCTCACTTCAGCCGCATTTGGAGGCGCAGTTCCGTCCGCCCGGCGGAGACGGTCGTAAATACGAGCATCCATCTCCGCCAGGATGTCCAGGGGCGGAAACCGCGCCAGGACAGTGGCCGCCTCAAAGGACAGGGTACGATACCCCCGTGCGACCCGGATGGCCATAGGACGCTGCATACTATTGTACATAGTTCTGCAGCGCCTAACACCCAGTCTGGAAGACCAGACGGGTGCTCCGTAGAGAGCCACGGATCGCACGACCCCCGCATAGAGGCGGCGGACTCCTTCACTCGGCCCCCCGAGATTGGGCAGCAGTCTGTGCAATGCACCCGCTACCCTCTTGATCCGGGGGACCATGCGGCTGAAGTGCTCCTCAAAGCCCCAGCGACCGTCCAGGGTGAGACCGAGGTACTTGAGGTACCGTCCCACCCGGACATCCACGTCACCTACGCGAACCGACGAGCTGGGTGGTTCCCTTCCCCTCGGGATCTTGTGGAACCACAGCGCCTCGGTCTTTTCCGGCGCTACCCGAAGGCCCAGCTCGTGGATTTTCTCCACGACGCATGCCACGCCAAGCTCGGCGAGCCGGTTGGTCTCCTCGAAAGTGGCCCCGACGGCTAGCACCAGCGTGTCGTCCGCATAGCAGACGATGCTAACGCCGTCGGGGCGGTCGACCCGCAGGACCGCATCGTACGCGAGGTTCCACAGGAGTGGCCCTAGGACCGATCCCTGTGGGACCCCGCAGTACACCTCCCTCCGGTGAACTCGTCCATCTCCGCCCACATATTGCACGCACCTGTCGCACAAGTAGGCACAGACCACGCGCTGCAGGTAGGGGGGCACGCGGTGGTACACCAGGGCCCCCCTTATTGCGTCCCAGGGCAGGCTATTGAAGGCGTTGACTATGTCAAGGCTGACAGCCAACGCCACTCCGCCCCGGGATACAGCCTGCGTCGACAGTGTTCGGACGCGTATGATCGCGTCCACTGTCGACCGCGCGCGTCGGAAGCCAAACTGGTCTTCCGACAGGTCCGGCCCGACGCTCGTCAGGTGCGTACTGAGGCGGTCCGCCAACACTCTTTCGAGCAGCTTACCCGCCTCATCTAGTAGGCAGAGAGGACGATACGCGGAGGAAGAATCTGCGGGTCTACCATCCTTATGGAGGAGAACCAACCCAGCCACTTTCCAGCCTGAGGGGAACACGCCGCAGCGTAGGCAGTCGTTAAACAGCCGCCGCAGCCTGTTCCCCAGCCCGTTGGGTAGAGCCAACACCCAGGCCCGACCAGGAATTCCGTCTGGGCCTGGTGCCGTGTTTCGGGCTCCGAGGCGCCTCACGGCTCGGTCCAGCTCATCGGTCGTCACCCCCATCTCTTCGGTCCAGATGATCGGTTCCGAAGGAGGGGGCGCGGGACTGCTCTGGACCCTGGGGAAGAGGGTGTCGACGACCCTCTCCACGAATGCCGGGTCCAGAGTTTCCGTCAACGGAGGGACCCACGGGCGCAATTTGCCCAGTACCATCCTGTACGGGCGGCCCCATGGATCCCTCTCCAGTCCCCCGATGAGCTCATCCCACGACCGAGCCTTGGCGCTGGCAATGGCTGCCTGCAGCGCCTTCGTGGCGCCTCGATAGGCCACGTAGGCTCCACCCAACTCTTCGGCTGTGGCTCGCCTTCTTCTCCGGGCACGCGTGTACTGGCGTCGGGCGCGGAGGCATATCTCGCGCAGCTCCGCGATGCTTTCCGACCACCAGTACACGGCCCGGGGCTTGGCAGATCTGGTCCGGGGCATCGACGCGTCACATATGGACGTCATCGTGTCCCGGAACCAGGCGGCTTCCCTTTCAGGATCGGGCAGGATCCCATCCTCTTGGCCCTCAGGCCAGGCCGCGACGATGGCTGCGGCGCAGAGACGATCTCTGTCCAACCGCTTGAGAGACCATCGTCGCGGCGGGCTGCTACTGCGGCGGCTGTCGGGGCGGGGAAGGCGGATGGCCACATCCATCGCTATATAGCGATGGTCGGATAATGTGACCATCTCCTCTGCCACTCTCCACCCCGTCACCATGCGCGCTGCCTGGGGAGTCGCCCACGAAAGATCCACGATCGACTCCCCCTGCCAGCGCACGCAGGTGCTGACAGACCCCCGGTTCAGCAACCGGAGGTCCAGCGCCGCCGCCCATTCCAGCACTGTCTCCCCCTTTTGGTCATCCCGGGCGCTCCCCCACTCACGAGAGTGAGCGTTGAAGTCGCCCAGGACAAGCACGGGACGAGGCAGACATCTGCGCATGCAGTTGGCCACCCCGTCCAGGTACGCCTCGTAGACGGCGAGGGTACAGTTGGGGGAGACGTAGCAGCCCACAACGACTACACGACCCCAGCTCACGGCGACGTATCCCAGCCCCCTCTCAATGAGGGAGCAGGGAGGGTCGCCGCTACCGCCACCCCAATATATGGCGACGGAGTCCATGTCGTCACCAAACCAGCGAGGGTGGTTTGGGACGACGCGATATGGCTCCGCCACCACCGCCAGTGCAACCGACCACTGCGCGACGGACTGCTGGAACAAGTCCTGCGCCGCGCGACAGTGGTTGAGGTTGCACTGTAAGGCTCGTTGGGGCCTTAAGGTCGTGGTGGGACCTCGGTTGCCGCCACAGCTGGGCTCGAGCCCGGCTGTACCGGTCCCGTGCCGCTCGGCTTCGCGGGACCCGGCTTACGGCCCCTTTTGCCACGAGGAGCGGAGCACTTCTTGCCCCCCATCCTGTGGCCAGAGGGCCGGCCCAGGTCCGCGCAGAGCGGGCACTTCAGCGGGCGAGTACATTGACTCGCCCGGTGGTCCGCCTCACCACATGCGTAGCACAGGGAGCTTCGGTCCGTTGTGCTCGGACATGTGCTACGCACGTGGCCAATTTCGAGGCACCGGAAGCACTGCAATGGCCTTGCCTCCAGTGCCTCGACCCTCACTGACACCCACCCCACCTGGATGCGCCCCGCTGCGAACAGCTTGCGCACCGCGGTGAGTGGGCATCGGACCCACACAGTCCCCAGGGCCAAGTGTGAGGGGCGCTTTATGTCGCCCACTTTCACATCCGCCGCCGCGCAGCCTCCAACCTCCGCGATCGCGGTCGCCACGTCTTCGGGGGTGGTGGCCTCATTGAGGTCCAGCACCCTCATGTCCCCCATCTTCACTGGGCGCACTATTCGCACGCCCAAGTCTTTAAGGGACTCGCGCATGCGACTCGCGAGCGCGTCGGCCTTGGAGGCAGAGTCCGGTTCCGGGACCTCTAGGATCAGCCCGCCGGTTATGGCTTTCCGATTCCGAAGGCTCGGAATGCCAAGGTCGGCGAGCTTTATCCTCTCCCTCGCGGCGGCCATTACCGCAGCGTACGTGACGTCTGATCCCTCCGGGATCGTCACGGTGATCGCTGCGACAGTTGGCGGCCGCGCGGGTGCCCTCTCCGGTTTGCGCGACGGCGGGGGCCGGGACGCAGGCTTCGCGGGAGGAGGCCCACTTGGCCCAGCCCTGGGTTGGGCCTTACGCCCCACCACTGTGCTCCATGTCACCTGGGGGGGTGGCGCCTGCACTGCCCGCGGAGCTGCAGGAGGAGCAGCGGTCGGAAGCACTGTGGCAGTGGCCGGGCTCCGCTTGTTCTTCCTGTTCCTCCTCCCTCCCCTCCTACGTCCCGGCGTCTCCGGGGCAGGTGCCCCAGAGGCCGGGGCTGCCGGGCATGAGGGTGGCCCGACAGGCGGTCCGGCAGGTGGCACGACAGGCGCCTGAGCTGCCCTCCTGGCGTCCGCAGCGAGTGGGGGACGCATGCGCCTCTCGGGAAGCAGCCTCTCCTCCAAGGCCTCAAATCGCGCGCCAATCATGGTCCCCACCTGGACCATGATAGCGCGCGTGAGGTCCTCAACACCCGAAGGCAGTGCCGAGGCGGCTTCGCTGGCCTCTACCCTGCCCGCCCCGCGGAGGACAGAGAGCTCCGCCGTGAGCTTCTCCATCCTGGCAGAGAGAGCCGCCATCTGCGAGCGCAATTCCGCATTCTCGCGCTCCGACCTTTCGGTGTTTGCGCCCGCGGATGTACGCATCGCCAGAACAAGCGACGCCGCCTCGGTCCTTCGTGCACTCACTCGAAGCTGGTGCACGAAGTTGCCCTTCAGGTGCTTCGACCTGTCTGCAACCCGTTCTACAGCAGTCTGCTGCTCTTTAATGAGGGTGCCCAACTCAAGTGTGGGCATCTCCTCCAACTTCTTCCTCAGCTCCTCTACCGAGGGCAGCTTCTTTTTGGCCCTGGTATTTGTCAGGGCCAAATCAGGACCGAACAGGTCGTCCGTATCGTCCTTGAAGTAGGCCGCACGGCAAGTCCCGGAGGGGCCTGCCCTGGACGCTACTTCAGCCTCCTCTGAGGTCAGCGACACGAGCGACATCTCCGACATCGCGTCGCTGTCCTCGTCCCGCTCGCTCCCTGCGCACGGTGTGGGCGGCCGGATAAAGCGGCCTGACCCATCGCGCGTTATTCGCGCTGCAGCGCTTGAGCGCTTGCGGCCACGCGTCGCCGTGCCGACCTTGGCAACGGTCTGCTCGCCGCAGGAGGAGCCAGAATTTGTCCTACTCCTCTTCTGCGACCTTGGACGCGCTACCACAGCTGCAGCTCGACCACTGCAGCTCTCCAGCACCACTACAGGGGTCAGCGACTGCTTCCCCCCCGTATTCTCCTTCCCGTTTAGGGATTTTACACCCCCTTCCTGTTTCTCCTCTCCTTCCTTCGTCAAAGTTTTGTTTATTTTTTCCATGTCTATTCCCACGAGTATGGGTCGAACTAGGAACCATTGCCGGGTGACGCCCATTCCGACAATGGGGGACTTACATACTGAGAGGTGGCCCAGAGCCTCTCAGGTTTTCACGACTTCGCTGTCGGATTTTTATAGAGGTTTTCTCCTCGCAGGCCGGCCAATTAAGGCAAGCCCTCTCCGGTCACCGACTCCCCGACGTATCCAGCCTCGCTAACTGGAATTGTTGAAGGAAGAGTCGGTGATTACGGCATTCACGGGGTGACGAGCGAGATAGCGTCAACCCCGGGCACCCCTTTCGGAGTGCCTCCCCTCCCCCTGACGTTTGACTGGGTATTACCCCCCAGTCCTAGACAGAAGGTCTAGTTCCCATAGGCACGCCGAACCTTGGGAATGGGTGACGCAGGCTCGCATCCATTGCCATCTCTGCTGAACAGAGACGTACAAGGAGCGAATTCCACCTCCGCCACCTGCGTCGAGTGCCAGGTGTTAGTCATCGACGACAGTGACCCCAGGGATCGCCATCGAGGAGCTAAGTCACGCGATGAAGGCCCCCGAAGAGACTGTCGTCGACGTCCAGGGTGCACCGTCCCGAAGCCATTGTCGTTCCCTCGGACGTATCCTTAGGACAAACAATGGATCGGGCACACGAGGAGGTCTCCTGGCCTTGCACCCCAACCTAACCTAACCTAACCTAACCTAACCTAACCTAACCTAACCTAACCTAACCATTGTATCTTTTAAAACTTTTACAAACCTTCTTTTATTGATTTTATCGTATTTATACTCTGCGTTCTCGACATAATATAAAAATGTTTCGCACTCCCGCCAAACCATCGTCCAACAAGGACAACCCCACAACACCCCCCGAAATGGTTGCCCCCCCCCCCGTCTCATCAGTGCGCCGTAGCATCGGAGAATGGGAAGCCGGAACGTCGGCCCCGACAGATGTTGCTCCAGCTCCGGTGCCGGCTAAAAAAACCCCCAAACCACTCAACACAACCTTCGCGGTTATCGCCGCGAAGAAATCCCTTACCCTCGCCCTTGAACCGGCAGCTCCGGCGGGCCCACCGAAACCGAAAACGAAGATGGCACCGGGCGGAAGTGCGTCGACGCAGGCTTTCGGGAGCCCGACGGAGAAGCCGGTTTACGCTGGTAGAGTCGCCGAGGCTAAAGCTTGCCTAACTAAAGCAAAGCTAAACCTGGGTAACTCGCGGAACCTTAAGACAGACATTAAGGAAGCGGTTACCCAGGCCATCGAGCGGCTCTACCAGCTCGTCAAGGAGGCGGAGAGTGAGAGGGAAAGGGACAAAGGAAAAGGGAAGGCTGTGAGTAAGACGAGGTTTGGGGAAGAAGAGGCGCCGCAGCCACAAGTAAAGGAAAAGGCAAAGGAAGAAGTGGACCTGGCCAAAAAATTGGAGGAGCATGGGAGGCTCATCAGGGAAAGCAGCGAGAGGATGGAGAAGCTGCATTCCCTGATGGAGCGAGTCTCTGCCTCGTCCGTGGAGAGGGCCAGCTATGCGAGTGTAGCGGCGGCAGGACCCCAGAAGGGAGTCCCGACCTCAGCCGCGCTGCACTCGGTAGTGGTCACCTCCACGAACGAGAAAGAGACAGGAGATGAGGTCCTGACCCAGATCCGCCAAGCCATCAACGCCAAGGATGGCTGGGTGAAGGTGGATCGGGTCAGGAAGGCCAAGGACCGAAAGGTCATTGTGGGCTGCGGCAGCCTCGAGGAACGGGAGAAAGTAAAAGAGCGCCTGCAAAAAGGAGCGAGTGGTCGACTCGTCGTGGAGGAGGTCCGGAACAAGGACCCGCTTCTGATCCTGAAGGACGTGCTGTCGTACAACAGCGACGATGACGTCATAAACGCCCTTCAGAGTCAGAACCGGGACCTGTTCGAGGGCCTCAAAAAGGAGGACGTCCGGCTGGAGGTCCGCTTTCGTAGGAAAGCGCGGAACCCCCATGCCGGACACGTGGTTATGCGGGTGTCCCCCGCCATATGGTCGAGAGTAGTCGAGGCCGGGGCGCTGCACGTCGACCTGCAAAAGGTCAAAGCGGAGGACTACTCTCCGCTCGTGCAGTGCTCCATGTGCCTCGGCTACGGGCACGGACGGCGGCTCTGCAAAGAGACCGTCGTCAAGTGTAGCCATTGCGGGGGCGCCCACACGAAGTCCCAATGCGCTGACTGGCTCTCCAATGCAGCCCCGCGATGCTGCAACTGCAGCAGCGCCAAGCTGGACCAGACCGAGCATAACGCTTTCAGCTCGGAGTGTCCAGTGAGGCGCAAGTGGGATGCATTGGCTAGAGCCAGTGTAGCGTATTGCTAAGGGCACCACGGTGGACCCCACCAGTAGCAAGCCGATCAGGATGGTCCAGGCCAACCTCCAGCGGAAGAATCTCGCTACGAGCGAGCTTCTGCTGGAGATGGACGCCAGAAAGCTGGACGTCGCGTTGCTCCAGGAGCCCTATGTGGGTGGAGCTCGAAGTATGAGGAGTCACAGGGGAGCTAGGATCTTCCAGAACACTGGTAACGGGGAGGGCACTGTGAAGGCGGCAATTGCCGTCCTCAACCATGACTTGGACGTCATACAGTGCCCAAAACTCACCACCAACAACATCGTGGTGGTGAGGATCCGTACCAGTGCCTGGGAGATCTCAGTAGTCTCCTACTACTTCGAGCCAGACCAGCCCATAGGGCCATACCTGGAGCACCTTGACGAAATCGTCAACCAGCTCGGGCCTGGATTCATCCTGATAGGAGGAGATGCGAATGCAAAAAGCAACTGGTGGGGTAGCGGACGAGTCGACCACAGGGGGGAAGACTTCGCAGGCGCTCTTGCGGACCTTGGCTTCCAGGTACTAAACGACAGCGACACCCCGACGTATGACACTGTGCGGGGTGGGCGACGCTTTACCAGCTGCGTCGACGTGACGGCCTGCACGACGGACCTACTCGATCTGGTGGACGACTGGAGGGTAGACGAAAGCCTCACGAGCTCGGACCACAACGGCATAACTTTCAGGTTAAACCTGAAAAGGTCAAAGGGGATGCATATACAAAGGACCACAAGACTCTACAACACCAAAAAAGCTGACTGGGACCGGTTCCACCAGGAACTGGCCCAGTTAAAGCAACAGCGCGGAATTAATACAGAGAAAATTTTAGAAATTAGAAACATCAATAATTTGGAACATACTTTAGGAATATATTTAGGCCTAATAACAGAGTCTTGTGGTCAATGCATCCCCAAAAAGAAGGTCAACGAAAAGCTGACCATGCCGTGGTGGTCCTCCGAGCTCGTGAGGATGAAGAAAGAAGTCGCCACCAGAAAGCGTAGGATCCGTTGTGCAGCGCCCGATCGTAGGGCCAAAGTCGTCGGAGAGTACCTGGAGGCTAAGGGCAGATACGAAGCTGCAGCCAAGGACGCCCAAGTTGCCAGCTGGAAGGAGTTCTGTGGGAAGCAGGACAAGGAAGGCATGTGGCAGGGCATATATAGGGTGTTGGGGAAAACTGCCGCGAGGCAGGAGGACCAACCCCTAGTGAAGGACGGGATTGAGATGACCCAGGCCGAGTCCGCTAGATTGTTGGCAGAGACCTTCTACCCGGAGGACCTTGCGAGCGAGGACAATGCGGACCACCGTCGGACCAGAGCAACAGCCGAGCACGTAAATGGCTCGGCTCATGATGAGCAACATGACCCGCCATTTACGTTGCACGAGCTGAAGTCCGCGGTGGAAAGCTTTGATCCGAAGAAGGCCCCCGGGTCGGATGGGTTCACTGCCGACATCTGCAGCCAGGTCATCTCTAAAGACCCCGAACTTCACCTTGCCCTGTTCAACAAATGCCTTGAATTGTCCTGCTTCCCACGCACCTGGAAGGAAGCCACGGTGGTCGTCCTGCGGAAGCCTGGCAAGGACGACTACCGTGACTCCAAAGCACACCGGCCCATTGGACTTCTCTCAGTAATGGGGAAGATCTTCGAGAAGATGGTGGTCCGAAGACTGCAATGGCACCTGATTCCCCGGATGAGTACTCGCCAGTACGGATTCATGCCCCAGAGGAGCACCGAGGACTCCCTCTATGACCTTATGCAGCACATCCGTGGTAACCTAGCCGACAAGAGGCTGGTTACCATGGTGTCGCTGGACATAGAGGGAGCCTTCGATAGCGCCTGGTGGCCTGCGATCCGAGTCCGTCTGGCTGAGGAAAAGTGTCCGGTGAATCTTAGGCGTGTCATTGACAGCTATCTTTCGGACCGAACCGTGAGGGTGAGGTACGCCGGTGAGGAGTACGCCAAGAGCACCCACAAGGGTTGCGTACAGGGCTCCATCGGCGGCCCCATCCTCTGGAACCTTCTTCTCGACCCATTACTGAGAGGACTCCAAAGACGAGGCGACTATTGTCAGGCGTTCGCCGACGATGTCGTCCTCGTCTTTGCCGACGACACGGCGCTGGAGGTCCAGCGACGTGCCAATGCCGCCCTCGAATATGTCCGGCAGTGGGGTGTCAAAAATAAGCTGAAGTTTGCTCCGCACAAAACAAAAGCGATGTTGCTCACAAAGAAGCTGAAGTTTGACACGCCACTCCTGAGCATGGGAGGGGTCGACATTGGCATGTCCGACGAGATCAAGATCTTGGGGCTCACCATCGACAAAAAGCTCACGTTCAACGCCCACACCGCTAACATCTGTCGGCGGGCGTTGAACGTGTACAAGCAGTTGTCCCGAGCCGCCAAGATCAGCTGGGGACTCCACCCAGAGGTCACCCGTATGATCTATACGGCTACGGTGGAGCCAGTGATCTCGTACGCCTCCAGCGCCTGGTCGTCGGCAACCAAGAAACTTGGAGTGCAGAGGCAGCTGAACGCAGTCCAGCGAGGATTCGCGCAGAAGTTGTGTGGGGCCTATCGCACCGTCTCCCTGAACGCGGCACTGGCGCTGGCTGGGATACTACCTCTCGACCTCAAGATACAGGAGGCAGCCGCCCTGTATGAGGCAAAGAGAGGAGTTCCCCAGACAGTGCTAGGCGATCGGGAGGTGGAGCGAAGAATTGCCCCCACCGAAGCCCCGCATCCGGCAGTCCATATGTGCCTGGAGTTCGTGTGCCTGGTGGACCAACAACAAGTGCAAGACCGCGTCGATCACGCGGTCCAAGTATACACTGATGGCAGCAAGATTGAGGGCAAGGTCGGGGCCGCACTGTCTCTGAGGAGCAGTGGGGTCGAGACTCGAGCCCTCAAACTCAAGCTGCCATCGCACTGCACGGTCTACCAGGCGGAACTCCTGGCCATATGCCACGCCACGAGGTTGATCCTCCGATGCGGTGAGGCTCGCTGCGCGATCCTCAGCGACTCGCGTTCCGCCCTGGAGACGCTGGTCAACGCGAGTTCCCCCCACCCCCTGGCTGTGGAAGCCCGGCAGAACATCCGCCAAACCACACTCCAGAACAGGGAAGTCTCCCTGTTCTGGATCAAAGCACATGCGGGGTTGGAGGGGAACGAGCGCGCGGACCAGCTGGCCAAGGAAGCTGCCCTGCACTCGAAGAAGAGGCCGGAGTATGACAGGTGCCCGGTTTCGTTCGTCAAGCGAGAGCTGCGCAAGCACTCGCTTGACGAATGGAACCGGAGATATAAAGCCGGCGAAACGGCTGGGGTCACCAAGACGTTCCTTCCCGACGCTGTGGAGGCGTACAGGATTGTCCGACAGCTCCGCCCAGCGGGCGTGTTGACGCAAGTGCTCACGGGGCACGGCGGGTTCTCCGAATACTTGCACAGATTCAAGTGTAAGGAGGACCCATCGTGCTTCTGTGAGCCGGGCGTGAGCCAAACCGTCGGACACATCCTCGCCGAGTGCCCAGCCTTCGGGAAGGAGCGTCTCGATGCAGAAATGGAGATGGGCTCCCAAATAACGAGGAAAAACCTCGGGACATTGTTGCGGGATCGAGGCAACAGGGAGAAGTTCCTGCAATTTAGCGTAAGGGTGGCGACTAGAGTCGCTACACTTAATAAATAAAAGAATACGTAGAAGCAAAATTTGGACAACTTAAAATTATAACATAAGCAAAATTATTAATAGTAAAAACTTTGAAATGTTAGAAAACTTGTGATATAATGACATGTAAAATAAATAATAGTAAATGTAGTGAAAAATTGTAGTAACGACAAAACAGCAAATAAACCTCTAATTATGTTAGAGAACGTGGAAGGGCCTAAAGGGCCGTAAAAAAAAAAAAAAAAACAAAAAAAAAAACCTAACCTAACCTAACCTAACCTAACCCCGCCCTGTATGAGGCAAAGAGAGGAGTTCCCCAGACAGTGCTAGGCGATCGGGAGGTGGAGCGAAGAGTTGCCCCCACCGAAGCCCCGCATCCGGCAGTCCATATGTGCCTGGAGTTCGTGTGCCTGGTGGACCAACAACAAGTGCAGGACCGCGTCGATCACGCGGTCCAAGTATACACCGATGGCAGCAAGATTGAGGGCAAGGTCGGGGCCGCACTGTCTCTGATGAGCAGTGGGGTCGAGACTCGAGCCCTCAAACTCAAGCTGCCATCGCACTGCACGGTCTACCAGGCGGAACTCCTGGCCATATGCCACGCCACGAGGTTGATCCTCCGATGCGGTGAGGCTCGCTGCGCGATCCTCAGCGACTCGCGTTCCGCCTTGGAGACGCTGGTCAACGCGAGTTCCCCCCACCCCCTGGCTGTGGAAGCCCGGCAGAACATCCGCCAAACCACACTCCAGAACAGGGAAGTCTCCCTGTTCTGGATCAAAGCACATGCGGGGTTGGAGGGGAACGAGCGCGCGGACCAGCTGGCCAAGGAAGCTGCCCTGCACTCGAAGAAGAGGCCGGAGTATGACAGGTGCCCGGTTTCATTCGTCAAGCGAGAGCTGCGCAAGCACTCGCTTGACGAATGGAACCGGAGATATAAAGCCGGCGCAACGGCTGGGGTCACCAAGACGTTCCTTCCCGACGCTGTGGAGGCGTACAGGATTGTCCGACAGCTCCGCCCTGCGGGCGTGTTGACGCAAGTGCTCACGGGGCACGGCGGGTTCTCCGAATACTTGCACAGATTCAAGTGTAAGGAGGACCCATCGTGCTTCTGTGAGCCGGCCGTGAGCCAAACCGTCGGACACATCCTCGCCGAGTGCCCAGCCTTCGGGAAGGAGCGTCTTGGCGCTGAAATGGAAATGGACTCCCTTATTACACGGGAAAACCTCGGGATATTGTTGCGGGATCGAGGAAACAGGGAGAAGTTCCTAAAATTTAGTGTAAGGGTGGCGACCAAGGTCGCTGCACTTAATAAATAGAAAAATAGTCAGAAACAAAAATTTGTACAATTAGAACCTGTAAAAGAAGCAAAATTATAAAAATGTAAGAACCTTGAAATATTAGAAAAATTGTAAAAGAAATGTAATGTAAATCAATAAAACGTAAATGTAATGTAAAATAATAATAAAGATATCAAAATAGTAAAAATTTAAATCTAAAAATAGCCAAAAATTCAACTGTATCACAAAATATATATAGCATAAAATCCTCTAATTACGTTAGAGAACGTGGAAGGGCCTAAAGGGCCGTAAAAAAAAAAAAAAAAAAAAAAAACCTAACCTAACCTAACCTAACCTAACCTAACCTAACCTAACCTAACCTAACCTAACCTAACCTAACCTAACCTAACCTAACCTAACCTAACCTAACCTAACCTAACCTTTTTTTTTTTTTTTTTTTAACGTGGTAAAATCCTTTATGGATACGCACCCCTGCCACGGGGGCAGCAGGGGGGTTATGTGGGACTCCCACCCACTAAACATCCACGGTGTTCCTCCACATCGCCTGAGCGGGGGGGCTCGGGACCGCAAGATACACGCACCGACGCCCCCTCCAGCGACTGGTCTTTTCGACCCCTCTCCTGGTACCTGGCTGAACCTGGCTTTTCTCTCCTTTCTCGGTTCCGGAACCGAGACCTGGCTTTTACAGTGCCGTCACCTTTAGGGGGGGCGCGGTTCCGCATTCGCACGGTCCCGAGGGCCCCCCCAGCAACGACAAATACCTGGCATCTGGCATCTGGCATCTCCTGGCTTTTACAGTGCCGTCACCTTTATGGGGGGCGCGGTTCCGCATTCGCACGGTCCCGAGGGCCCCCCCAGCAACGACAAATACCTGGCATCTCCTGGCTTTTACACTACCAAACGCCGTTCCGGGCGGGCGCAGGACCGCTTTCGCACGGTCCCGTGGCCCCCCCCGGCGACTGGCAGACACCTGGCCGGATGGCTTGACACTTGGGAGGACGCTTCAGGAACACGAGAGCGTCCTACAACCGCGAGGGCCATGCGTTGGCGCCGAGACCCCCGTCCCGACGCCCGCGGCCCTCTAGGGAGGCATGAGCCGTTCCTCGGCTCGCCTCCTACGGCCGGTCCTGCGGCGGCGGTGTGGGGCTGCGAGAGGATCGTCCTCCCTTGCCCGCTCCGCCGCCTCCTTCTGCGAGATGACGTTCTCGCAGAATGACACGGCCGCATGCCAAGCCAAAGAGCTGCCGACCATGGCCTTGACCAAGGAAGGCAGCGTGGGGTCTCCTCCGATAGTGGCGGCGAGGACATCGCGCTGCACCGACCACGCCGGGCACTGCTCCAGCGTGTGTTGCGCGGTGTCCTCGTCGCCGCCGCACTCATGGCACCTAGGGGTCGCTTCCCTCTGCGCCACTCCGTGCAGGTACTTCCCGAAACATCCGTGTCCGGACAGTACCTGCACGAGGCGGTAGGTGAGCGACCCGTGCTTGCGGCTCATCCATTCCTTGAGGACCGGGCGAATGGCCTCAATGGTCAGACGCCCGGCCTCCGGCTCCGCGAGCCGCTCCTGCCACTCGACCAGCGCACGTTCTTGCGCCTGCTGCCGCTCGCGCCTCGTGTCTTCGGGCGCGGCAGCCCCGCCGTCTGCTCGGGCCTCAGCACTCCGCCGATAGACGGCTGCGAGCACCTTGGCCTCGAGGTCCCAGGGTGGGGTCCCCGCCAGTACGCAGGCCGCGCCGTGCGAGATAGTGCGGTATCCGCGGATCACCCTGGTCGCCATGACCCGCTGCGGTCTCCGAAGCAGGGTCATATTGCGGCGATCCAGGGCTTCCGCCCACACCGGCGCGCCGTACAGGGCCATCGACCTCACCACCCCGGTGTACAGACGACGGCAGCACGTTCGTGGTCCTCCAGTGTTCGGCAGGAGCCGGCTAAGCGCACCAGCCGCAGCGACGAGTTTGGGGGCGAGGCGCTTAAAGTGCGCGTGGAACTTCCACCTGCCGTCGAGTACGAGGCCGAGATATTTCATCTCGGCCCCTACCTCGACGGCAACGCCCCCTACGTCTAGCTGCGCCCCCACTGGTGGCTTCCTGCGAGGCCCGTGGAAACACAGGGCTTCAGTCTTGCTGAGGGCTACCTTTAGGCCCAACTGCCGGATCCGGTCTATGACGATCGCCACTCCGGTCTCCGACAGAAGGGTCGCCTCGGCATAGTTCGCCGCTCTTGCTGTGACAAGAGTGTCGTCTGCGTAGCACACCACGTCGACTCCGGCCGGAAGAGCGCCACGCAGCGCCCAGTCATATCCGATGTTCCACAGGAGCGGGCCAAGCACCGATCCCTGTGGAACACCGCATGCGACGCGCTGACGTAGAAGCTCACCGGCCCCGTCTACGCACACGACACTCCTGCCCAGCAGGTAGTCCTCGAGGACTCGTCGGAGGTACTCCGGAACCCGATGGTACCGGAGCGCCTCAGCCACGCAGCTGAAGGGCAGGGTGTTGAATGCGTTGGAGATGTCGAGGGACACCGCCAACACCACCCCGCCCTCTGCGACAGCTGCTTGCGAGAGGGACTTCACGCGCATCACGGCGTCGACCGTGGAGCGTCCCTCTCGGAAGCCGTATTGGCTGGTGGCCAGATCGGGCCCCATCGTGCGTAAGTGGTCTGTGATGCGGGCAGCTATTATTCGCTCGAATAGCTTGCCCGCCTCATCCAGCAGCACGATGGGCCGCATCGCTGACGACGAGCCCGGAGGACGTCCCTCCTTCGGCAGCAAGACTAGCAAGCCCTGCTTCCAGATCGAGGGGAACTGTCCACGCGCAAGACACGCGTCGAGCAGTCCCCTGAAGCGGGCCTCTAGCGTGTCCAGGGCCTTGACCAACGCGCGGCCTGGAACCCCGTCGGGCCCTGGTGCGGTCTTTTTGGCGCGGAGCCGTAGGATCGCCGCCCCCATTTCGCCATCCGAGATGGGGGGTACGGGGGCGGCGTCCGTGTCACGTCCGGTGGGTGGCGGCGCCATCCCCGGCGGCTGAAAGTCAGCACTGGCGGGGAATAGCGCCGCGACGACTTCCCTGAGGAGGCGGGGCTGGAGAGACTCGGTGAGTGGGGCGGCCCGCTCGCGCATCTGCTTCCGCGCGTGGCGGTAGGGGCGACCCCACGGATCCCGGTTCAGCTCATCCAGCATCTCTTCCCGGCCTCGGGTCTTGGCTTGTGCGATGGCCAGCTGCAGAGTCTTCTTACAAGACGTGTAAGCATCGTACAACTGGCCCTCGCTTGCCTCGTCGCGCGCGCGCCGCCTGCGACACCTCTGGTACTCGCGGCGCGCTTCGGCGCAGTCCCTACGGAGGTCTGCGATCTCCGCCGACCACCAGTACACCTCTCTACGTGGTGGCCGGCGCCGCGCGCGCGGCATTGCCGCGTCGCATACCTCCGTCATCGTCTCCTGGAACCACGCCGCTTGATCTTCCACGTCGTCTGTGCGCGACTGAGGCTGGCACCAAGACCTTACAATGGCCGCCTCCTCAAGCAAGTCGTTGTCAATTTTTGCCAGCGCCCACCTTGGGAAAGGTGACCTTCGTCCACCGGTACGACGGCTTCTTGCCTCCGTCGTGGGGGAGACGTTGAACCGGATATAACGGTGATCCGACAGCGTCTCGACCCCATCGAGGACCCGCCAGCCCTGGACTCGCGTCGCGACAGCAGGGGATGCGAACGAGATGTCCACGATAGACTCTCCCTGCTGCCGCACGCAGGTGCTGACAGTGCCCCGATTTAGGACGGAGACTCCGATGATAGCCGCCCATTCCTCGAGGGTTTCGCCGCGAGCGTCCGTGGCCGGACAGCCCCACACCGTTGACTTGGCGTTGAAGTCTCCCAGGACGAATACCGGCAGCGGTGAAGCTCGTCTCACCGCCGCCCCAACCTCGTCCAGGAAGGCTTCAAACTCGATGAGGGGTCTGTTGGGGGAGAAGTACACGCCGATGAAGGCGAATCCCCCCCAGGCCACGACGACGAAACCCTGGCCCCTCTCCTTGAGGGTGAGGTCCCCTGCGCTTGCGATGGCAACGGTTCCCGTAGCATCGCCCGCCCAGTTTGACCTGGACGGAACGAAGTAGGGTTCCGCCACCACCGCAACGTCCACCGACCACTCCAGCAGGGACTGCAGGAATAGATCCTGAGCCCGAGCGGAGTGGTTGAGGTTCCCCTGCAGGACCTTCGTAGGGCGACTAAGGGCCATCGGCGGTCACCTTCCCCTGACCAGCTGGCTGAGCTGGTTTGGCAGCGGCGGGGGCTATAACCCCCGTGGGCGCTGGCTTACGGCGATTGCCCGGCTTGACCGGCGTGGCTTTGCAGGCCTTGCTGCCCGCCACATGATCCGCCGGTCTGCCCGCTTCGGCACATAGGGCGCAGTGCGGTGCTGCCGAGCACTCGCGCGCCTTGTGGCCGGGCTTACCGCAGCGGTAGCACAGTTCGCTGCGGTCCACAGAGGAGGAGCACTGTGGTGCCACATGTCCATTCCGGTGGCACCGGAAGCAGCGGGTGGGTTTGCGCTGCAGGAGTGTAACCCTTGCACTCACCCAACCCACCAACAACCGGCCCGCTGCCGTGAGTGCCTTCGCAGTGGCAATCGGGCAGCTCACCCACAGTGCTCCAAGGCCCGAGGGGGTCGCACGGACTTCTCCGGTCTTGATGACCCCCTCTGCACAGCCTGTTGCTCGGGCAATCGCCGTAGTAACGTCGGCCGCCACCACTGAGTCGTCCAGCTCAGAGATACGCAGCTCAGCACACCTCGTGGGTCTGGACACCCTAACGTCCTCAGTGCTCAGCGCTTGGCGCAGCTTGTCGGCCAGTGCCTCCGCCTTTTCTTCATGAGCCGACCCCATTACTTCCAGGATGCGGGCCCCCGTTGCCGCTTTCCTGATTCGGACGTTAGGGATCCCAAGGTCAGGAAGGGAGACTTTCTTTTTTAGGTCGGCGATGACGGAGGCGTATTTGAGCCCCCTCTGCTCTGCACCGGGCTGCAGTGTAATTAATATTGCAGCCGATTTTGGAGCACGCAGCTTAGCAACTGGCGTCGCCCGTGCCGCTTTTCCGCCTCTTTTTTCACTTTTCTGTTCCGAGGCCTTGCCATTTTTGGGTGTCTCATGTTGTGTGACCCTCGGAGCGCCAACCTTCCTGGTCCTCTTTATATGGCCACCCGCTTTAGCTGCCACCTTTGCCCATGTTGTCGTGGGCAGAGGAGCCGCATGTCCCTCGGGGGGGTCCCCATTTGGGAGAGCAGGCAGGTCCCGGACTGGTGCCGTTTGGGCGCGCTTGCGACGCCTTCTGCGCCCAGCCGGCCTTTGCCGGTCAGTTGGTTCCTTTCCTGCGCCAGGAATTGACGCTTTGCGTCCAGGAGGCTCCGTAGGGGCAGCATTGCTAGCTGCTGCGCGCTCTCGTTGAGGGGGGCAAAGACGTTTTTCCAGGGCCTCAAATTTCTCGTTCATGGCTGCCATAACTACGGCAGCCACGTCACTCATCTGCACAGGTGTCGTTGTACCACGGCAGGAGTTGTCAATAGCAGGAGGGGATAACTGCTGCTGCTGCGTCGCTTCTTCCCGCGCGACTTTTATTTCAGCACGCAAGCGATCATTTTCCTCCCGCATATCAGCTGCCATTATTCGCAGGCGGTCCAGTTCCGCCTGGAGCTTCTTCGTCTCTAGGGAGACGGTGCTCTCAAATAGCTTTGTGCCCGCTACTTCCATCGCGGCCGCTGACATCTTAAGGGCCCGCACGAAGGTTCCCTTCAGGCGACCCGACTTGGCAGCAACGTCACAGATGTTTTTAGCTTCAAGGATGATGATATCCTTGTACGCTGCTGCTGTCGGGTCCTGAAGCCTGACTTCTTCATCAATACCCAGACGCCTGCGCTCTTCCTGCACTTTGCGGTAGGATTGAGTTGCAGGAGACTGGGGACCAACCTTGTCTCCCTCGTTTAGTATGAGGGAACAGCGCCTCGCAGCTCGTCCCGATGCGGCAGATGCGAAGGAGGTGTCACTGTCGCCTTGCTCATGCCCTTCCGGCCGCAGTGTTACATCGGCATGCTGCTGGGATTTGGCCATAAATCGACCCCGGCCATCTCTCGCTGGTTTCGGTCGATTTTGTGCTGCTAGTGCCCGACGGTTGATAACTGTCGCGGGTTTCCTCGCTACCTCTTCAGAGCTGGGCAGATCCTCACCTGAGGAGGGGCTAGCAGATCGCCTGCCCTCTCCATGGTTGCAGGCCCAGAAACGCTGGGCTTCTCCAAGGGGGTTGTTGTCCCCTGAAGTCTCGGTGTCCGTGATAGTCACGCGTGGTCGTCGTTCACGGGGGTCAGCGGCATGCTGACCTCCGAAGCAGGTTGTGCCCCCTCCAGATACACTGGGGCTGCCCGAAGCCGAGGCTTCGGGGCGGGATTTACCCGCCTGGAGATTTGTTTCCAATCTGCTTATATCCATTGTTTCATTTTTCGTCCTCCTCAACATTGTGTAACGGTGAAGTGGTTTTTGCATGTGAAGTATGTGAGTGTGTGAACGTGAGGGTGTGTGATGTGTAGTGTAACTGTAGAGTGTGGGTGATGTGTGTGCACTGTCGGGACTGGCCATCTCGCCAGCCATGCATCCCATCAACCAGAGTATCTTGGGATTGAGTTTGTGTATCTGCTTGTGCGTGTGGTTTTTGCATGTAGATGTGTAACTGTTGTGTGCTGTAAGTGTGTGTGCAAGAAAAATGTGTGTGGTTTTTGCATGTTAAGTGTAACTGTGTGTGTGTAAACTCCCTGTTAAGTGTACCCCCCCCAATTGGCTAGCCATCAGCCGCCGGTCAACAACAGAGCCCCGTTAGAGGAATGTTGTCAGCCGTCGTTGCCCAGGGTGCACCACGTGGAGGTTGCTGCCTTGACACCCTAACCTAACCTAACCTAACCTAACCTAACCTAACCTAACCTAACCTAACCTAACCTAACCTAACCTAACCTAACCTTTTTTTTTTTTTTTTTTTTTTTTTTTTTTTTTTTTTTTTTTTTAACGTGGTAAAATCCTTTATGGATACGCACCCCTGCCACGGGGGCAGCAGGGGGGTTATGTGGGACTCCCACCCACTAAACATCCACGGTGTTCCTCCACATCGCCTGAACGGGGGGGGCTCGGGACCGCAAGATACACGCACCGACGCCCCCTCCAGCGACTGGTCTTTTCGACCCCTCTCCTGGTACCTGGCTGAACCTGGCTTTTCTCTCCTTTCTCGGTTCCGGAACCGAGACCTGGCTTTTACAGTGCCGTCACCTTTATGGGGGGCGCGGTTCCGCATTCGCACGGTCCCGAGGGCCCCCCCAGCAACGACAAATACCTGGCATCTGGCATCTTCTGGCTTTTACAGTGCCGTCACCTTTATGGGGGGCGCGGTTCCGCATTCGCACGGTCCCGAGGGCCCCCCCAGCAACGACAAATACCTGGCATCTCCTGGCTTTTACACTACCAATCGCCGTTCCGGGCGGGCGCAGGACCGCTTTCGCACGGTCCCGTGGCCCCCCCCGACGACTGGCAGACACCTGGCTGGATGGCTTGGCACTTGGGAGGACGCTTCAGGAACACGAGAGCGTCCTACAACCGCGAGGGCCATGCGTTGGCGCCGAGACCCCCGTCCCGACGCCCGCGGCCCTCTAGGGAGGCATGAGCCGTTCTTCGGCTCGCCTCCTACGGCCGGTCCTGCGGCGGCGGTGTGGGGCTGCGAGAGGATCGTCCTCCCTTGCCCGCTCCGCCGCCTCCTTCTGCGAGATGACGTTCTCGCAGAATGACACGGCCGCATGCCAAGCCAAAGAGCTGCCGACCATGGCCTTAACCAGGGAAGGCAGCGTGGGGTCTCCTCCGATACTGGCGGCGAGGACATCGCGCTGGACCGACCACGCCGGGCACTGCTCCAGCGTGTGTTGCGCGGTGTCCTCGTCGCCGCCGCACTCATGGCACCTAGGGGTCGCTTCCCTCTGCGCCACTCCGTGCAGGTACTTCCCGAAACATCCGTGTCCGGACAGTACCTGCACGAGGCGGTAGGTGAGCGACCCGTGCTTGCGGCTTATCCAATCCTTGAGGACCGGGCGAATGGCCTCAATGGTCAGACGCCCGGCCTCCGGCTCCGCGAGCCGCTCCTGCCACTCGACCAACGAACGTTCTTGCGCCTGCTGCCGCTCGCGCCTCGTGTCTTCGGGCGCGGCGGCCCCGCCGTCTGCTCGGGCCTCAGCACTCCGCCGATAAACGGCTGCGAGCACCTTGGCCTCGAGGTCCCAGGGTGGGGTCCCCGCCAGGACGCAGGCCGCGCCGTGCGAGATAGTGCGGTATCCGCGGATCACCCTGGTCGCCATGACCCGCTGCGGTCTCCGAAGCAGGGTCATATTGCGGCGATCCAGGGCTTCCGCCCACACCGGCGCGCCGTACAGGGCCATCGACCTCACCACCCCGGTGTACAGACGACGGCAGCACGTTCGTGGTCCTCCAGTGTTCGGCAGGAGCCGGCTAAGCGCACCAGCCGCAGCGACGAGTTTGGGGGCGAGGCGCTTAAAATGCGCGTGGAACTTCCACCTGCCGTCGAGTACGAGGCCGAGATATTTCATCTCGGCCCCTACCTCGACGGCAACGCCCCCTACGTCTAGCTGCGCCCCCACTGGTGGCTTCCTTCGAGGCCCGTGGAAACACAGGGCTTCAGTCTTGCTGAGGGCTACCTTTAGGCCCAACTGCCGGATCCGGTCTATGACGATCGCCACTCCGGTCTCCGACAGAAGGGTCGCCTCGGCATAGTTAGCCGCTCTTGCTGTGACAAGAGTGTCGTCTGCGTAGCACACCACGTCGACTCCGGCCGGAAGAGCGCCACGCAGCGCCCAGTCATATCCGATGTTCCACAGGAGCGGGCCAAGCACCGATCCCTGTGGAACACCGCATGCGACGCGCCGACGTAGAAGCTCACCGGCCCCGTCTACGCACACGACACTCCTGCCCAGCAGGTAGTCCTCGAGGACTCGTCGGAGATACTCCGGAACCCGATGGTACCGGAGCGCCTCAGCCACGCAGCTGAAGGGCAGGGTGTTGAACGCGTTGGAGATGTCAAGGGACACCGCCAACACCACCCCGCCCTCTGCGACAGCTGCTTGCGAGAGGGACTTTACGCGCATCACGGCGTCGACCGTAGAGCGTCCCTCTCGGAAGCCATATTGGCTGGTGGCCAGATCGGGCCCCATCGTGCGTAAGTGGTCTGTGATGCGGGCAGCTATTATTCGCTCGAATAGCTTGCCCGCCTCATCCAGCAGCACGATGGGCCGCATCGCTGACGACGAGCCCGGAGGACGTCCCTCCTTCGGCAGCAAGACTAGCAAGCCCTGCTTCCAAATCGAGGGGAACTGTCCACGCGCAAAACACGCGTCGAGCAGTCCCCTGAAGCGGGCCTCTAGCGTGTCCAGGGCCTTGACCAACGCGCGGCCTGGAACCCCGTCGGGCCCTGGTGCGGTCTTTTTGGCGCGGAGCCGTAGGATCGCCGCCCCCATTTCGCCATCCGAAATGGGGGGTACGGGGGCGGCGTCCGTGTCACGTCCGGTGGGTGGCGGCGCCATCCCCGGCGGCTGAAAGTCAGCAGTGGCGGGGAATAGCGCCGCGACGACTTCCCTGAGGAGGCGGGGCTGGAGAGACTCGGTGAGTGGGGCGGTCCGCTCGCGCATCTGCTTTCGCGCGTGGCGGTAGGGGCGGCCCCACGGATCCCGGTTCAGCTCATCCAGCATCTCTTCCCGGCCTCGGGTCTTGGCTTGTGCGATGGCCAGCTGCAGAGTCTTCTTACAGGACGTGTAAGCATCGTACAGCTGGCCCTCGCTTGCCTCGTCGCGCGCGCGCCGCCTGCGACACCTCTGGTACTCGCGGCGCGCTTCGGCGCAGTCCCTACGGAGGTCTGCGATCTCCGCCGACCACCAGTACACCTCTCTACGTGGTGGCCGGCGCCGTGCGCGCGGCATTGCCGCGTCGCATACCTCCGTCATCGTCTCCTGGAACCACGCCGCTTGGTCTTCCACGTCGTCTGTGCGCGACTGAGGCTGGCACCAAGACCTTACAATGGCCGCCTCCTCAAGCAAGTCGTTGTCCAATTTAGCCAGCGCCCACCTTGGGAACGGTGACCGTCGTCCACCGGTTCGACGGCTTCTTGCCTCCGTCGTGGGGGAGACGCTGAACCGGATATAACGGTGATCCGACAGCGTCTCGACCCCATCGAGGACCCGCCAGCCCTGGACTCGCGTCGCGACAGCAGGAGATGCAAACGAGATGTCCACGATTGACTCTCCCTGCTGCCGCACGCAGGTGCTGACAGAGCCCCGATTTAGGACGGAGACTCCGATGAGAGCCGCCCATTCCTCGAGGGTTTCGCCGCGAGCGTCCGTGGCCGGACAGCCCCACACCGTTGACTTGGCGTTGAAGTCTCCCAGGACGAATACCGGCAGCGGTGAAGCTCGTCTCACCGCCGCCCCAACCTCGTCCAGGAAGGCTTCAAACTCGATGAGGGGTCTGTTGGGGGAGAAGTACACGCCGATGAAGGCGAATCCTCCCCAGGCCACGACGACGAAACCCTGGCCCCTCTCCTTGAGGGTGAGGTCCCCTGCGCTTGCGATGGCAACGGTTCCCGTAGCATCGCCCGCCCAGTTTGACCTGGACGGAACGAAGTAGGGTTCCGCCACCACCGCAATGTCCACCGACCACTCCAGCAGGGACTGCAGGAAAAGATCCTGAGCCCGAGCGGAGTGGTTGAGGTTACCCTGCAGGACCTTCGTAGGGCGACTAGGGGCCATCGGCGGTCACCGTCCCCTGACCAGCTGGCTGAGCTGGTTTAGCAGCGACGGGGGCTATACCCCCCGTGGGCGCTGGCTTACGGCGATTGCCCGGCTTGACCGGCGTGGCTTTGCAGGCCTTGCTGCCCGCCACATGGTCCGCCGGTCTGCCCGCTTCGGCACATAGGGCGCAGTGCGGTGCTGCCGAGCACTCGCGCGCCTTGTGGCCGGGCTTACCGCAGTGGTAGCAAAGTTCGCTGCGGTCAACAGAGGAGGAGCACTGTGGTGCCACGTGCCCGTTCCGGTGGCACCGGAAGCAGCGGGTGGGCTTGCGCTGCAGGAGTGTAACCCTTGCGCTCACCCAACCCACTAACAACCGGCCCGCTGTCGTCAGTGCTTTCGCAGTGACGATCGGGCAGCTCACCCACAGTGCTCCTAGGCCCGAGGGGGTCGCACGGACTTCTCCGGTCTTGATGACCCCCTCTGCACAGCCTGTTGCACGGGCAATCGCCGCAGTCACATTACTGGCAGACACTGAGTCGTCCAGCCCGGAGATGCGCAGCTCAGCGCGCCTCTCGGGTCTGGACACCCGAACGTCATCGGCGCTCAGTGTCTGCCTTATCTTCTCTGCTAGGGCCTCTGCCCTTTGGTCATTCGCCGACCCCGCCACTTCAAGTATTCGGGCCCCCGTTGCCGCCTTCCTAATGCGGATGTGAGGGATCCCTATATCAGGGAGGGAGATCTTTTCCCTGAGGTCGGCGATGACCGAGGCGTACTTGAGCCCTCTCTGCTCTGCAGCGGGCTGCAGCGTAATCACCACTGCAGCCGTCTTGGGAGCGCGTAGCTTAGCCTCTCTTGGTTGAGTTACCTTTCCTTTCCTAGTGGGTTTGGGTGGGTTTGGGAGAAGAGGCGCTTTCAGGGTCTTCTCTTTCGTTCCTTGTTTTCTGCCCCCCGTCCTCCCTACCACTCTGGCCCAGGTTTCGACTGGGGTCGAAGCCGCTTGAGCTACCGAAGGGCGCTCAGTTGTAGCACCAGGTAGCTGTTGGCCTGGTGCTACTCCTCGCCTACGCCTGCGGCGCCTGCCACGCTTAGCCGGCTCGACCCCGGATGTTCTGGCCTCAGGCGCCATATGTGTGGGCCTGGCTTCTTTTCTGCGCTCCCCTTGAGAGGGGCAGAGGCGCTTCTCCAACTCCTCGAATTTTTGTTGCATGGCCGCCATCACTGTGGCGGCCACGTCCTGCTGAGATGGTGGCGGAGTTACACGTGCAGGTGTAGTCTGCTGCGGCCTGGTGTTCTCCACTCTCAATGTAGCCACTTCGGCGCGCAGGAGGTCGTTGTCCGCCCGCAGAGCAGCTATTTGAGCTACCTCCGCTCGCAGGCGTTCCACCTCCGCCTGTAACTTCCTCGTCTCGAGAGTGGCGGTGCTTTCAAAGAGCTTACCGCTCGCCACCTCGATTGCTGCCGCAGCAGACTTAAGGGCCCGAACGCAGGTGCCCTTCAGGCGTCCTGACTTGGCAGCAACCTCACAGATCTTCCTCGCCTCTGTGACTATTACGTCTCTGTAGGCTGCTGCCGTCGGGTCTCTCAGCCGGATCTCCTCTTCGATGCTCCGCCTTCTGCGCTCTTCCTCCGCCTTGCGGTTGTCTTGCACCGCAGGCGACGGGGACCCATTACTGTCGCTGCGGATGAAAGAGCAGCGCCTGGCCACACGTTCCGACGCCGCAGACGCGAATGAGGAGTCACTGTCGCCGTGCTCCTGGACTTCTGGCCGCAGCGTCACATCGGCCGGCTGGGATTTGGCCGCGAATCGCCCTCGCCCATCTCTCGCTGGCTTGGGTCGGTTTCGAGCCGCCAGTGCCCGACGATTGATAGGGGGCGCCGGTTCGCACGTCACCACTTCCGATCCGGGCAAGTCGTCGCCCGAGGAAGGGCACGTCGATCGACGGCCTCCTGTTTCGTCGCAAGCCCAGAACCTCTGAGCCTTATCTCTGGAGAGACTCTCTCCTGAGGTTTCAGTGTCCGTGAATGAATTGCCGGGTCGTTGTTCACGGGGGTCAGCGGCATGCAGACCTCCGACGCATGTTGTGCCCCCCCCAGATACTGTGGGGCAGCCCGAAGCCGAGGCTTCGGGGCGGGATTTACCCGCCTGGAGATTTGTTTTCAAGATGCGTGTCGTCATTTTGTTTGTGTTTCCTCCTCCTCGTCGTTGTGTAACAGTAAAGTGGTTTTTGCATGTGAAGTATGTGAGTGTGTGAACGTGAGGGTGTGTGATGTGTAGTGTATCTGTAGAGTGTGGGTGGTGTGTGTGCACTGTCGGGACTGGCCATCTCGCCAGCCATGCATCCCATCGACCAGAGTATCTTGGGATTGAGTTTGTGTATCTGCTTGTGCGTGTGGTTTTTGCATGTAGATGTGTAGCTGTTGTGTGCTGTAAGTGTGTGTGCAAGAAAAATGTGTGTGGTTTTTGCATGTTGAGTGTAGCTGTGTGTGTGTAAACTCCCTGTTAGGTGTACCCCCCCAATTGGCTAGCCATCAGCCGCCGGTCAACAACAGAGCCCCGTTAGAGGAATGTTGTCAACCGTCGTTGCCCAGGGTGCACCACGTGGAGGTTGCTGCCTTTGCACCCCAACCTAACCTAACCTAACCTTTTTTTTTTTTTTTTTTTTTTTTTTTTTTTTTTTTTTTTTTATTGACGAGGGGGAAACCTTCAAAAGGTCCCCGACCGCCCTGGGAGAGGCAGATCGGGGTATGTGGGATTTTTACCGCACTAAAACCCCCCCGGTGGCCATCCTCAGTGCTCAGGGGGGACTCCGGGTACTCTGATAGATCGCACCGGTGTCCCCCCACACTTTGCCGGGGCACATCCCCGGGGCAGCTGTGTCGCCGCCCCTGGAGACCTCGCTGTGCAAGGCAGCGCGAGCCACGTCGCGCTGCCACCTTCCCGGGCCCGCGGCTCAGTGGTCAAAGCTCCCACCCCGACCACCGCCAGTAGGCCCTCCGGCCCCCTTTTAGTCGCCTCTTACGACAGGCAGGGGATACCATAGCCAAATTCTTAGACCCTGGCTATTGGGTGGACGGTCCGGGGCGTGCGTTGCCTCCGCCCCGCCGTCGCCGTCGTCTCCGAGAGGGATCGGCTCTCTCCCGATCCCGCTCGGAGGCCTCCTTCTGGGACATTACTGTCTCGCAGAAGGAGACTACAGCCCTCCATGCCTCTCTGTCTGCCAGCATAGCCGTCACTACGCGTGGCAGAGAGAGGTCCTGCCCGATCCTGGTGACCAGGATTCGCCGTTCCGAGCTCCACGCTGGGCACTGCTCCAGCGTGTGCTGTGCGGAATCCCGGTCACTGCCGCAATGGTGGCATTGCGTCGTCGGTTCGCGACCGATCCGATTCAGGTACTCTCCGAAACACCCGTGTCCGGTGAGTACCTGCGTCAGCCGGAAGGTGACGTGGTCCTTCCTCTTTAGCCAGGGCCCGAGGCTCGGCAAAATTGCACCGACAGCGCGTTGGCGGGCGTTTTGCGGCTCACAGAGCCGCTCCCGCCACGTTACGAGCGCATGTCGGTGCTCCTGCCTTCTCACTTCAGCCGCATTTGGAGGCGCAGTTCCGTCCGCCCGGCGGAGACGGTCGTAGATACGAGCATCCATCTCCGCCAGGATGTCCAGGGGCGGAAACCGCGCCAGGACAGTGGCCGCCTCAAAGGACAGGGTACGATACCCCCGTGCGACCCGGATGGCCATAGGACGCTGCATACTATTGTACATAGTTCTGCAGCGCCTAACACCCAATCTGGAAGACCAGACGGGTGCTCCGTAGAGAGCCACGGATCGCACGACCCCCGCATAGAGGCGGCGGACTCCTTCACTCGGCCCCCCGAGATTGGGCAGCAGTCTGTGCAATGCACCCGCTACCCTCTTGATCCGGGGGACCATGCGGCTGAAGTGCTCCTCAAAGCCCCAGCGACCGTCCAGGGTGAGACCGAGGTACTTCAGGTACCGTCCCACCCGGACATCCACGTCACCTACGCGAACCGACGAGCTGGGTGGTTCCCTTCCCCTCGGGATCTTGTGGAACCACAGCGCCTCGGTCTTTTCCGGCGCTACCCGAAGGCCCAGCTCGTGGATTTTCTCCACGACGCATGCCACGCCAAGCTCGGCGAGCCGGTTGGTCTCCTCGAAAGTGGCCCCGATGGCTAGCACCAGCGTGTCGTCCGCATAGCAGACGATGCTAACGCCGTCGGGGCGGTCGACCCGCAGGACCGCATCGTACGCGAGGTTCCACAGGAGTGGCCCTAGGACCGATCCCTGTGGGACCCCGCAGTACACCTCCCTCCGGTGAACTCGTCCATCTCCGCCCACATATTGCACGCACCTGTCGTGCAAGTAGGCACAGACCACGCGCTGCAGGTAGGGGGGCACGCGGTGGTACACCAGGGCCCCCCTTATTGCGTCCCAGGGCAGGCTATTGAAGGCGTTGACTATGTCAAGGCTGACAGCCAACGCCACTCCGCCCCGGGATACAGCCTGCGTCGACAGTGTTCGGACGCGTATGATCGCGTCCACTGTCGACCGCGCGCGTCGGAAGCCAAACTGGTCTTCCGACAGGTCCGGCCCGACGCTCGTCAGGTGCGTACTGAGGCGGTCCGCCAACACTCTTTCGAGCAGCTTACCCGCCTCATCTAGTAGGCAGAGAGGACGATACGCGGAGGAAGAATCTGCGGGTCTACCATCCTTATGGAGGAGAACCAACCCAGCCACTTTCCAGCCTGAGGGGAACACGCCGCAGCGTAGGCAGTCGTTAAACAGCCGCCGCAGCCTGTTCCCCAGCCCGTTGGGTAGAGCCAACACCCAGGCCCGACCAGGAATTCCGTCTGGGCCTGGTGCCGTGTTTCGGGCTCCGAGGCGCCTCACGGCTCGGTCCAGCTCATCGGTCGTCACCCCCATCTCTTCGGTCCAGATGATCGGTTCCGAAGGAGGGGGGGCGGGACTGCTCTGGACCCTGGGGAAGAGGGTGTCGACGACCCTCTCCATGAATGCCGGGTCCAGAGTTTCCGTCAACGGAGGGACCCACGGGCGCAATTTGCCCAGTACCATCCTGTACGGGCGGCCCCATGGATCCCTCTCCAGTCCCCCGATGAGCTCATCCCACGACCGAGCCTTGGCGCTGGCAATGGCTGCCTGCAGCGCCTTCGTGGCGCCTCGATAGGCCACGTAGGCTCCACCCAACTCTTCGGCTGTGGCTCGCCTTCTTCTCCGGGCACGCGTGTACTGGCGTCGGGCGCGGAGGCATATCTCGCGCAGCTCCGCGATGCTTTCCGACCACCAGTACACGGCCCGGGGCTTGGCAGATCTGGTCCGGGGCATCGACGCGTCACATATGGACGTCATCGTGTCCCGGAACCAGGCGGCTTCCCTTTCAGGATCGGGCAGGATCCCATCTTCTTGGCCCTCAGGCCAGGCCGCGACGATGGCTGCGGCGCAGAGACGATCTCTGTCCAACCGCTTGAGAGACCATCGTCGCGGCGGGCTGCTACTGCGGCGGCTGTCGGGGCGGGGAAGGCGGATGGCCACATCCATCGCTATGTAGCGATGGTCGGATAATGTGACCATCTCCTCTGCCACTCTCCACCCCGTCACCATGCGCGCTGCCTGGGGAGTCGCCCACGAAAGATCCACGATCGACTCCCCCTGCCAGCGCACGCAGGTGCTGACAGACCCCCGGTTCAGCAACCGGAGGTCCAGCGCCGCCGCCCATTCCAGCACTGTCTCCCCCTTTTGGTCATCCCGGGCGCTCCCCCACTCACGAGAGTGAGCGTTGAAGTCGCCCAGGACGAGCACGGGACGAGGCAGACATCTGCGAATGCAGTTGGCCACCCCGTCCAGGTACGCCTCGTAGACGGCGAGGGTACAGTTGGGGGAGACGTAGCAGCCCACAACGACTACACGACCCCAGCTCACGGCGACGTATCCCAGCCCCCTCTCAATGAGGGAGCAGGGAGGGTCGCCGCTACCGCCACCCCAATATATGGCGACGGAGTCCATGTCGTCACCAAACCAGCGAGGATGGTTTGGGACGACGCGATATGGCTCCGCCACCACCGCCAGTGCAACCGACCACTGCGCGACGGACTGCTGGAACAAGTCCTGCGCCGCGCGACAGTGGTTGAGGTTGCACTGTAAGGCTCGTAGGGGCCTTAAGTCCGTGTTGGGGCCCTGGTTGTCGCCTCAGTCGGGGTCAGCCCCGACTGAGCCGGACCCGTGCCGCTCGGCTTCGCGGGACCCGGCTTACGGCCCCTTTTGCCACGAGGAGCGGAGCACTTCTTGCCCCCCATCCTGTGGCCAGAGGGCCGGCCCAGGTCCGCGCAGAGCGGGCACTTCAGCGGGCGAGTACATTGACTCGCCCGGTGGTCCGCCTCACCACATGCGTAGCACAGGGAGCTTCGGTCCGTTGTGCTCGGACATGTGCTACGCACGTGGCCAATTTCGAGGCACCGGAAGCACTGCAATGGCCTTGCCTCCAGTGCCTCGACCCTCACTGACACCCACCCCACCTGGATGCGCCCCGCTGCGAACAGCTTGCGCACCGCGGTGAGAGGGCATCGAACCCACACAGTCCCCAGGGCCAAGTGTGAGGGGCGCTTTATTTCGCCCACTTTCACTTCGGCCGCCGCGCAGCCTCCAGTCTCCGCGATCGCGGTCGCCACGTCTTCGGGGGTGGTGGCCTCATTGAGGTCCAGCACCCTCATGTCCCCCATCTTCACTGGGCGCACTATTCGCACGCCCAAGTCTTTGAGGGACTCGCGCATGCGACTCGCGAGCGCGTCGGCCTTGGAGGCAGAGTCCGGTTCCGGGACCTCGAGTATAAGCCCGCCGGTTATGGCTTTCCGATTCCGAAGGCTCGGAATGCCAAGGTCGGCGAGTTTTATCCTCTCCCTCGCGGCGGCCACTACCGCAGCGTACGTGACGTCTGATCCCTCCGGGATCGTCACTGTGATCGCTGCGACAGTTGGCGGCCGCGCGGGTGCCCTCTCCGGTTTGCGCGACGGCGGGGGCCGGGACGCAGGCTTCGCGGGAGGAGGCCCACTCGGCCCAGCCCTGGGTTGGGCCTTACGCCCCACCACTGTGCTCCATGCCACCTGGGGGGGTGGCGCCTGCACTGCCCGCGGAGCTGCAGGAGGAGCAGCGGTCGGAAGCAATGTGGCAGTGGCCGGGCTCCGCTTGTTCCTCCTGTTCCTCCTCCCTCCCCTCCTACGTCCCGGCGTCTCCGGGGCAGGTGCCCCAGAGGCCGGGGCTGCCGGGCATGAGGGTGGCCCGACAGGTGGTCCGGCAGGTGGCACAACAGGCGCCTGAGCTGCCCTCCTGGCGTCCGCAGCGAGTGGGGGACGCATGCGCCTCTCGGGAAGCAGCCTCTCCTCCAAGGCCTCAAACCGCGCGCCAATCATGGTCCCCACCTGGACCATGATAGCGCGCGTGAGGTCCTCTGCACCTGAAGGCAGTGTCGAGGCGGCATCACTGGCCCCTACCCTGCCCGCCCCGCGGAGGACAGAGAGCTCTTCCGTGAGCTTCTCCATCCTGGCGGAGAGAGCCGCCATCTGCGAGCGCAATTCCGCGTTCTCCCGCTCCAGCCTTTCGGTGTTTGCGCCCGCAGACGTCCGCATCGCCAGGACAAGCGACGCCGCCTCGGTCCTTCGCGCACTCACACGAAGCTGGTGCACGAAGTTGCCCTTCAGGTGCTTCGACCTGTCCGCAACCCGCTCAACCGCCGTTTGCTGCTCCTTTATGAGAGTGCCCAGCTCGTCGGTGGGCATCTCTTCCATCCTCTTTTTGAGCTCCTTTATTGAGGGCAGCTTTTTTTTGGCCCTGGTATTTGTCAGGGCCAGTTCGGAACCGAACAAGTCGTCCGCGTCCTCCTTAAGGAAGGCCGCTCGGCATGTGCCTGAGGGACCCGCCTTTGACGCCACTTCAACCTCCCCTGAGGTCAGCGACACGAGCGACATGTCCGACATCGCATCGCTGTCCTCTTCCCGCTCGCTCCCTGCGCACGGCGTGGGTGGCCGGATGAAGCGGCCTGACCCATCGCGCGTTATTCGCGCTGCGGCGCTTGAGCGCGTGCGGCCACGCGTCGCTGTGCCGACCTTGGCAGCCGTCTGCTCACCACAGGAGGAGCCGGAATTAGTTCTGCTCCTCTTTTGCGACCTTGGTCGGGCCGT
The DNA here is from genome assembly GCA_964035505.1 of Watsonalla cultraria. NCBI lineage: Eukaryota > Metazoa > Arthropoda > Insecta > Lepidoptera > Drepanidae > Watsonalla > Watsonalla cultraria. The sequence goes on along the minus strand of OZ037736.1, from coordinate 7,495,345 downwards.
CACAGCTGCAGCTACACTACTGCAGCTCTCCAGCACTACTACAGGGGTTAGCGACTGCTTCCCCCCCGTAATCTCCTTCCCGTCTAAGGATTTCACTCCCTCGTCCTTTTTTTTTCCATCTCCCTTCGTCAATGTTTTTGTATTATTCTCCATATCTGATCCCACGAGTATGGGTCGATATAAAGACCATTGCCGGGTGACGCCCATCCCGACAATGGGGGACTTATATACTGAGAGGTGGCCCAGAGTCTCTCAGGTTTTCACGACTTCGCTGTCGGATTTTTATAGAGGTTTTCTCCTCGCAGGCCGGCCAATTAAGGCAAGCCCTCTCCGGTCACCGACTCCCCGACGTATCCAGCCTCGCTAACTGGAATTGTTGAAGGAAGAGTCGGTGATTACGGCATTCACGGGGTGACGAGCGAGATAGCGTCAACCCCGGGCACCCCTTTCGGAGTGCCTCCCCTCCCCCTGACGTTTGACTGGGTACTACCCCCCAGTCCTAGACAGAAGGTCTAGTTCCCATAGGCACGCCGAACCTTGGGGAAACCTAACCTAACCTAACCTAACCTAACCAACCAACCAACCAACCAACCAACCAACCAACCAACCAACCAACCAACCTTATCTATAATATATAATCTACTTACTTGGTCTTTTCTTCTTTATTTCTCCTTTTCTTTGTATAATATCTAGCATCATGGTTCGCTGTCCTCGGTATCCGCAATATCATGGTAGGGGCACTGACACACTGTACCTAGGCACGTTTTTCACGAAACTTTGGTTTTATTTTTTATGGTACCTTATGCTTAACACTATTATGGGTTTACATACTATTGTTCACTTTTGCTTTTTCAAATACCCAAAACTTTATACACGCAAGCACTTTTCACTACAGCAAACACTTAATAAGATATCTAACCAAAACAAACTGAGCCGGCCGCCATTGTTTCACTTTTATGTGACTTGTCTTTGAACGACCACTTAAGCAACTATTTAGATAATTTTGCTGACGGTGAGCTTTTTGTTACTTACCAAAATAAACTATCAAAGTTTCTGATTTTTCGGAACGTAGCATGTTAAACTACCAAGTATGTGAAAATTATTGAAATTATCGGTTGAACTGAAATAATATGAAAGCCGCTCATTTGATCTCATTGTGTGAGTATTATGGAAGACCTATAATGCTATTTATTCATATTATTCTGTTGGTACATTTCCGTTTCCTGCACACGGCCGTCCGTGTGTGGCCGCCTTAAAATAAAGGCAAAGGTCATCTCTCATGTGCTTCCCAACGAAATAATGTGACGGAATCTCAATTTTATTTGGGTAATTTTTAGTCGAATTTTAATTTCATATTAGTAGATGGTGCTTTTATCAATGTAAGGATTACTTGTGATGTCTAGGACAGGTGGTGGTTAGGCCAATGGGAGGGATTATGAATGAAAAATGAAACGCTACAACTATTTACTTCACACACGCTATATTCCTTCGTTGGTCCTACTTCCGCCACACTGGACATATTTTTGTATTTTTCTGTTGCTACATAATATTAGAACTGCTGAAGTATACTACAGTTTATAATTATTATTATTATTATTATTACCCTTTGCTATAGCTCAGCTGTCAGTGGTCCTAAATTGTATGTTAAGTCTCTTCTAAAATCTTATTGTACTTAGTGTTTTAAGTGATTTATAAATATCGATATGTAATAATTTTGTTAATTTAATCGTTATAATTTTTCTAATTTCAATTGTAAATATATATAAAAAAATATTCTTTTCAATCAACAATAGCGACTGTCGCCATACTAGTGGTAACAATCGTTGGCACAAATATTAATTCGAATAATCTCGTGATCGTCTACCGGTTGAACGAGAACGACAACTTATACGATTTATATTTTTTCTCGTGTTTGTGGCACTCGGTTCCTTTATCTTGCGCCTCGGTCGTTGGTGAGTGTTGCGAGGTCTGAACACTCTCGGAGCTGTAGTGGGGTGCGTCGAGAGCCTCGCGCGTGTCGCTCTCGGACGATGATCCTGCCTGGGATGGTGATGATGAGGAATTCATTTCATCATTGCTTTTACCATTTGTATCATGTTCGGATGCATTCTCATCACCAGCATTATAATTTGCATTGTGGTCCATGTTTATTTCTTCGTTATTTATTCTGTTTCTTTTTGTAATATCTATATCATCACTATCCTTCTCCGAAAGTTCGTTAGAAATGTGTACATCATCCACTTTTTCCGTGAGTTCAACTTCAGAGTCTCTCTGTGCTTGTTGTGGCTCGGGCACATCGCTCTCACTCCCTTTAATCTCTTCACTCCCGTCGTCCAGTTGTATGAGGACCTCTCCGCCATCGATGTCAGTAGCCCGGGAGAGGTCAGCGTTGTCTGGGTGAGTGTTGTTGGTGGGCGACAGGACGTACGTTACTGTCTCCTCGCCAGACGTCGCCGGGAGAACTTCCAACAACTTCTTGTTACCTAGACGAACAACTTGCCTATTAAAGTCATTTATTGATTTATTGAGGGTTCCAAAGTGAGAAACGTTAAGGGATGTCGTAGTACTGACCCCCCTTCCCGCGGTAGGGCCTGACGCGCAGGACTCGTGTCTCGGGGCGCTCGGAGGTCGACGCCGGGGGAGGCCTCGGGCTCGGCTCGGCGGAGGCCGGCGGCCGCGCGCGCCCCTCCACCAACCACACGCCCACCAGACACACCACTGGAACAATACCTTACTTTGTACTTACTGCACACATATTTTATTCCTACAGAACATTATAACCATAGACACTTTTACCTACATTACGATATAGTGCAATATCCACCCACATACGAAATTAGATTATAATGTGGAATGAGAAAAAGTTCTAATATTGTGGGATAATTTTAGGCATTTTGGTATGCAAGAACTCACATTTCGAGATTTGAAGAAAGGGAGCGTGGGGTCTTCATAAATAATCTCAAGCGTATTTTATAATAACATGGCGTGCTGTGTTGACTCGTATCAGCACATTTGTACTGTGTCATGTGTTGTGTCATGTGTTAAAGACGTTCTTGATGCATCATTTTGAAGGGGTGGTAGTAGTACCTGCAGTATTTAATTAAAGTCCACCATCTTGAGCCGAATATATTATAGCAACATATACCCGAAGCAAAACACCTGTGAATATGCATGTGTTGAAATTTCATAGGAACCTGTTCGACTCACCCAGTACTCGGAGCATGCTGCCTGCTCTTGAGGGCCCCTCTCTTCCACGCTCTATATATATCCATGGGGCGCTGGCTGATTGCCTGACCGGCCGTTGATTAACTAATTAACAGATTAATTAACAGCCCAGTATCGCGTTACTAACAGCCTCCGCGACACTTCAGCAAGCGGGATGAGCCGTGACCCGCGCATGCGCGCCGCTACCACACAATCACTCAATAACACGTCACGTGACCACTGGGCGAATACCTTGTAAACAGGTGCTACCTACCTACCTATAGGGGGGTCAGTTCGCTCAAGGTGACTTATATCAATTTATAATTCGCTGTGAGATTCTCATACCCCTTAAACAATTTGGACCACGACGAATAAAATTGATCCAAATCAATTAATATTTGCGTACCAATAGGTACGAAATATTTGGTATAATAATCATATTATTATTCTAAGAAATACATTTTAGATTAGAATTAAACGAGAGCTGGGAACTCTGCGATATAGATACTCGGTAGGGTACCTAGGTAAGGTAGGGTACCTTCTAAAATGATGTGGAGGATAATATAATTATAAGTAGGTAAGGTTGATGAACAATACGAATACGTCTAAGCATCGCAGTGTCGAATTTCATAAGGAACATTATAAATAGAGTCATTGTTTTGAAGCGGAAGAGTTTGGGCGCTCGGTATCGTACGATGTTTGTTTACGAGCCGCGCGCTCTCATTGCGCCTGCCGGGGGGTGTGCCACGACTCCCAGCGCCCAGCGCCAACAACGTCACATTATTAGCTCCGCTATTTACGAGATGTTTACTTGTTTGTTTGTAAACGAGATGCGAAATACCCCGCAACTCCCTAATTTGCAAACACAAACATGTTGTCGCAGATTTCTAGGTATAAATTGTTAGGGGCACATCCAGTTGACTCATTCTTATACAGGTTATTGCAACGGTAAATGGTGTTATAAACAATATAAGCAGTTAAAAGAGAAAGTTTGTTTATGTGAATTCTATCCATAATTTGAATTGTCCCACTATTTCAAATTGGTTCAAACTATCAGCTGATTATATAGTAACAAACAAACAATAATATTATTGTACTCTGTGGTGAGTTCCGTTTCAATCACATGTTACTTAATAGTAATAAAATGTATCATTTATAATATATAAAATAAAATATATTCATCATTTGAAAATGCCACTCTCTTGTGACTCGATTTTGAATTGAGTAAAATGAATTGTCTGTAATATTTCAAAGTCACACACTACATTATTATAGTCTAGTCGTAGTCACATTTCGTAGAACGGAACGTGTCCTTGTTTTGATCATGCTGATGTTGGTAGCAGCCATTCATTCATGGCTCGCTTCACTTTATAAAATCATCCGATTTGACGTCATTGAAAACTTGTCATTGATTTATTTTTATTTGCTAAAACTTATCTGTTTTGCCAAGGTTTGTGCAAAAAATCAAACGTAGTGGTGCGACGGACGCAGCGAACAGTACAGTGCGGTCCTATTTGCGAAACACATCGGACACCGAGTGTAAATACGAGGCGAAGTTTTTAGGAAAAAAACAAACAGTGATAACAAATAAGTGCGGAAGACAACTGTGAGCGTGGGATGTCGTCGCTGGGAGGGCAGTGGCGGGTGCTGCGGCACCTGCTCTCCGCCAACAACCTCAACGCCGAGGTGGAGAAGCTGGTGCACAAGATGAAGCCCGGCTCGCGGGACCAGTGGGACAGTGAGTGCTCTGCTTCATACATTACATGGTTACCCTGGCTCCCGCGCCCTGCTCACTGCTCACATGCATGGCGCTCAGTTCACGCTGCCGGGTGCGTTACTCTCATATCGCACACCATACATACATGCAACTCGCGCTGTGCCATACCTGCGTGCGGAAACTCAAACAAAAATAGATACATGTTTTTAAAATGAGGCCAGTGCCCCAAGGTCGTTACTCTTTAAACTTTCATTTTATTATATAACACATATTAATAGAAATTATGGATCTGTTCATGCAGGCTTGTAAACAAAGTGTGACACAGGCATCTGAAATGTATACACTTACTTGCCTAATAGTACATGATCATGAGGGCAGCCAGCCTACCTTACCTTAACTAACATACCTGCCTACTGATAAAAATACATTACTCAGATGAATACAAATAATTCTGGTAGAACTTGTTAATCAATAGACAGGACCTGTGGTGCAATGTTAACTAACTTGTGGTGTACTGAGCCTCCTACAAAGTATAGAGTATGTGAGGTAGAGTGCAGTCCAGGTACATGCGTGTGGGTATTGCAGGTATACTGCAGAGGCTAGAGAAGATATTGACTGCGCGGCTGGTGCAGGCGAGGCCTCGGCCGGAGACAGCAGCCCTGGAGCCCGCCTCCAGCACCGCCCCCGCCGTCACTGACAAACATGATACCGCACCGGCTGACAAGGAGACTATTGTCAATGAAGTACCTGTAAAGGTCAGTGTTATGTTGTTTACTACCTCTATTCAGACATTTAAATATGATAATAATAAAGTAAGTCATATCTACATGTGACTATAGGATCTCACGAGGGGTAGGTGCAACATAACAGATTCACTTAAATGTATTCATTTCCATAAGACAACAACTATTTATTTATTATTATATGTGAACCAATACATGTGTGTATAGGTGGAGCAGCGCACAGAGAGTGTCGTGGTGAGGGAAGAATCCACCGGAGGGCTGTGGGGAGGACTGAGGATAGCAGGGAGGACCCCCGAGCCGGCCTGGAAGAACAACAAGACTGTCACTAAGGTAGCTACCACTGACTGCTACAGTTACACTCATCAGTAGCCTCATAATGCTACACCATTGCTGAAGACTACTTTGTGTGAACATTATAAATTTTGTTTCTGCAAACAAGTACATTCTTCAATAAAGTCGGGTACATATTTGTATTGCATCTTGGATGCTTTCTAATGGCTTACATTCCTTTCTCATTTAATTAGAAACATCTAGAGTGTTCTATGAATCAAATAAACTTAACAAACAACACTTGTCATGTAATCAGTGATTGGTGTCAGCGCTCACATACACATCATATGTATGACACTGACTGATAGCAGAGGGCGGCCGGCACACAATACCTATTATATTAACACTATCAGACACTTTCCCTGCTCGTGTACACCTGTATGTTTGTCCCTGCGTGTGTGCCATCAGCTGATGACCAATATCAATGCATACATGTCATTATGACACACATGTAAGGATATCAGACGCCTGTCCATCGTCGGTATCTGCATGTATCATATATTTCAATATTCTATCTATCTGTCATTTAGGTTACTAAAGGTAAAGAAATCTTAATTTTGTCCATACTTTCATTCCAATATGTTATCTCTAGTTAACATTACATAATATGAAATTGAAGGTATGGAGAGATCAAATTTGGTAGATAATTGGGGATATCAATAAATAATTTGATAGATTATTGAAAATCACCATCATAATTTATTTAAGAGCTAGGCTCTTGTCGGTGAAGCAATCGGCAACTCTGTTGCCGCTTCTGAAAATGGCTGCGAATAATTATATATTTATAATATTATAAAAAAGGCGCCTAACTACCACCTATGTGTATGTTAATTGCGTTACAATAAATTGTAGCAAGGAAATAACAAGTGTACATTGTGGTACATACATTATCTACCGAACTGAGTAAGTAGATCAACATTCACCGAATGTGTCGCGTGATGTTTTTGTACGTTTCATATGTTGCCGTTAGCGTGGCGGTCTGTCTGTAAACATTGGTACTGTGTAATTTTATCTGACAATGATGTGAGCGTCGCAATAACAGTGCGCGGGGGCCCGGCCGCCGCCGGGGATCGCGGAAACAGTTCGCCAATTATGAAGGACACCACACGCGTCACAAGTAGCTACGTTATGCGTATTCTTAGATAATTATCAGTATCTTACGAAACTAAATTGTGTCATTATTTAGGGGTAAAACTATTATTTGAGTAAAGCCGCCCGTTTTTGTACATTAATGGTCTTGAAGCGTTAATACCTACACAGCAATGTAAGTGAATGAAGGTAACACAAGTGAACTTTTCAAGTTCACTTGTGTTACCCGTGTCTAGGGTACAATGTGAAAATCCGAATTTCAGCAAAGTTATTGTTATGTACCTTAAATTGTACATCATATGTATGTAATACTCAAAACAAAATATTTCTATTGGAATCAATAGATGAATAATTATAAAAATTTACTAAGTAGTTGTTTAACTTTATCTAGGTCATTTGAAACCGGGGTAGAGTTTCGATCGACAGGTCAGTGAGTGATAATAAAGACGATTTATTGTCGTCGGTTTGAGGCGTGTTCGTGTGTATTTCGCAAGTTTTTGCTTAGACAAGTTTATGTGAAATCGTTTTTGTGTCAAGAGGGGGTTAACGGGGGCTCCGAACGGTTCGTGTGATGAGGGACCGCTCGCCTTCCGTTAACTCGAAATTGACTCGACGAGCTACCGCGGGTCTAGATAAAGGTTATGATATATCGGTAAACAAAGATATTTAGTAATTTGGTGGCGAATAGGTATGAGTTTCCCGTAGATGTATAATAGTGTGGTATTGTTCGGTGTCAGTCGTCGGTGCACGCGCGCACGTCGTACGTGATCGGCGCGCTGGCGGCGGCCAGCGGCGCCGGCCTGGCGCGCCGCGCCGACGCCTTCGTCGACCACCTGCACGCCTTCCCCGAGGCGCGGGACCTCGCCGTCAAGGTCGTTACCAAACCCCATACTGAACTTTACCATACTGAACGTTTGAAACTACTTATTAACAGCTTTTCACTCTCGCATACGAAAGTATATACAGTACTCGCATAAAAAAATCTAACTGATGTTTTTTTATATTTTGCCCGTCTGCTTCTTTCATCTGAAACGACTGGACCGATATTGACGAGATTTTTTCTTGGCTGTCATGAAGAGTAACACGGCCTGACTCGTGCCTCCGTGAGTAAAACCGCGAGGCGCGAGTAGTTAGTAATAACAGCCCGGAGTTTACACCCCGCGACTAGAAAGCACGTAAAACCGTTTTTCTGGATTTATCTTCGGTCGCGTCGGATCGTCTCCCATCGGACTAAGAGTGTGGAGGAATCGAGAGTGCACCCGAGTTCCCGCACACGCTTGTACACATTAATATATCCAGCGCAGATAGATAATCCTCTCTGAGATGATTAATGTGAGTGTCCTGGTCCAGGAGGGCGCGGTCCGCGCGTTGCTCCGCGCTCAGGAGAGGCTGCGCAGCGACGACCCCGCCGCTGACGTCGCCGGCGCGCTCAACGAGGTGGGTGCGCTTTATATTTACCACAGATACATTATTATCAGTATTGGTTAACTGGATTACACCTTTTATATTATCTTATTCATTAAGTTGTAAATCTCTTACGTCCGGTCAGTTGAGAATTAATTTAGAGTGTCCGTCGAGGAACGAATCATACTCTCGATTCCTGTAAACGTTTAACGGTTTAGTACATGAGTAAATATGCTACCAGAGAGCGAGCTCTATGCAAACGTCACTCACACGTGCGTCCTGTACTTCCTCTGGGTACTTACATGCCATAGTTTGTACTCTGTCGGAGCATGCATGAATTCTTCGGTGAGATGAGAACCAATGAACGAGTGTACTCTGTCCCTGGGAGAATATTGACTCGTGTGATTGGGGACTGCCTAGAGCTAGCCCCGGGTGGTCGGGGCAGTGTGTGTCAGTGTGTGTGTGTGTGTGTGTGTGTGTGCAGGCGCTGGCGCTGGTGGGCTGGGCGGGCGCCCCGGGCGGGGTGGGGCCGCGCGTGTTGTCTCTGGACGGCGGCGGCATCAGGGGACTCATCGCCATCGAGCTGCTGCGGGGGCTGGAGAGGCTGGCGGGCGCGCCGCTGCATCGCCTGTTCGACTACATCATCGGCGTCAGCACCGGCGCCATCATCGCCGCCGTCGTCGGTAACGCTCCCCCTATACTGGCTCCTAGCCGCTGCATCGCCTGTTCGACTACATCATCGGCGTCAGCACCGGCGCCATCATCGCCGCCGTCGTCGGTAACGCTCCCCCTATACTGGCTCCTAGCCGCTGCATCGCCTGTTCGACTACATCATCGGCGTCAGCACCGGCGCCATCATCGCCGCCGTCGTCGGTAACGCTCCCCCTATACTGGCTCCTAGCCGCTGCATCGCCTGTTCGACTACATCATCGGCGTCAGCACCGGCGCCATCATCGCCGCCGTCGTCGGTAACGCTCCCCCTATACTGGCTCCTAGCCGCTGCATCGCCTGTTCGACTACATCATCGGCGTCAGCACCGGCGCCATCATCGCCGCCGTCGTCGGTAACGCTCCCCCTATACTGGCTCCTAGCCGCTGCATCGCCTGTTCGACTACATCATCGGCGTCAGCACCGGCGCCATCATCGCCGCCGTCGTCGGTAACGCTCCCCCTATACTGGCTCCTAGCCGCTGCATCGCCTGTTATTTATTTATTCAATAATTAGAGCGACATGTAATGCCAATTTAACTAATCAAAGAGACGTTTCTCGCAGAACGTCAAGCACTCCGACAATAGTTTTTCTACACTGAGGTTGGACTCCAAAAGAGCCTTGAGTGCGACTAACGCACAATAAAACACCCTTTACGCTTATTCCACTCAAATTATTAGATTTTCTGTAAATTTAAATTTTACCCCTGACTTCGTTTGCATCGAGATAAATTCCGAAACAATTATATTGAAAAGTACACTACCTACACAACGACAGTTGACCGGTGTGTGTGTGTGTGTGCAGGCAGCGGCGTGGGCACGCTGGAGACGGCCAGTACGATGTACCACACGCTGTCCAAGGAGATGTTCGGCAACACCTCGCTCATCGGAGGTATGACACACATCATATTCTACTTTGTGCAGGTGCCGTTCCGAGTTATAAGCGCTGTTTTTCGGGTCTTGTATGGGTATTTCATGCGCAGTTACCACCATTCTCGCTGCGCGCTCAAAATTCATAACCGCGTTTAGATATGGATATGTAGCAGCGTTTCTCCCCTCGCTACACAGATGGCGAACTTTGAGTACAAATACACGAGAAACTAAATCGCGCAATAAGAGCTTTCAAGCGCATTGCTAATTCCCAACTAGAATAGTCGGAGCCGGATTCCCCAGGCATAACATCCGCCTGGCTGGGACATCTTTGCTGGGGATGAGCTTGATCACACGCAAAGATTCGCCAGTTCACAATTTACCGACAGCTTAAAATCTCGCTAAAGTACCCTGGTTTATGAAGGTCGTCTGTGCAGGCACGTCCCGGCTGGTGTGGACCCACTCGTACTACGACACGGCGGCCTGGGAGAAGATGCTCCGGGATAACCTCGGGGACATCACGCTCTCCCGCTGCAACAGACGCGACGCACCCAAGGTAACACATGCTTACAATATTCAAGTTAATTCCTTTGCAAATAAATAACATATAGTGAAGGGTAAATATCGTCGTGTCAGTTGGCGCTGGTGTCGTGCGTGGGCAGTCCGGGCTCGCGGCTGTCGCCGTTCGTGTTCCGGTCGTACTCGGCTGCCTACCGCCGCCGCAGTGCCTACCCGGGCACGGCGCGCGCCCGCCTGTGGCAGGCCGTGCGGGCGTCGGCCGCCGCGCCCACGTACTTCGACGAGTTCACGCTGGACGGCCTCGTGCACCAGGTACACACGACACCACTCCCCCTGCTTACATCTTCATTTTGTGATCATTCGACGACCCATCGACGATCTTGGGAACTAAAAATTGATGTTTATGAAATGTTCACGTGTTCTAGTATGAATTCCGTGTTACGCCAAAATGGCATACTCACCTATTAATTTGTGACTTACCGATTACAAATTTGTCATTTACCAGTCCAAATATACTAGTTTGTAAATATGACGACAAAACGTAGTGAGGTTGTGGCGGCGTGTACAGGACGGCGGTATAATGGTGAACAACCCGGCGGGCGTGGGGCTGCACGAGGCGCGGCTGGTGTGGGGCGTGTCGCCGGCGGCGCTGGTGTCCGTGGGCACCGGCAGGGCTCCAGCGCAGCGACGCCCGCACCACCAGCCCGCGCAGCCACAATCCACCTCCTGGAAGGACAAGTTCAACAAGATACTGGACTCCGCCACCGACACTGAAGGTAACATTACTATATTATACTATACATAAATATTCATATTATGCTATTTTCTCATACCTAAAATACCTGAATATGGAACTATACTTTTTACTAGTTGAAATGTAATACTACGTACTCGACCCTATCGAATTATCATATCATATCAGTTGCGGACTATCATACTTGCAACGCAATAAATATTAAATAACATATTTACGAAAATACAAATAGATATCTTACATACAAAAAATTAAGGGAACTGTCAAAGATGTTTGACAATGTCGACCGTAAATATATTTTTTAAATAACCAAATATTCCATCATGTTAGACCTCCATTACATAACAGTAGAAAACATGCTTCACGCACATTACGTCAGTGACTACCAACACACTGTATGATACAGTTCTCTTGCATATAATATGAGTCCCACAGGGTAATGTTCTGGGACCGACACGTTTAAGTACATTTTTACTTTGTATCTTTAAATTCCGCTGTGATTGTTTTTGGCGACGAATAAATGGGTATCTAGTAGCTTTTACCGCTGAGTACCTATCTACTATTATAGTAGAAATAGTTAACTTTATATTATTAGCCTCACGTCTATCGTTGGTGTTTCACAATGACAGTTTGACCATTGACATAACACGTCAGGTGTCAATTGAAGTAAACAAACAAAGTATACGATGGAAGTTAAAACTTATAAAGAACAAGATGTTTTCTTAATTCTATATACTTTACGGTGTGTGTAGGCGAATTAATTGGTATGGAACTTGTGTAAACGAAGTGCATTCTAAGTATCTGCGTTACAGTCGGGTTATTTGTGTCATGCGCACGATTCCCCGTGTTATTTCCGTCATATACTGAGATGACGCTAACGACACCCTTCGTCATCTCAGTGCATATGATGGAAATAACACGGGGTTGCAAAGAATGTATCAATATAATAGTGACCTGAAACATGATGATCACGGTATGTGTGTGTAGGTGTGCATCTGTTGGTGAACGACTTGGTCCCGGCGGGCCGCTACTTCAGGTTCAACCCGCCGCTGCTCGCCGACTGCGCCATGGACGAGGTCGACCCCCACAAACTGCAAGGTACGTGTTATATTATACCACCAGTTGACATACTTGATGTGTGATTTCGATCAAGGGGATGATTCGATTGATGTTGAGCTTACATTACAGATCCAATCAGCTAGGAGTTTAAAAGAGTTCTAATCATTATTATCTACTAATTGTGCCCCGCGGTAGTGTAAATGGTCCTACATAATACCTTTTGAACCTAAGCCAACCTCACCTGCTCGTGGTGCACTCTGCTGAAATACAAAACGAGGCTCTGGCGAAACTGGTTCCCCTCGGGGTTTGGAAGTCAGACGGCAGTCGCTCCATGTAATACCAGTACCCGCCACATAATAATGGAAAGGACAACAAATACTTTGGGTACTATGGCTAGGGCGTCGCCGCACAGCGCAGGCACATCGCCCTACACCTGCGATAAGTGGGCTAGGGCTACCGTGTCAAGTACGGGCACGGCTGAAGACGCTAGTACCCAAGAGAAAGCTCCGCTTTGCCACTTGGAATAGGCTCTCTCACTGGACGCTGTCGAGAATTAGTCGACGTAATGGCAAAACGAAGAGTGCATGCTGCTTTTCTACAGGAAACTCGCAGGAAGGGCAACAAGTCACGAAACATCACACCGGGTTACAAGCTTATATACTCTGGCTCACTGGCTCAGTGCAGTATCTCGGAAACTTAATATGGATTTCGCGCGGGTTGTGGTACTATGGATCCCATCATCGCCCTAAGAATACTAGCGCAGGCGTATAGGGAAAAGAAGGAATGGCGTTCCTCGATCTGCAAAAGGCCTTCGATTGCGTCCCACGTCAGGTAATATGGTGGGCTTTGAAGGTGAAGAATGTACCAGAAATCTATATTGACGTGATCCGAGATATGTACCTCCACTCGAATTCTGCAGTGACTACCGCGGTTGGCGACACTAGCCCATTCGCTCTGAGCCCTTTTCTGTTCAGTGTAGTGCTCGATGTAGTCACGGAGGAAGTCCAAGAGTCATCTCCCTGGCTCATGGTGTATGCCGACGACATTGCACTGGCAGACGGGAACAAACAGATATTGGAGCAAAAGGTGAACTGATGGAAAGGTGCGCTATAGAACGGCGATCTGAAACTCAATGTTACGAAGACTGAGTACATGGTCTTCGGCAGTACAGATCCTTAATCCATCAAGGTGGCCGATGAATGCATCGAGAAGACGAACAAATTTAGATACCTTGGATCTGTTCTGCACGAGTCTGGTGAGATTGGTTACGACGTCTAAGCTCGGATAAGCGCAGCTCGGGAGAAGTGGCGAGAAGTCACAGTAGCAAAACGTGTCCAACCCTCGGAAGGCACATGCAGCAGCTACGCGTTGCGGAAATGAAGATGTTGCGATGGATGTGTGGCGTTATGCGACTTGACCGTATTCGTAACGAATACATCCGTGGCAGCCTGGGTGTACGTGGCGTAGAGGACAAGCTGCAAGAAAGTCGACTCCGATGGTTTGGCCACTTAAGCCGCAGGCCACCAGACTACGTCGGACACCGATGCATCAACCTCGTTGTACAAGGCCCTAGATCTCGTGGCAGGCCCAAGAAGCGCTGGCTCGATGTCGTTAAAGCCGACATAAGAGAGAAGGATGCCAAAGACCGAGCAAAGTGGAGGAGAGAGAGCAGGAAAGCGAACCCCAGCACCATGCCGGGAAAACGCTAAGACGAAGAAGAAGAATTGTGCAACTCGGATTCACCCACGTAGATTTGGATTCATGCTTTATTTTTAAAAATATCAATTCAATTTAGGTCTCGGTCCACTTATGAATGTTTCTCAACAATCATTCAAGTAAATGTTATTTGAACAGAATAGTAGGAGCTTCACAAGTATGTGTGTAGTTGTACGAGTGTGTGTGGGTGTAGTATTGACTGGTGTGTTGTGTGTTGTTGCAGCCATGTTGGAGGACACCCGCGCGTACATGCGACGCAACCATCACAAACTGTCGCAGGCCGCCGCCCTCCTCGCCGCGCCCCGCCCCCCCCTCGCCCGCCTCCAGGACTACGTCACACGGCGGGCCACTGTCCTCGGCCTCCACCAGCCGTAGGCCCCCCCCTCGCCCGCCTCCAGGACTACGTCACACGGCGGGCCACTGTCCTCGGCCTCCACCAGCCGTAGGCCCCCCCCTCGCCCGCCTCCAGGACTACGTCACACGGCGGGCCACTGTCCTCGGCCTCCACCAGCCGTAGGCCCCCCCCTCGCCCGCCTCCAGGACTACGTCACACGGCGGGCCACTGTCCTCGGCCTCCACCAGCCGTAGGCCCCCCCCTCGCCCGCCTCCAGGACTACGTCACACGGCGGGCCACTGTCCTCGGCCTCCACCAGCCGTAGGCCCCCCCCTCGCCCGCCTCCAGGACTACGTCACACGGCGGGCCACTGTCCTCGGCCTCCACCAGCCGTAGGCCCCCCCCTCGCCCGCCTCCAGGACTACGTCACACGGCGGGCCACTGTCCTCGGCCTCCACCAGCCGTAGGCCCCCCCCTCGCCCGCCTCCAGGACTACGTCACACGGCGGGCCACTGTCCTCGGCCTCCACCAGCCGTAGGCCCCCCCCTCGCCCGCCTCCAGGACTACGTCACACGGCGGGCCACTGTCCTCGGCCTCCACCAGCCGTAGGCCCCCCCCTCGCCCGCCTCCAGGACTACGTCACACGGCGGGCCACTGTCCTCGGCCTCCACCAGCCGTAGGCCCCCCCCTCGCCCGCCTCCAGGACTACGTCACACGGCGGGCCACTGTCCTCGGCCTCCACCAGCCGTAGGCCCCCCCCTCGCCCGCCTCCAGGACTACGTCACACGGCGGGCCACTGTCCTCGGCCTCCACCAGCCGTAGGCCCCCCCCTCGCCCGCCTCCAGGACTACGTCACACGGCGGGCCACTGTCCTCGGCCTCCACCAGCCGTAGGCCCCCCCCTCGCCCGCCTCCAGGACTACGTCACACGGCGGGCCACTGTCCTCGGCCTCCACCAGCCGTAGGCCCCCCCCTCGCCCGCCTCCAGGACTACGTCACACGGCGGGCCACTGTCCTCGGCCTCCACCAGCCGTAGGCCCCCCCCTCGCCCGCCTCCAGGACTACGTCACACGGCGGGCCACTGTCCTCGGCCTCCACCAGCCGTAGGCCCCCCCCTCGCCCGCCTCCAGGACTACGTCACACGGCGGGCCACTGTCCTCGGCCTCCACCAGCCGTAGGCCCCCCCCTCGCCCGCCTCCAGGACTACGTCACACGGCGGGCCACTGTCCTCGGCCTCCACCAGCCGTAGGCCCCCCCCTCGCCCGCCTCCAGGACTACGTCACACGGCGGGCCACTGTCCTCGGCCTCCACCAGCCGTAGGCCCCCCCCTCGCCCGCCTCCAGGACTACGTCACACGGCGGGCCACTGTCCTCGGCCTCCACCAGCCGTAGGCCCCCCCTCGCCGTGCTGGGCCTCCTTGGGCCATCCGACACCTCATTTATCGATGCTGAGTGAAATTTACGAGTGAAATTATGTTACGAAGCAAATATTTCTAAATAACGACGAACTATTCAATAGTCGACGCAATTGTTAGCTTTGCAAAATTAATATTGCCAGCACTAATATTAAATAATTTGCAAAGAAGTTGTATATTTTTCGTTGTCAATTATGTTAAACGGTAGTGAATAGTATATTGGCGCCTTGTTTCATAAACAAGTCCTGCATTTGATGTGTTATATTACTATACCGACAATACTCGCGTAGCACTAATTAGTATTAAGTGTGTACATATTACTAGATAAGTATTCATTATAATTATTGTGCAGACTCCTCTGACCGCCCTGAAGTTGTGTGACCATTCTCATAACATCATGTCAATATGTCTGCCTACCCGTGCCTACCTCTGCCTACCCGCGCAGGGACACGGCGCGAAGGTACATAGAATGTTACTGTGACACATATCACTCAGGTTTCCTCCCATCATAGTAACAATGGCAAATGAGTAGCTAATATCAATATAGGTCCCCACTATGTCTAGTCAATGTAAGTAGTTATATTATAGTTGTCTGCGACGACTCATGGCCGATGGGCCGAGATCAACCTAAACTTGCACCGACTCTGCGTAATTCCAAAAAAAATATGTTATGAAAATAACTGGGATCAGTTGAGCGAGGTGATGTTAGCAAAGTAATATAAAAATGTCTGAAAGTTAGGGCTTAGGCTTTTTGACGAATGAAAATAATTTAAAGTAAGTCGCAGATTCGAGCCCCGCTCATGTTTGCCTTTCCCACGTATACATTAAGCTCTAGTAGCCTAGATCTCGTAGTTTATATTTTAAATGAATTTTTCGCCTTCACTTCACATTATGGAAACTAGTCAAATCGCGTTTCACCATAATTGTCAAAAGTATAGTTACAATATAACGATCATTTAAAACCGTCACAAGTGTATTTGTAACTATATTATTAGGATAATATGTTTAATTGTTCAGAACACGACGCTTGTTGTAATTTCACGTGTTTTATAAATGTATATTATAATGTTATCATGTACAAAGTTTAACTCAATGTGAATTTAATAATGTAATGTTACTTTTTACATTTCTATCGATGTTAGATACTTACTGCAAAAATGTGATAATAAAATATTAAATATAAAATCTTTTTGATTTAATTAATTCCTTGTGCTGATTAGTAAGTGATCCTATAGTCGTACGACACAAGGCTGAGAGTTGCGTAACTCATGTATCATTGTGAAGTGACGTCACGATGGCACACTTTCACTTCGCAATGTATGCGGCCCGCCTTGTTTGATACTTGATTTTTACATGCTGTGAGTTTGAAATGATCCAATAGAGTAAAGGGATGCTGATAGGACAGACAGGACTTTAGTAGTTGGTCCACATTGACTCAACGACTTGTCATCTTTAGAGTTCCTTGATAAAACTATAATAGAACGAACCACGCCAACAAATGCTTTTAAAGAAAAATCCAATATTTTATCTTTGATAAGCTTGTTGTAAATAATTGAATGTCTTGGATGAAACCAGAGCAGGCACATAAATGATTTACACAGACAGTGTAGGTCCTGGTAGACCACTAGGTAAGGTGGTTTTTGAAAAATAGCTTTGATTCTCAGAGACTCAAGACATTCCGTTCCAACTATAAACGCACTCAATCTGACAGCTACAAGAACGCAACAAGTCAAAGTGTAGGTCCCTTGTTATGAAATTACAACATTACCATACATTACTTAATTGTTGAATACTGTGTCCTTCATTGTTATGTTAATATTGTATTAATTAGTGTTGAGTATCATTAGTGGTGTGACACGAGGCTCCGGCGTAGTGACCCACCAGTCCAGGTGATTACCGTTCCCGCGAGCTTTCACTCACTCACCGCTAGTCGTGTATCTGAGTAGCGCCGCGACGCACGCCCGCATACCTTTACAGTGACTCTTTATAAACGTAAAGAGGTATACCACAGTGGTTGCAGTGAGTACAGTGAAATGCAGTGTTTGAAGTACTTGGTGGGTTTGGTAAGTATATATTTTAATTACTTTTAAGTTAGTAGGTAGTAAGTGAGTGAAGCAGCTGATTGCACACGCTTGGTTTGTTATGAAAGCGCGCGGCCTTCCGGCGTGTCACGTCACGTAACTGTTGTTACCGCGGGCTCTTACACAGGACTATCTCAAGGAGAGACGGCCTTTTAATAAGCGACAATTATTTGATGAATACGACAAAAACTTAAAAGAAGGTATATACAGTCACTTTATGAAGAAAAAAGTCTCCTTGTTAAGATAACCATCGAAAAAGTTTTTCTAGAAAATTCTATTTATTAGTAAGGGTACCATGGCATCGACCAGTATCACCAACTGAGTAAAGAAAGTATACTATGTACGATTCGACTCTTACAATAATTAATAATGTGGGCTACAGATACACACACTTCAGCATACTTTATAGCTTGTAATAATATTACCTATCATTGAATTTTCTTCCACTATTAAATCTTTCGCTATTCCACAATAGATGGTTGTTAAACTTGTAACTCACAGTGAGTTACAAGTTTAACAACATTCAATAAAATTTATATCTCCCAATAATGGAATTTATAATCCATACCCCATAATAGGTACCCACTTGCTAGCACTAGGTAAATAGGTGTTCAAACGATTTGAAAGTACTTTGCTAAAATTTTAATCAAATAAAGATATTTTTGAATTGATGTGTGTGTGCAGGTGGTGGCGTTGTGTGTGACGGTGGGAGTGGGAGGCACGGTCCCGCAGCCCCGGGCACCCAACTTCCAGTATTTTGAAAGGTACCTACCACTATTATTTATATTTGTTATCAACTCAATCTAAATCCCTGGTGTTGTATAGTTGTTTGAGTTTAAGTACCCAGTCTTTAAACGAGGATTTAAACCTCGGTCTGTCTGGACACACTAGTGAGGTTCTAGATAGATCTACTAGATCTATAGATATATCACACCACGAGCACGAAGGAAGAAACCTTCATGTCTGTCTGATGTGAAGTGTCTGAGTGATGACGACAAATTCACTATTATAACACCTTTGCCTAACCGTCGACTTTAGACATGGCATATCTGTGACGATGTCATCTAAGGCTTATAACGTTACTTGATTTGTTAAAAAATTGCAAACACAGCTGTATTACATTCCAGGCCCAACTACCGGTACCCGTACTACGACGAGAATGGCAAGGGCAAGCTGCTGTACGGCTACGGCGGGCCCGAGCTCTTCCAGTACAAGGCCTACTCCCCGCTAGAGGGCATTCACTAGAGTTACTTTACATGTCTGATGCCAATAATATTACTTATAGTATTTTCATAGCAATGCTTGAGTGAAACTGGCAATCGTTGCTAACGCAAAATCGTCAGGCGTCCGTTTTGTTTATTTCTTCGTAATTGGAGGAGTTTAGCCAAATAATGTAGCTATTGTTGACTTTACAATGTAAACATAGTAAGTATATCATGTTTATATTTAAATATATGATAGGTATTCGTAGTGTAAATAGTTCAATATCCTAATAACTGTGTTGGCGGTGATGTGTATTTCTGATGATTCAAGAAATATAATTTTATGATTTGGTTTGTAATAAATGTAAATAGTCAAAACTGAATTGTTTTCTGAATACTGTGTTTTACTCAAGTAGATAGTTCATGTAGTGGACTCCTACCTGCTTACCATAGTCTTATTAGATGCTAAGAAAATAATTAAACGTAGGTTACATACCTACCTAGTACCAATATAGGTAGTTTCTATATATAAATTAATAAATCTAAGACTGTGTTGGATTCTCTATCGAACACGTACCTCCTAATAACAAAGCATAGTATAAACGAAGACTGGACCGAACTCGAACTAAAACTACATCTATTCCTTTTTTAAATCTGTATACAAAGAAGAAAAGAAGATGTGTCGTGTCCATTATTACCATGTAAGGTAGGTATGGCCATCCAACGTTTATTGATGTCTGTTCTAAACGTATTATATTTGCGTTTCCTCGTCGTTAAGAGGCAGACGACTGAGATCAGTGGTCGAGGCGGCACGTGTTAGTTCAAGAGGTGGTAAAAACATAATGAGACAACCTCGGATCATGTACCTACCTGTTCAACAACACTAAACCTATCACCATCACGTAACAAAAAAAAAAATTGTATACATACCCAGTTGCTTTGCCTTCTGAACAATCGTTGATTAAAACTGACATGAAGCAAAAATTTCGGAAGTTTTCAGATCTCAGAATTATTTTAAGCATCAATATAGTTCGAAAGTGAACTTAAAGTAATTACCTATTTATATGAATATACCTGCTTCTCTAGTACCGTAAAGCAACTTAATTTAATGAGAACGTTACCGAATGTGTAAACAGCTACGCCTTAACCAGTCAATGCCAACAGACCTTGAGCTCCTCGCACCTCACCACTCGTAAAGTGCACTCCGCACTCATCGCAATGTCACACAACACAATCATTATAATATTGTCCTGCGCCGCGGTGTCCTGTCACGCCGTCTACCTCTACTCCAGTTTCTACGCGCCTCTGTTTGACCCGCGGATACTGAACTATAGAGTGGAGGCGCCGTTTGATCCGGAGGCAGGCAAAGTCGCGAGGCGGGAGTATGTCCAGCGGTACGGACCCCGGGGGGAGAGACTGGTGGCGGAACTCGGACGCGGAGGGGCGGACATCAGCACTGGTGTTGATAATAAGGTCCATATTATTTCATTATACTACACTTGAAGACAAGTATGAAACACTGGAAGACTCATCATGTCATGGTGGCAACTATTCTTCAGTGAAACAAGATTGTTGTTACAATATGCTCAGTCAGCTATCTATTAGTGAAAATCCAAAGAAAGTCAGTAGTGGTTTCAACCTGAAAATACAGTCAGTATTATCAGAGATCACATTTAATTACTGAACATAATAAAACTATTAAAATGATCCAAGATTCACTGTACCATAAAATATTATATTGCAATAAGTAAGTATATTATATGTGAGTACTAACTAAACTTGTCCACAGGTGTATGGGGATGTGAAGTTTTACTACACCTACCCTGGAGCCAGCCATGCAGGCGCTCAGTAACTCATTATATCACAATGTTCAACCATCATATCTTATGTCACGTAACTAAGGCACACATCACAATAATAACTCAATGATTAATTAGGAAGTAAGTTAGTAGTTTATTTAGTCCTTAGCTTATAACAGTTATAAATACATTGAGATGTAGCAATACTCATAACATGGTAATAGATGTATTAACTGCTTGGTCTAGTACCAAACACTCTTATTGCAATGATAGTTTGTCTGCATGACAGTGACAGACACATCATATACATCTGTCTCATTATCATTGTCCATTTATGTTGGCAGTAAGAGGTCATGGTAGGGCTCCAGGGCTATTACCATGATATGAGCTCCTATGATATATTGTGTGCTATATCCTTCTTTTCTGTGTGCTGATGTAGAGTACATTGTTGCCACGGATGAATGCATCTCCATATTTGTTCTTGAGCTGCCCATTGACATACTCCTCGGTCTGCTCCAGAGCTATGTTCATGTACCCGTCCAGGCATGCCAGCACTCCTAGGTAGAGAACAATATGTATTTTATAAAATTGTATTAAAGGCATACTATGTGAAAATAAAAAAATCACATTTTCATTCTTTATTTCTTTAAAAATAGCTAGATACATGAAGCATAATAAAATTGCTATCTCTTTCGAATTGAAGATACCAGTGAAGTACACTACGAATTCTGTGAACAACCAGCCATTCAGGACACCTTCGGTTCTTTTGACTAGTCTTAACTAACCTAACCTAAAAAAATATTTACGTGGTCTTTTACTAACTAATTTTGATATCAATTCAAACCCTCGAATTAAATTACTTATTGTATATTTTTACCTTATTGCTTGGTAAGTGTGAAAGAGCTAAGAACACTGTTGTGTTATTAATTAGTGGGCACAAACAATGTAGTGTTTACTTACCTCGGTAATCGACGCCGCTGTTGAGCTTCACAACTACAGGTCGGCCGTGGATTTGTTGGATGAAGGACGACAGCGCTTCTTTACGGCTCATTGTGTGTTAGTTGTATAATAACAACTATTTAAATAGTTAGTTTTATGAAATTGCACGTAAAACGCGCCACTCGTTTTTTATTGATGTTTTGATTTCGGTTTGCTTGTCTGGATGACTGATATCACATTAATATGACGACTGTCAGTGTCATATTTCGTTTGGTTTATGCAAAGATAAAGATTATTTTTCTTTATCTATGGGTTTATGGATATGAATAATATTTTCGTTAACTGCAATAATAATTCTTGATTTTAGGTATATTTATTTCTTTTATCTGATGATCTCATCATAAATATTATTTGGGGTAAAAATATATCTGTATCTCGGTCCACGAGATCATTCAGTTCATGCAAAAAAAAAAAAAACTATATTTATGGTCATTTACTTTAAACAAAATAATACTCTTAAAACTAAGTAACACAAAAACTAGCTAGGTCCGTTCCTTGGGCTCGAGCGAGGTCCATATAAATCCTTCATAGTTGTTGAGCTCGTTGTCTGTGAGTGGGTAGGGACTGTTACTGGCCTTGTAGTAGTCAGACGGAGCGTGCATCACAAACTCCATCACTTCCAGCTTGCGAGGGAGCTCCTCTTCGGGACCTGTCATACATTCATACTATTTCATGTTGTTTCTAGTCTAACCTCTTGGTACCTATTCATTTAGAAACAAGGTGCAGGAGATAATATCTCTGTAACATTTGGTCTGATTTTGAAAATTGACAAATGTAAATCTTCACTATACTTTATCTTAAACTTGGACCTTAGTAGTTCCATAATGACAGAAGTTTCTAATAAAAAGTATAAATTAGGGTGAAGGAAACCTGCTATTAGTTACTATAATGCCCTTGTATAATATCACTACCTTAGTCAGCAGTCAGTTATGACAGCAGTACTAATAATTAAGTGACACTGTAATGTCCTAGCTATTTATAAACCTCACCAATAATGTAAGTGGCAGGGTCGAAGCACTTTTCAGGCGGCGGGCTGGCCTTGGTAGGCAGCAGCCACGTGACTACGGCACTCATCTCACAGTACTGGTCGGTGAGGAAGCCGCGGATCTGCGCATAGTAGGTGCCCCCCTCTACGTCCCGCATCGACACTATGTCGCCTACCTGCATGTAGCTGCCCTGGAAACATGCATCAAGGCCGTTAGCTCGTTGATGTAGGTCTGACCGGAAAAGGATTAAATAAAAAGCAGTCTTATTTAGTGTTAGATGGAAATGAAATTATTTAATTAAGTAGATTATACTAAACATGAAAAGACTCTTAAAGTACACCAAAGGTCCACCACAAGAACATTCCACTGATTACAATTAGTAGCAGCCTCGCAGTTATATAGACAAACACCATGCTAGCCCCTGGTCCATTGTGGCCAACATTGTGCTTGAATAATGTTCTTGTAACCAAATATAAACTCATTCCCCCATTTAATAAAAGATGGTTTAAATTAAAGTAAGATTAGTGTAGCAGGATTACTCTAATCTTATCTTCCACTTTTTCTAAGTTTCAATCAATTTAAATAATGGCTAAATAAGACAGTAATGTCTTAGGCCTTATGTAATGTAATATAGGGGATTATGAATTAAACCGCAATTACATTTACAGAATTGTATCACACCTTATAGAATATAGAGTCGCTAGTGACAACAGTAGCAGTAGCGGTGGGTGCCTTCAGTGGCTGTCGTTTGAAGAGACTCCGGCGTCCCCGGCCGCGGGGGGCGGGCGCGGGGCGCGGGGCGGCCGCCGCGGGCTTGGTCTTGTAGCGCGTGGAGCGGGTGCTCTTGCGAGTGCCTTTACACGTCGCTCGCGCCGGCGTCTCGCCCTCACATTTACTGGAAATTAACACAATTTTTTTTATGATAGCAAGTATTTTACGTGGGTAATTGCGACTTTAAGGTTAGCTGGGAGTTGGTAAGAAGCGGATAGGGACAGCAAACCAGAGGTACCTATTCGCCATGGGAAAGACTTTTGTGTAATGGACTTCTGCACATTAAGCATTTCTTATAATGTCTCGGTAGTTTTGTTTGGTATATTGATTGATACGTACCTCCCGTTCTTGTCTTCCTCTTTGTCATTGGTCTTGTCATCGCCCTCAGACTTGACGAGCGCGCTATCGGCTTCCTTATCCCTGGTGGTGTTCGCGAGGTGGCACTCATTGCACATCTGTCCGTTCTCCGCGCTGCGCCATAACAACGAGTCATTGCTGCCGCATTGAACACACGTTGGCTTCGGCATTTTAATAGCTAATGATTTAATTCATAAAATTACTAATTCAACTTTTTGCCACAAACAAAACAAATATCAAATCAACACAAAGCCGTACAGACACTGACAGATTTGACATGACTTCTAATTTTGTCTTTTGGCAGTTGACACTGCTCTGCACTAGTGCTGCCAGCCCCACAAAACTAAAAGTGGGGAAAGTACATACTTAAATTGTAATTTTAGGTAAAATTATTATTATTATGCAACCATGTTTATAACTTGTTATCCCTGATTTCAACATAAACAATTACCTCATTACGTATTGTTCTTATCAGGCAAGCAGCGATAAAAAAAAATTTCTTTCACGCATAAGAATGCCATGGAAAAAACGGGGATAAACAGTAAATCTAATATTGAAATTGGGACTGGCAACATCTATATAGACGACGTGGTGTTTTTAGAAATTAACATGGCAAAAGGAGCGTTATCCATGCAGAAAATAATCTACAACTTGTAATTCAGTTTATTAAATACATTTTTACCAATTATGTACAGGCCTATTCAACATCTATGAAAGATGATTTAAGCAGCATCAGTGGTTAGTTGAGTTTTGGCGGCACTTCCGCCAGTGACTGATAAGGCCAATTACCAGAGTATAAAGGCAGAGGCCTACCCAGTGATTGGTTAAGCCAAGACACCCGTCCAGCTGGAAGTTCTAGTTGATTCTGTTGCCGAGTATGACGAGTCCTCCTCGTTGAACGAAATGAGTGCAATTGGAAAGTTTTCGGTGTAAAGTTGGTTCATGTCACACAAGACGCTCTCGAAGATCCATGTGGAAAGGTATGACTATTTGTAGGTAATTTGTAACCGAGCTGTTGGTATTTACGAGTACTTATCTAGCTAGAGCATCTGGCTGGATGATGGATCATGCAGTCGAGGGTTCGCACGTTTCGGTGAATAATGTTCAGTATCTGATCGCGCCAGATACTGCGCTATGTTATTTATTGCACAAACGGACAGGCTGTTGCGACAATTAGTCACACTGATGTATGGCGGCGAGAATACTGTACCACACAATATATTACACAATCTATTCCGTGCCACATAATGTAGGTAACACGCTTACGCCGTCCCACAAGGGCTCCCAAAGGGGTAAGCATTACACATTATCACCAGAGATGATTAAGTGCCAACGTGATGTTGCGTCCATCGCCTCTACTGGCGGCGAATGTGTCAATCCGCCACTAATAATAGAAGGTTTTGTTATATTACGAGTATAGTCCTCAGTCGGAAATGTCTGAAGTTCTAACCTGGAGTTGTCGTACCTTCCACAATACTAACGCTACCAACCCCATTGATACCCTTAACTATTTGGTCCATCATGAACATGTACCTGCAGAGGTTATCCGTTCGCTACACACACACATGGCAACACTGATATAGATCTAATCTACGAATACATGCCGAGTGTATCTGATTACCAAGTAAGCCAGAAACGATTGCAATGCTGTTTTTTTCCACACACCATCGGTGACGGACTTTGAGGATATGAGTACTAAACTTGAAAGGTATCAAAAATATATAACAGTTTAGAAATAGGTTAGAGGTTAGAAAAACGTGGCAAATTTGCTTTTCACAAGGTCGAGGGACGTGGGGTCACGCACGTCCCTCGACCATTTAGATCCATAGGTATCTTTGGATGGATATCTCTAAATAGCGCTATGGATGTTTTCTGCGCATTTAGAGATGGTACGTACAGCTATACAAATAGATGAAATTATCCAAACTTGCGAGCCGCCACTCGCCATTATAACAATGTATGAAGCCCGCGGCTCGCACAATACGAGGCCAATTAAAAGTTATCCCCAACTTCCCTGTGAAGTCGGGTTACACGCTCAACTTATAACGAACCAAATTATTTTCAACTTTTAATGATAGGTACGAGTATACCATTTCTAGAGTACTCGTACTTGCGTCGAATATTTTAGTACTAAACCATGAAACCATTCACTAATCAGGCTATTGTATCACCCAGTCAAATCTTCTTATACGAGTATATTAAAATGAATCCCCATTTCCCTTGGTCACGGCATCATAAACGGCTGGATGGATTTTAACGAGACTTTCACTAGCAGATAGCTGATGTTTCAAGGAGTGTTTTAGGCTAATTTTCTTTAAAAAAAACATAAAGGCTGCGGTACTCTCAAATTAACTCTACACGGGTGAAAACAGCTAGTTTCCTATAAAATTATCAAACAGCGAATTTGTTAAGAAAAGTAATTCATACCAATTCCACCAAAATGCATCTATCTTATCAGCTCTTGTTACCCACCGCTGGGCATAGGAATGAGGTCCACTCTTGTGCTAATTAATCTCACCCATTGCCTTCTAGCTACCGTAACCTCAGACCAATTTAAGTCAAGTAAAAACAAAGTAAAAATACATCTATTCGATTAGACTTTTTACAAAGTACTTTCAAATCGTCAGAATTACATTATTTTACAGGATTATACATGCTACCGCCAGGTTCTGAGTGTCTAGAGCGAGTTTTTCACTGCCGCCGTCACAAGTCACCGCGTCAAAGTTAACGCAGATTTATATGGGATCGAAACAGCGCCTCTGTCGGCCTAAAGATGACACTATTGTGAGCCCATACTAATCTGCGTTTACGTCGACGTGGTGACTTGTGACGACGATTTTAAGAAAACTCGCACTATGCACTCTGAAGGTTGCTTTAACAATTAAAAAAAAAAAGAATTCTACAGTTCCAATTCACAAATGTCTATACAAATTTACATAAAAAAAAGTTTAGTAGTTGTACTTATATCTAAATGCATAGCTTCAGATGACCAGCCCCCACAAGCAGCACCATTTACTTAGTATTCCCATTCCCCTAATTATCTGCCCTCAGTTGGATTTCAACCCGCGATCACTAACTCCACAGACACCTGACAGGCCCTAACTACTGAGCTAAGATCAGTAAAATAGTCATGTTAGCTAGTCAGTGGTAAGTAAGTATCACACAGCTCTTTAAGTAAGTAATTTGACTTACATTATGAGCATTCAATCGTAGGCGTTTTTTGAGGCCACACATCGTCAGTAATGTTGGGAGCGTGTTCCTGTGAGGGACCCTATTATGTAGATCGTGCGATATGTGGTAAGTCCTCGCTTGTAGGACTTCCTTCAAATTCTATTGTTTCCGGATTATAGGGCTGCATCCTTTAACTATGGTAATTGACGCATCTCACCTCCGCCGAGTTTGCCATCATAAACTGGATATCTATACATACATACTACATACAGATAAATTTAATTAAAGTGTCTGTTTGTTATTCCAAAATAACAGCTTTTCACTAAATGCATATGAAAGTATACACGCTACTGACACTAAAAAACCAAGTTTAAATTTTTTTCTCTGTCTGTCTGTTTGTTTCGGGTAATCTCTGAAACAGCTGAACCGATTTTAACGGGACTTTCACTAGCAGGTAGCTGATGTTTCAAGGAGTAACTAGGTTATTTACTAAAAATATCAAGGTCCCGCGAAAATAAGGATGTAACTTTCTTCTCACAAAGGATAATAAGCTTCTGTGTAGGTTTCGAGGTAATAACTGAAACCAGCAATAGTGTTGTGGTAAAATTTTATTGTAAACTTGCACAAGTCAGTGAATAAGTTAATACTATCGACTACGGAATGTTGGTCTTTTCACACGCTCGCCGTCTCGCTCGCACACACTGCACGCGCAGCACAATACTTACACGATACTAATTTAAAGCCGTTGGTTCTTACATTAAATGCACGACGGAATTACAGTTAAACAATTAATGACGTTACAAAATTAATTAACTTATAACAAACGTGTTATGTACTCTATTTACATAGTAGTTAAGGCTCGGATCCCACCATGGCTATAGCGAGTAAATAAACCAAATGAAAACATACATTTACCACACCCAGCCTTGATAGACATCAGCCTTTTAAATATACTATCTTTCACGCAGACTTATACCAACACTTTAAACTTTTCCTATTGAAGCGTGACATGGTGCCACAAGGCACGTTGGCAAACACGCTAGTAGAACACAAACGTGCTACCTTCCTTCTTGATGCTGCCGACATGCAATAAATAAATACTAAGTACGTTAGGAATGTGCACAATGTGTCCTGGTGGTGGTTATTTTAACACAAATACTTCATTAGAAATTAAACATGACAATAATAGGGCTAGACCTTTCAATGACAAATCTTAGAAGGTGGAAGGCGTGAAACTTAATAAGAACGCCGAATATAAATTTCAATCAACCTATTGTAATATAACACACGTGCGGTGATACACATTAGTGTAGCAAACAATATCAGGGCAAAGAGTAAGCGAATAGTCACGCATCGTAAGAAATATCAGTTGCCACGTGTTAATGCAGTACACAATAAAATGTAGGTCAAATGCTTTTGACTCTGATTTCTATTTACATGAGATAGATTTTTCATATACAATTCATAATCAATGAATTACATTAATTAGTGTGACGTAGAGAGTCGGAATAAACTAATCAGAGTGCGTGACACTTGCTTCTGAAATATTAGAAGTAGGTGCCGACATGCTTTAGTAAAAATAGAAGAATATAATAAAACCCTTTCCCCAAACTCCTATGGTTGGATGAGATATGGCTTATACGAAAGATCTAGAAATAAGGCCAGCATTCACTCGGATCTCAAGTAAACTCCTTGTGGTAATAAATAAATAGATAGTAGTGATATAGTAAGTGCAATGTCCATGTAAAGTGTTAGTTGCAGACGTGTGTCTCAGTGCGCGCGACGCACTTGTCGCAGGAGACGCGGCAGCACCACGTGAACCGGCAGCGGCACTGCGTCTCCTGCACGCTGCGGCTCGTGCTGTAGCCGCGCCCGCAGCACAGCGACTCGCACCCGTCCTCGCCTGCAATTATAACAGGGGGGCAACTATAATCATTTAAGAACTTAACTTAGGTTTGACGTCAAATTTTACGGTACCAAAAGGGAAAGACAAAGCTCTAAGTTCTTAATACGCTCTGCTTAAACCGATGATGCTAGCCCAATTCACACTTTGTTGTCATCACACTTAACTTAGTTTATCCTTATTTAATGCTAGTGTATTCTTAAGTGCTGTGGGAAACTAGAGCGTTGGGTTTTGACTCATATTTCATGCTTTCAATTCAAAAGCAATTATTTTAGTCGCAACCCTTTGAACCTATTTAAAAACAGTCTTCTCTTCATAAGCGGTCTTTAAAAAAATAAAAGGAGGTTCCTTATTTGAAGTTGCATTTGCTACAGACCAGACGACCGCCTAAAGTAGTCGCGATTGCACTATGAACGTCATTCGTTCGTACGACCGATCGTTGTATTTTTTTCAGCTGCAGCTTGAAACGACCAATTTTAAATGAATTCTCAAAATGGTAACGAAAAATACGCACCCGAGCAAACTGTTGCTCTGCCAATTAAGCTACCCGTGATTACACCTCGAGCGCAGAATTTTTCCTTTCCTTGCTTTAGCGGTTTTAGGGATCGCCAATTTTAACAGGTGCCAGCAGTTTGTGTATGAGGCTCTTAGGTTGGTTAAGTGAAGTTTGGCTTTGGTTGGTGTTACCACACACCTCTAGAAGTGCGGTTGCAGTGTCGTCCGTGCGTGCCGAGCGCGCCGGCCGCGGCGTCGGGCTCGCAGTACGGCGGCGACGCCTCCAGGAACACCAGCTCCGACTTGCGCGGCGGACGACCAACCAAACCCTGCTTCGCTCTGAACACAATAACACCATCATATTTCACATTGTGTTAGACACCAAATTTAACTAAAATAAGTATTTATCACATCCATACGATGTTCGTATAACTAATCAATCAACCATTCAATCAAATCAAACAGACTAAATCGAGTCCATTGCTAGACATAGGCTTCTCCCAAGGCATACCACAGCACCTGGTCATCTTTAGTATGGGATTTGGCTACCTTCTTCAGGTCATCACTCCGTCTGGCTGCAGGGCGTCCCACACAAATTTTGGCTAGATATGGGCTCCTCTCGGACTCGTCTGCTCCAGCCCTCTGGCACTTCAGCTTAGTCTGTTACCTCTTGAGCACGAGTAGCGGGCTGTCCCTGTGCGCGTGTTGGACGACGTGTTTGGCGTGCAGGTACTTGTCCCGGAGCGCGGCGGCGGCGGCGCGCAGTGAGGGCAGCGCGCGCCAGCACGTCCGCACGGCGCACGAGCCCGACACGCCGTGACACTTGCACTCGCGACGGACCAGCTCCTTCACCACCTGACCATTGCAATACGACCTTCATGCGCAGTTCTAACAAGGAAAAAAGCCCGATTCACGTAAAGAGAAACGTCGATGGTCGTTGGCAACGTTTTCATATTCAACCTCATAGATGCGGTAGTATCAGAGGGTGGGGGAATCACTTCACAGTACATTCTGCACATCCTTATTGATGTGACTTGACAACTGAACTGATTATTCAGTTCAGTTTTCAAGTAATATCATAATGGCTATCAACCATAACACACGACATTTTGATCGCCTGCAGGGTGATGCGTTTTGGGCTTCTGATACATTATAGAATATCTTTTTCGCTTGCCTTTTCCAACAGTATACAGCATACGTAAATAAGTAACAACATACAAGGTAGACCTGTAAACGCGAACAATGCCTGAGGCGACGGTAATGACTAGTGCCCCATCACTGGCACACTACCCCCAGTAATAAAGGCCCTGGACCGCCACTACCAGGTAATGACACACTTTACAGCACCACTGTACGGTAATGACGCCGTATGATTGTTGGGTAATGCGTCCATAACTATTGCAGACGGTAATGACATGCGTCGTATGACCATTGCGGGTGGTAATGAGCATTGCCCAGTAATGGTCCCCGCGGGCTCGGATGCGACTCACTCTGATTGCACCCTAGTTTTCATTTGTCGATCATTCTTTATTTTTAATGATGCTAAGTGTACGGTATATTGCGTGTTTTGCAACAGCGCTGCAACAGCGACAGGTGGCAATATGTGAAGTTTTTCGTCGACAGAGGTAAAATTGTATAGTCTGTCTAATAATAAGCGGCTACTGCAGGTCGCTGTACTAGTAACAGGTTACAGGGACACT
Source organism: Watsonalla cultraria (assembly GCA_964035505.1). NCBI lineage: Eukaryota > Metazoa > Arthropoda > Insecta > Lepidoptera > Drepanidae > Watsonalla > Watsonalla cultraria. The sequence goes on along the minus strand of OZ037736.1, from coordinate 7,464,022 downwards.
AGAGATCTTCATACGCTGGAAACTATTCGAATTATCACTTGATGAAGTTTGTTCACCAACGCCTGCAATGCTGCCCTGTTGAAGTAAGAGTAGCTATGTGCCCCTCGGCGTGTAACAGTGTGGGCTGCAAGATGCTGATGGAAGGTTGTACCTCGCTCACCTTCCGGCCGACGCGGTTGTTGTGCAGGTTCATGAGAGCTCGTGCGTCTCGCTCTAACTCGCGCGCATCCAGGAAGCGGCGAGCGAGACGGGCGCCGGCCGCCGTCTCCCCACATCCTCCCCATTGGAACTGATCATTTGATACGCGACGTCTGTGAAGAAGATATCTTTTGAAACTAGTTTTATCTGTTTTATATACTCAGATGCAGAATTCTGCTTATATTAGTTTATAATAGTTTTAGGGTTCACTTTGTTCTCTTAGTGGCATTTCACCAGTGGCAAAAACATTGTATGTGATAAAAATTACTCGGCAATAATCATTTCACGCACGAGTAGCGGATAAGGTGAAGAGCGGTGTCATGCAAGCCTTTGTTCTCTTTGGCACTGATATTGATTTGATATGGCCCAGTAAGTAAGCGCTTACCATGAAACGAATAAATGCTATCCTTGTTGAAAGGAGAATAATATAATATTTATACTTAATTCCAGTTCTTAAGGTACCTGTTATGCGTACACCCGCAGGCGGGCAGGTCGCCGCGCGCGCACGCCGTGCTCAGCGCATGCGTCACGCCTGCCGATGTGATCGCGTACGTAAATGCTGCCTCGCGGGTACCTGACATAAAAATAGTCATTACATTTTTTTACTTATTGAAGTTCTCTATAAGTATCTCACCACATCATTATATGGTCAATTATTTAAAAAAATATTAAAAGTTATTTAAAATATTAAATATTAATGCAAATATTTCATAAATATAATGTAATAAATATAAATACATAATGAGGGTTTCAGAAAGTTCTGAATCAGAAAATATATTTAAATATTATTGATTTAAAAATTACAACGGATTTGCGTCGCTGCTGCAAGTCTGTCGCTGTATACGCAACACGTAATCGACTTCCAATAAAACTATCAGTTTATTTTCATAATGTAATGACGCGTCCACAATAATGCGAGCCTGCGACCAGCGAGCGGGTATAGTATATTAATGCTAAATAAATCACACTTGTATTGGACTCGGGTCTCTAAGGCTGCTCCTTATTTGTATTATCCGGAATGACACTCAGGATTCCTGTACCGTAAGCATAGTTCCAGTTGATTGAATTTAACAATGACAGTATTTTCTGCAAACTGTTTTTTTTTCGGATACAACTTAAAAAAGGAAGGATGGATTGTGTGAATGTTTAATAAATTTAAGCCTTGGTAAAGCACATATGAAACGTGAAAGGAGTGGTTAGAAATAAAGTGAATAAAGTAACATAGCTGTTAGAATTAAATGCAAGAGAAAATATATTTGCGGCGATCACAAACAATATGACAGTTTTTTTTCAGATATCAGGGGCTTCACGATAAGCTCTTATAGCCATCATAGTTCCACTGTGTGACAATGACAGACTTTTGCACGTCATATACATCTGTCTCATAATAAGAGTTAAACTATCATGGCAATAAGAAGTCATGGTCGGGTCTCAGAAGTTGGAATCCTCCTCTCCCTCCCTTCCTCTTCTGATGCCTCTATGATGAGAAGCAGTAAGCAGTAGGGGAGTACTTAATGTCTTGTCGATTTTCGGGCATTTATATGTCAAGTATCACGTTTTCACTTGATTTCTGAAGGCCGTTCGATGTTTTCCGGCTGTATGTGTCCAGCCTTATTTGACTCGCAGGCTGTACCCGGCTCCCTCGAGTGCAATGCGAGAAGTTGAGCGCGGTCTGCGCGGACAGGAGACATAAATAGCGCCATTAGTCACACTCGTAACATAAACAATATTAACTTTCACGATCATGCTCGCTTCAGATCATTATCGACGATTTAATACGAGATGAATTATATCAGTTTCAATGTAACTAAGTGAATTTCTAAACGGAAGGCATTTGTGCATGTTAATATTGATTAGATAGTACGTTAGTGGGTGAATTGAATTATGTTTTATTGCTTCTACTGGATAACTGAGCTCTATTTCACAGCTTTAATATAGATTTATGGGAACAGGGGCTTTACCATGTCTTATTGCTACGATATTATAAGATGTATACAATGACGTGTATACATAATATGTGACTGTCATGCAGCCGAACTATCCCATGGTTGGGCCGATCCCCTAAAACTGGTCCCCTGGAATAAAATCTGTAGAGAATCGTCACCTTTTTAAGTAAATGTTGTTCTACCGGTAGTAAACGAGTAATTATTTATAATTTTTATAATACGGGCTGGTAGCCCGGAATAAAAATCATAACATTAGGGCAATAGACGTGTGGGTTATTGGAATAAAGGTGATTCCAGACCTCGTTCAGTCCTGCTTTGTTGAGCTTTACGGTGAAGGATGTACGTAGTGTGAGGGAGCCTGGATATGTTAAAGAAGAGTAATTGTTGAGTTTCTTTTGAAGAAATTCGATGTTTTTGAAATACCTATCATTTAAAGTCATATCACACTCAATACCACATTGACATAAATTATATTTGATGGAAACCGTTTTACCTTCGTTTATATTTCGTGGGATAAATAATATTCACACACAGTCATCGGCCGCCTATAATAGGGTTGTATAAATAGTATGCTAATGATATGAAGCCAATAGTGAAGTGTTCGGCGGTGAATGGATGGGAGCTGCGAGGCGGCGCCGGCGCATGCATTACCATACTGATGCTTGTCAACACCTGATCACTACACACATGTCACTTACACGAGGACGGCTCACATTACTTGGAAGCAGTACGTATTTTAAATGGTCTCTCTGATGGCAAGTAGTCACCGCAGTCAGGTTGCGTGTTGCAAGTACGGCATCACTCGTTGACGAAGATAGGTACAAAAATCTCTCGATGTATTCCACGCACGACGAATACTTGCGAACGCCTCGTAATATCAACTAAAAGTGGATTAGATACAGTTCTCTGCCATCAGCATCACCCTCACATACATTGTTGTGGTCGGGACTTGATTCAACCCGATGTGGCTGATCACCTGACTTTTATATGAAGCGACTGTCATCTGACCTTCACAACACCTATTACAGAAAAATTGGTAATCTGTGTTAAGCCAGTTGTCAGACTCTTTTTAGGTCTTCGACTGACCTGTAAAGATTGCCAAGATTTAGGTCCCTGCCATCGATTTTCACAACGATATTCCAAATACGGCTTATATTCATTGAATATCTCTATCGTGTAGTCTGGCTATAAAGTCATTACTGTAATATACCCGACTGACTCCGAGATCTTCATCCAATGTGAGGCCGCCCTTCTGTAACCTCTATGTTGAGTGAGCATACAGTTGATCGTCCACACCTGATTGACATCTGCTTCTCGTTTACTTAAGTGGTTATCGTCGATAAACGCTTATTATAATCCATTATCCCTTCATGTGCGCTGACTTGTGATACTTAGCAAGTGTGCGCATCGTAATAAATTGTGTAAGTCATTATGCGTGTTTGTTGCTTTGAGTGTTTGTCTTTCCGTCCCTTACCACTGGTGTGAAGGATGTTTTGCATTGTACATCCTTATATATCATACATACATATGCTCACGCCCCGAAGGGGTATGCATAGGTGTTGAAATAACAACACACACATTTCACCGAACATGATTAAATAGTAGGGGAGCCCACGATCCTAAATGGGGATTTACTCGAGCGTCATAGAGACCTATTGGGTTGCAAAGCTTATATGATAATAAGAAAAAATCCCCGCTTGGGCTCTCCTACTATAAGTGCCAACGTGACAGATGGTGAGTCTATCGCCGTCTCAGGCACTATACATACGTCTTTGAATAACTTATCAGACATATGCAGGTTTCCTCACGATGTTTTCCTTCACCGTTTTTCTTCATCTTTATATTAGATGGTATAAATAGGTGCTGGAGTAGTGGGTTGCATAAATACAGTTAGTACAGGTCTGATATACCTGGGAAGCAAGCTGTTTAGGGAATGATCAATTTATTTTCTTCTATTTTAATTTCAATTCTATTAAATTTCACCCGATTAGGATTGATAAGTATATACAACCGATTCATGTATATTTGTACCACTATGCATATATGTACGATGCATGTGAACGTTAATTACTTACTTACGTCTGTATGTTTGTTAATACCGGCTAATATCCGAAATGGTTAGATCGATGTTAACAGAACTCTTCGCCACCTCTGCTTACTCCAAAATCTAATGTAGTATGGCAGATTTAAGGGTAAGACAAAATAAAGTACAGTGTGCTTCCTGGGCCGTTGCCTCAAGAACTCAGACTTTCCTGACCTTGCCTCAGTGTCAGTCAGACACTCAGACACCGAGGGGGGAGGCAATGAGTGTACACCGTCTGAGTGGGCTCCCATGTTTATGCATGTTCACTGCGGCTGCGATACTATCATCAACCGCTGCCTCTATACAGCTTTATTTAATGTATTCTGCATCCATTACACCAATATATATGCATTCACTTGAATAAACCCTAAGTTTATTCATGAATTTTGCTTCAGTTGTACTAAACCAATATCGTCAACTCGTCAATTAAATAGAGCTAACTTTCAATAGTAATATTATATTTAGACAAAACAATAAAAATAAGATTTACAAGACCAATATGAAATTCAAATAGCAATAGTAATGTCAGAGCGAGCAAAAAAAACAAAAGACAACCGAACTATATTTAAATTTAAATCCTTCTTATTTTTAATCATAGAAGGCTAGTATTCAAATAGGCCCTGGCCTTCTTGCTATTTACTACAATATAAATTAAACATACCGCCCACCATGGACAAATCGTATACATTTTCCATTCATATTAATAAAAAAACATAGTAGTTCCTATACATTCAGCTGAAATATAAATAGTTAACAATCACTAATAAACATTTAGGCGCATTATCAAAAAACATAAAACATATATAGTGTTACAGGCTACCTACCTACGAGTTATACCTATATCATGACCAATTTACATTCAGTTATCAATCAATAATACACTTATAATATTAATTACCCTTGGTTACCATAAACATTTATTATTAATAAACTTATGCAAATAATGATATTATGTAAGTATTATTTTAAAGACATGCGTGACCAGTAAGAGGGAGTTTTTTGACGATAACGCCATGATGACCATGGCGCAGAAGACTGATGATAACCATGTTCAATACCTAGCCCTACATCTGCCTTTTGCGGCTGACACTTACTTTGGGACCAATTATGACAATGATATTTGGGAAATTCTTTACTCTTTTTCTCAACCTTACTTTCATATGCATGATGTACATGGTTGCATAAAATCTCAATGTCTCTATTCTTTTGAGAACTTTGAATTGCCTCGTTCTTACTGCTTACATCAACTGAAGTTGTAAGCACTTGATGATTGGCCCTTGTCAAGGTAGTAGCAACCTGATTAAATTGAGTTTTACTTGACAAACCAGGATCAATATTTCCTATACAAACTCTCTGTGGTTCGGATTCGTTACGATGCAGCAACGAATGATGCTTTCTTCTACATTTGTTGCATCGTACTGATAAGCGACAGTAATAAACAGAATGATTTGTTCCGAAACAATTAAAACAGAGTCTCTGAGTTTTGACAAAACTACGTCGTGTATCAAAAGATTGATTTACAAATTTTATACAATTCACCAGCTTATGGTTTCCAGAACAATAATTACAAGTTTCAATACCTAATTGCATATGATAAGAATTTACAATGGTGTTCCTATTTTCGGTAGTTGATTTATTATCCAAAAATTCTAAAGATCGATATCTATGCTCTAAAAAACTTTGAAATGAAGTCAGAGTCGGTAAATCAGTATTAACGCTAGTTTGGGCTTCCCATAGTTTTCTTGTCTCCAGATCTAATTTTTCACTCAGAATATAAATAAGTAAAATATCCCAGCTGTCAACATTTACATTTAAGTTCTTCAACGAATTGAAACTTTCATTTGAAACATCTAACAATTCTTTAAATGCGCTAGAATTCGCTGATACAATACTTTTTTGATTCATAAATCGTTTTAAAGTGCTATTGACCATGTATCTCTTATTGTCATATCTATTCTCTAGCTGTGACCAACATATAGGATAGTTAGTGCTGGTGATGGGGACATGGCGTAGCAGTTGCTCAGCCTCTCCGGTCAAGTGAGCTTTTAAATAATGTAGTTTTTGCACGTCATCTAATGATATATTATTGTGAATTAATGAAATGAACAAATCGCGAAAACTAATCCACTCTGTATATATCCCGGAGAAGACAGGCAATTTTATTTTAGGCAATTTAACATTACTTTTGTTATCAATATTTTTTGTGTTATTATCTACAACGGCAGAAACTTGAACTTTTTTATACAAAAGTAAATCGTCTTTGAGTAGTGCCTTATAGCGTAAGTATAATTCTTCCGTGGTTTCAAATAAGTCATCTTGGAAATACAAAGATTCTTCTAGATCTCTATCTGTTACTATTACAATTATTTTTCGATGTGTATCACAAAACGACATCCACTGTGACTCTAAATTCTCTAACCTTGCCTCTATATACGACGCGGACAAATGATCTTTCGGGGACTTTTTATAGTTAGTAATGGCTTTCGAAATATATACATTTATGTCGTACTGTAATTTACTAAACGATTCCATATTGAATGCTTACTCAACTTCTATGAGTACTTTAAATAAAAACTAAAGTAAAGATAATTTCTTTAAACAATATAAACAAAACAATGTAAACAAAACTACTTAAATTCTAACAACAAAAGATGCCCATTTAATAACGATAATTCAAACAAACTATTAATGAGCTATAACTCATCTCAAGGTATCGCATATAAAACAGAAAGTTTTATTGTTCGTAAATTATGAAATGTATACCTAGTACTCTCAAGACACAAGAACAGTTCCCATAACAAACACAAGACATTTAAAATACTATACACTTATGAGTATATACAAAATTATTCTTCCACGCTCATCTCAAACTCTTGACCTGTTCACCTTCTGCTCATAAGAATAAACGTACTTACAGTTTTACATCTATGTACACTTCACTAAAACCAGGCTGACAGAGCTCGACACCGTTCCTCCAAACAGCTGCAGAACTTCTTGCAAGCACAGATATACGGCAGTGCTACCACCAGCGCCGCCCACCGTTTATCAGCTATGTCGCACTCAGGAACTCGCTGAATCGCCACTTCACCGTGGCAATGATATGCGGTCATCCGACCACTAGAAACGCCGCCGCCAAGGCCCAGTCAACCCAATATCCGGGCTCCGAGGACCAATGAATAAACCCTAAGTTTATTCATGAATTTTGCTTCAGTTGTACTAAACCAATATCGTCAACTCGTCAATTAAATAGAGCTAACTTTCAATAGTAATATTATATTTAGACAAAACAATAAAAATAAGATTTACAAGACCAATATGAAATTCAAATAGCAATAGTAATGTCAGAGCGAGCAAAAAAAACAAAAGACAACCGAACTATATTTAAATTTAAATCCTTCTTATTTTTAATCATAGAAGGCTAGTATTCAAATAGGCCCTGGCCTTCTTGCTATTTACTACAATATAAATTAAACACACTGATTTATCTGTTAAGGTTCGTCGCTACCGGGACTCGAGGTAAGTTAGCCGTTCATATATATAGACTGGGCTTGATCGAATCGATCCCCAAATGCTTCTGATCTTTTCTAATTCATCTGTTAGTAATAAATCTATACATATATTATAAGGATGTAAAGTTTGTACGTTTTTCATAAATTATTTCTCTGATATTTCGTTTGGTACCTATATAACATAGCACACACGAAGCCACAGGCGAAAGCTAGTATCTCATAATATGGACTGTAAAAGTGAGCTCTTTATTATGTTTTAGCTGTGCCCCGCGGTTTCACCCGCGTAATGTTAATTTCTTGAGTGTCCCGCGGAATCCTAATTTTTTCTTAAATAAAAGTAGCCCAAGTTACTCCTTGTACAATTAGCTGCCTGCCAATGAAAGTGCCGTTATAATCGGTCCAGCCGTTTCTGAGATTACCCAGAACAAACAAACAGACAGACAGACGGAGAAAAAATTTGAAACTGGTTTTTTTGTGTCAGTAGTGTATAGTTTCATGTGCATTTAGTGAAAAGCTGTTATTTTAGTATTACAAACAGACACTTCAATTGTATTTATCTGTATAGATGTATCGATTCCTTATACATAATTTAGCGTTAGGTGGGTATGCCTGTATTTTGTCCATGTTTGTTAGTCATATTTGTGGTTGAAAAAATATCGCAATTGAATAATCACTAGCAATAATGTGAGCTGTAACATTAAAGTTACGTGTCCAGCCGCAGTCGTAAACTGCAGGTCGCGGATGAACACGGAACACTCACTAAGTACTAACTATAATGTAACTAGTGCCCGTGGGACCACTCAATAAAAATCTAACAAACTCAGCTTTATAATATTAGGTACTTAGATGATGTCCCGTGAGTGACGTGCCTCGAGCACCGTGTGACCCTCCTCGGGGCTAATTACGTCAACACTACACGTGACAGTTGATGACAGATAACTGTCATTATTAACGATTTACGTCACTCGAGCGGATCGACTCGGTTGAGGGAGTTATCAATCGTGGTTTGCTATTGTATTATGACTATCGCAACACTTTTGCAGGGAAGATTGGGAACCTGGGACAAACTATAAATAGGCTTCTGATTGACTTCTCTGAAGCACTGGGAGAAATTCGGCGGTAGTTCATCCAATACTGGCACTGGACAGGGTTGCTTAACTTGGTTACAACTATGTCGACACCGTTGGTCAAGCGGTTAGTATACCTGACTGGTATGTTAAGTGTCGCGGGCTCGATTCCCGCGTCAGGAAAAACTTTATGTGATGAGCATTAGTATTTGCCTTGTGTAGTTTAGTAGCTGAGTGCTTGATATATGTATTTTTAACAAATTTTTTTTCTTATTACATTTACAAAAATATTCGTTTTCTGGTACCCATAATATAAGCTTTGCTAAGTTTAGGACTAGATGGCGCTATGTGATAATGTAGGAACATTATTTATTTATTTATTGAACTGTACACGATCCATCTGGCCGGCATTGTAGACAGTTTTATTACAAGTTTCCAACATGTTAATATAACATTGAATCATTTTACGATAGACACCGTGAATTAATTCGAAAACCAAGCTATTCAAAGTGTTCTGTTGTATTAATCTAAACACAGGTAATTTTATAGCGCTCCAATGAATTGACGTTGTGTTCAGTGAACCGATGGCTGATAATAAACAAATAAACAACATATTGTACGTGGCGACACTACGGGGCGATGCCCGTGTTTACACCTCACGATCTAACCGACTCGACACCTTGTCGTTGACTTATTTTATATCCGCCACATATTGGCTGTTGGAGGCGCACGTTTCAGCAACCTACAGAATTGATGTCTTGGAGAATAAGCCTTGGAAAATTTATCACGAAAGAATACTTTATAATCGAAAAAATGTGTGAGTTGTAAATAATTAAATTTTCTCATTCATTTCACGAAAATCACTCCAATAGCAATAGCTTTAAACAGAAAAACATGGGCGGTTAACGTTCATAGTTAAAGTCGTGATAACATATGACAATTTTTAAATGGTGTAATATCTTTAGTCTGTGGTCGTGCAGTGTAAAAGTTCCATAGAGGTATAGAGGCATAGTGTGTCAATTAGCCGCGAGGTATAAATCACTGCATCGAGTGTAGTGGGCGCAGGCGCAGGCCTCCGCGCCGGCCCGACCACCACACATACATACATACTTTATCTACACAACTATTAATTACCTACACAGACACTTTATTTGTATCGAACTTCAATTCAAATACATTCTTAAGAGTAATTTATGTTCGCGGCATGCCGAGAGCCGAAGAAGACTTTGACTCTCTTTTGTTTTTAATACTACAAATGTGAACCCGAATCTTCTTGCGACAAACACCAATGTGATGGGACAATCGCTGTGCCAACTTTTGTCTCCAGTTTGGCAGCTCTGATCGAACTAGAGATCCCATTGTGCCCTTTCATCTGTCTTCCTGTAGTACCTATATCATACTGGTAGAAAATTTTCAATATGAATTACAGAGCAAAACCGATTGATTGCCTAAAAAGTGATCAACCGACGTTACATTTGAAATGTCTTTCGCCAAATGCCTCCATCTGTATTTGACAAACATATAATTTGAAGTGTAAGTATGTGTCGCCGGTGGTGACGTGTGACACGCTGGGCGGGTCGGGCGCGGGCGCGGGCCGGTGGGCGCTAATGACTGTGTGTCGTCGCGGCTCGTGTGTTTGATCGGGCCGCGATGTTTACAAATTGGTGGCTTCATTAACTGCTTTATGGACATAACGTTCACATTTGCCTATATATAGATTTCTCCCACACTCCTGCGATATTTGTTTTTAATTGATTGACGATAATGTTTGATCTCTCAACAAACACGTGTGTATAGCATCTCTACTGACTGCGCAGCATGATTGCGAAACGATGCTTAGCAACATTTTAATATGTGTGTAAAGAGGTGGTGGACAAAGAGGTTTGGAGGTCAACAAGCACATCGACACCCAAACATTGATACATCTTATTGTCATGGGATTACCGGATTACGTCATGGATAAAATTGACAAAGAAAGTATAAAGTCAACTGCAAACCTCTATAACGAAATAGGAAAACATGAATATGTAACGAATAAAAAGATTTTCAGCAAGAATAAAAGACATACTTATGATTATAAAGGAAAGGCATATGAGGATAAGATAAAACCGTGTAAAACTTGTGAAGATTTAAATAAAGGTATTCGGTTCCACCCTGAAGAAAAGTGCTGGTTCAAACAGACACAGGAAAATAATTACCCATCATTCAAAAGAAGCAATAGTAAAACCATAAATAATTCTGTCATTGATGTTGAACTCACTCATAATGATACAAAAAACGAATAATTACACCATTAATTCAAGTCAAACTATTATTAAATTCACAATTAAAAACATTTGGAATATATGATTCAGGCTCAAATGTTTCTGTAATAAATTCCAAATTAATAAGATTAAAAGGAGAAGGAAATGATATATCAAAAAGTGATAATTTAATCACAATTAATGGTGTAAAAAAGACAGTTGGTTTGACAACTATTAAAATAAAAATATTTGATATTGAAGATACAGTTGATGTCTATATAATTGATGGAGAAGAATTTAAGTATGATTTTTTAATTGGATTGGATATTATAAAACAATTCAAACTGGTTCAAGATGAGAATTTGAAAATCTCACAAAAAGAAAAAGAAATAATAATAAAATATGAAAAATATCCTAAGAAGGATGACGATAAAAATGACATTTCTAAGGAAGTGAAAAATGGAACAAAACTGTGTTCAATGAATTTTAACGAACATATAAAAGAAGAAGACTTCAAAATAAGTATGAGTAATTTAAATACTCAACAAAAGTCAGAAATAATTAAACTAATAGACACTTACAGATCAACGTTTGCAAGAACATATAAAAGAAGAAGACTTCAAAATAAGTATGAGTAATTTAAATACTCAACAAAAGTCAGAAATAATTAAACTAATAGACACTTACAGATCAACGTTTGCAAGGGACAAATACGACATCGGTACGGTCAGTCAATATGAAGCACGGATTGATTTGCTCGTCGACAAATACTGTAGTAAAAGACCTTATAGATGTTCAATTGAAGACAAAAAGGAAATAGAAGAGCAAATAGCAAAGTTGCTTGATAGAGACCTCATAGAAGAATCTTATAGCCCATTTGCGGCGCCAGTAACCTTGGCTTTCAAAAAAGAGGACAATAGAAAATCAAGATTATGTATAGATTTTAGAGATCTCAACAAAATAGTGGTACCACAAGCTCAACCATTTCCTTTGATCGACGACTTAGTGGTAAAGACAAGAAACTCAACATATTTCACAACCCTGGACATCAATTCAGCCTTCTGGTCTATCCCGCTAAGAATTGAAGATAGGAAGAAAACGGCCTTTGTAACGCAGGAAGGACACTACCAATGGACGTGCTTACCTTTTGGTTTGAAGACGTCGCCAGCCATATTTCAAAGGGTACTGAGTAACATTTTAAGAAAGTATAAGCTTAATGATTTTGCAGTTAACTATATCGATGATATCCTAATATTTTCAAAGAATTTTTCTGAGCATATTGACCATTTAACACAGTTGTTAGAGGCTATAAAAAAAGAGGGTTTTAGACTAAAATTTACAAAATGTACATTTGCTTCCGATTCAGTGAAATATCTTGGCCATATAATACATAATAATACGGTACAGCCACTTAAGGATAATTTAATTTCAATAAAAGATTTCCCAGTACCTAAAACTCAGAAAAATGTTAGACAATTTCTTGGAAAAATTAACTTCTATCATGAATATATACCAAAAAGTGCGGTAATTTTAGAACCTCTTCATTGTTTGCTAAGGAAAAATCAAAAATTTATTTGGTCAGCAGATTGTCAAAGATCATTTGAAAACATAAAGACCTTATTATGTTCACAGCCAATCTTAGAAATATTTGATCAACATTTGCCGATAATCATTTACACAGATGCATCTTTAGAAGGTATTGGTGCAGTGCTAAAACAAACACAACCAAATGGCATAGATAAGCCAGTGGCCTACTTTTCAAAAAAATTGAATCAAATACAAAAGAAAAAAAAGGCAATTTATTTAGAATGTTTGGCTATTAAAGAAGCGATAAGATACTGGCAATACTGGCTAATAGGTAGGTCGTTTACAGTATACTCTGACCATAAACCATTGCAAGATTTAAATATTAAGTCTAGAACTGATGATGAATTAGGAGATCTAACCTACTACTTATCACAGTATGATTTTAAAATTAAATATACTCCGGGTAAAGATAACATAGAAGCAGATTGTTTAAGTAGGAATCCAGTATTAAATGCAGATGAAAATATGGATGAGCAATTAAAAATTGTAAACATGATAAAATTAAATGACATTGTTACAGATCAATCAAATAATGAGGATATACAAAATAATAAATCAAAATTTATATCGAAAAACAATGTTTTCTATAAAAAGGTTCGAAAACGTGAGAAAATTATTTTGACGGAAGATTTTAGTAAAAACTTTATTAAAAATGTACATGAGAACATGTGTCATTTGGGTGTAAAACAAATGCAACTAAAAATTAGTAAATTATATACAGCAAATAACTTAATAAAAAATATAAAGAGATGTTGTAAAAGTTGTGAGATTTGTATAAAAAATAAAACTAGAGGACATGATAAATATGGGTTAATGTCACATTTAGGTCCTGCCACAAAACCATTTGACATTGTATCAATAGACACGATTGGGGGGTTTGGAGGCTCACGCTCTACGAAAAGATATTTACACCTTCTTGTAGACCATTTTACACGATACGCCTACATAGTTACCTCAAAAACACAAAATGCTAATGATTTTGTTAAACTTATAAATAACGTAGCAGAACCTGATACAATTGGAATGCTTCTCACCGATCAGTACCCGGGAATCAATTCAAAGGAATTCAAAGCATTCTTAAATGAAAAATCAATACCAATTATATTCACTGCAGTAAATGCCCCATTTTCTAATGGCTTAAATGAAAGGCTTAATCAAACACTTGTCAACAAAATACGATGTAAAATAAATGAAAAAAGTAACAAGAAAGCATGGACAACCATTGCTCATAACTGTGTAGATAAATATAATAATACAGAACATACAGTTACTGGGTTTGCACCGAAGTATTTGTTAGATGGTACAGATGTTACATTATTACCACATGAATTAAAAAGGGATAAGACAGGAGTTGAATGGCTAGAGGATAAAAAAACAGCTTATGAAAATTCAATAAAATCACATAGATATAATAAACAAATCTTCGATAAAAATAGAACTCAATTTAATTTTAATACAGGGGATATGGTCTACGTAGAGAACGGAAATAGACTGAATAGAAATAAATTAGATGAGCTGAAGATTGGTCCATTTAAAATTACTGAAAAGATATCAAGTTCAATATACAGGATTAACACAGGTCACAAAAAGTCTGAGTCAAATCTTTTTCATATCACTAAGCTTATACCAATTCCTACATAAAGCGAAGATGGCAAGATTTACTTACGTATTTTATTTTTTGTTAGAAAATGTTGTACATATATTATAGTAAGTTATGATTAAGTTTTGGTTTGTGAAAAATTTTGTGAAAATTTTCTTCAATTGGAGGGGAGATGTAAAGAAACTATACTTCTTTATATGTACAGCTCTCTTCCGTCGGTATACAGTGTTCGTGTTGTGTACTCTTTAACGTATAGATGTCGCTATGAGTGATGGCAGCCTACATGGTTGGTTAAACAGCTTTTGTGTCAAGTAGACAGAACTCATTTAAAATGGAGTCGTTGGACTAATAATATTGTATATAAAGGAATTGACTAATTTAAAGAATAAACTTTAAATGTCGTTTCTTTGTTTTCAGGTAATATAGTATGATTTAAGTTATATGTTATTATTATTGATATATGTGTAAATACTTAAATAAAACTTTGTTTTCAGAGCAACGCAATTGTTTATTTGAATTTTACAATTCCTGCCATATTGTCTTATATGTGTGTAAATTGTAATTTCAACAATTTAAGTACAGTTAGGTACACCACCAGTTGTTAAATGTAGGACAATGCAGAACAAGCCTTCATTCATAGAACTACTAATTCCGAAACGAATAATGCTTAAGAATACGATAACTGCCAAATCAAATGAGAAATGAAATGAAATTTCAGCGAGTAATGCCCATGACATTTAACCAGAGTTAGGAGTACCAATTCGTCACCATTTTCTTTCGTCATCCAAATGTAAGGGACGATCGAGCATTGGAGTCAACTCAATTCAGCACGGGCGAGTGTAACTGATGTTGGTCGCGTTCATTTGCAAACATGATGAACAAGCAAGTTTTGGTAATATAATAAGGACTAACCAAGCGGCATGACGTGTCCGAAGTGGTTCCCGTCGCCGACCCCCGAGCAGTTCCACCGCCGGCCGGCCAGCTGCGACCGACACTCCGCGTACGCCATCCTTGAAACATACACACTCAATAAACACGAGTCCATACATGAGCTCACGAAGGGTTAGATATGGCCATCAATATGACAGACTTGTAACCACAGAAGCTGCCTTTGAGTCAGTGTGAAGTCTTTGCATATTTTGGGAGGCGATGCTGCTGGCATCTTTGTAGGATCTATCTATCCACTCTGTAACGTGATATTTGAGTGATGCTTTTTATTGCAGCTCCTAGTTTGGGATAGACTTGTCACTTATAAGTAACATTGACGTTGGGCTAACTATGATCGCTTAAACAGCGCGTTTTAAAAACTTCGTCGCTTTAACGATTCCGTTTATGTTACCAGAACGAAACGTCAATACTATGAGTTAAATCTTTAAAGTTTAGATTAACGTCTTCCCCGCAGACACAGCGATGAGGCTTCAGTTCTTTTGGTGGCTAGCAGCAAGAAAACTGCACTGCTTTGACGATTATAGTCGTCCCCCGTACCTGATGTGTGTGTCGTTATGTGTTGGGTGTACCTGAGTCCGTCCCCGATGGCGGCGACGGCGGCGGGCGCGGCGCGGCAGAGGGCGCGCTGGCGCTCCGTGAGCCCCGGAGCCTGCAGACACACCAGCCGCGCGCCCAGCATGCCCCCGCCGCCGCCGCACACACCCGCGCCCGCGCCCGCGCTACACAACACATATACATACATATTAACATCTACAACAACCCATTAAGAACGGCTTGCATTAGTGGCGTGAGATTTGGACTTAATGGACACCTAACTTGTGGGGCGAATAATTGTCAGTCCCACCCAGCAATGGCAGGATCTCCCAGCCAGTTGGGCGCTACGTCTGGAAAACATCGGCTTAAATGACTGTTTCACAAGTAACTGAATTGTTGATGTAAGTGCGATGGAAAGGCGTACAAAGCAGTTTTTAAAGGTATTACCTAGCACGGAGCGCTCCATGCTACTTTCACACTATCACATAATTAATGAACTGAGAAAAATATAACATAGGAAGTCTGTTGACTAAGTGTTCATAAATAGCTTTACGACTTTTCTGAAGTGGAAAGAAGGATATAAAGTTTCTCATTTACTGAAATCAAAATCACACCCAAATGCGAATGTCATTTAGTTGAGTTGGTTCTCAGAGTGATAATATATATATATACTTGGAATAATGTATTACCAGACAAATATTGTAAGTAGTCTCATGGACACTGTACTTATGCTACAATTCTTTTTAATATTTCTTTTGATCTTTGTTTTGACTGGCTTGAGTTGTCATGCTCACTAAAATGCCTTTGCTTGCGGCGGCGTCAGGGTGACGGGTCGCTCACTTCCCTCTATAATGGTTGAGGAGGGCGATGGCTGGCATTCTCGTCATACTTGTGAACAGGTGCTGCTTGTGGGGGCTGGTCATCTCAAGCTACGCATTTAGATATAAATAGAACTACTAGACTTTTCTTTATGTTAATTTTTATCGACATTTGTACATTGGAACTGTGTCCATGGGCTTACATTTCTCAAATGATTTATTTTGTTTAAATTGTATAATATTTTTGAAAAGAGTAATTACTGAGTTTCTTGCCAGGTTCTTCTCAGTAAAAGCAACCTTCCGAACCTGGCGGTAGCATGTATAATCCTGTAAATTGTGTCATTCTGACGATTTGAAAGTGCTTTGTATAAAGTCTAATCGAATAAAGATATTTTTGACTTTGACTTTGACTTTGACTTATATATACATGTATGGTAACCACGGGGCCTCAATAGCTGCATTGTATATTCAGTGATACAACCACGTTTACAACTCAATTCAGTATTCGCCCGGTGCTGGGAAAGGTCAAAGTCGCATTCGGACATTCGGCAATTCATTAACCAATCATTCATTCATACACGCTTCATTCACGTGTGTATTGAGTTGTTATGACCCCGTGTATGGCTCATTACCGGTTTTGTGTGCGATCTGTGGTGATTATTGTATTGTCTGTGGTTTGTATGGTGTGCACTTCCGGCGGAAAATTGCATTTGTAACGGACGAGTCATGGACCGTGTGAAATATACCACATTACAAATAACAGCTCCCATAGCCGGTGTGGCCCAGTGGTTGGAAAAATTGCACAACCGACGCAAGTTCCAATCTCAGCGGTCTGTATGAGTTTGTTAAATTAGCTGCCGAAGTATAAGTACGGAAATAAATATTTAATTACATAAAGAATAGAAATGGAGTCTTAAAATAATATGCCATGAGAGCCTTCATACATTATCTTATGTTACCTTGGCCTATGCACAGAATAAATAAATAAGTTTCTATACGTGCATTTACGAGGAAATTAGCCGTGGCGTATACGTCATTTATGTATTTTCCAGATATTTTTCTGACAGTAACTAAAGGATTAAATTTTAAAATGTTTATGAGTGACAACCCTCACGCTTGATGGAGCTGAACGTTCTTATTTCAAGAGTTTGGTCTAGATTCCGTACTGCTTAGTGAGCATATATATTTATACTGTGGCCCATTGCTCCATTTCAATGGTTTGTGTAATGAAATATGTATTTTCAAATGTGTGCCATTTCCCCGTGGAGAGTGACCACAATACAACGCAAATGCATTGTTAATGCTACTTATCTGCACTGCACTAAATACAACATGCATACAAACGGACAGCTCCCTACTTGCGAGTAAATTATCTCAATTTTATCTGAGATCTTCGTGCCAAAGTAGTGAAAAATTATTAACTCGTGTGCTCGTAAGAAAGCTGCCCTTCTGTTATTTTTTTTTTTCATTCTATTGTCCGTAACATCTCAGAGTAGGTATTATGTTGTATGATGAATGGGTTCCATGTAAAATGAGAAAGTGTGCTAGTATGCTTGTCCTTCATTTGCACAGCACTATAACAACGGGTTGACGTGACTATAATATTGCACAGATCATTATTTACCTACTAGCTGTGCCCCGCGGTTTCACCCGGGTAGATTTAGTTTCATGCCTCATGTCGCGGAACCCTAATATTTGTAATAAATAAAAGTAGCCTAAGTTACTCCTTGAAATATCAGCTACCTGCCAGTGAAAGTCCCGTTAAAATCGGTGCAGCCGTTTCAGAGATTACCCGGAACAAACAGACAGACAGACAGAGAAAAGTTTTTAAACTTGGTTTTTTTGTGTCGGTAGCGTGTATACTTTCATATGCATTTAGTGAAAAGCTGTTATTTTTGATTTACAAACAGACACTTCAATTTTATTTATCTGTATAGATGTATAGATGAGGTCATCTAAGGAAGAACTACCATGAGATTAATAACATTTTCCGAAAGGTACAATTTGGAGCGCAACCGAAGGAAGTGTATGAAGAGATACATAATTGTGGACGAAGCGAAAGAAGTATGTAAGGATCGTAGCATGTGGCAAAGGGTGGTCATTGCCTACCCCCTTGGGATACTGGCGTGAGCATATGTATAATCCACTATAATCATGTAATTTGAAGATTTGAAAGGATATCGTTAGAAATCTAATCAAATAGAGATATTATGTATGAACCAGGTATATAATTGTAGCGCCTTCTAAGCGCCACCGGTGCTTTAGAAGTATTTATTGCGATCATTAATAATGATAACGAGACAGTTTCCGACGTTCACAGTCAAAGTAATTCCACGCGTCGCTAGTGTGGCGCGTTATGTGACTTGTTTATTGCGACCGAACACTGAGCATTGAGCCCGCGACATAATGCCGGCCCTATTACGGACATTTGTGCGAACTATTTGTCCTGTAAATCATAACGCTTTATACAGTAAGTAAGATATATTTTTTTAAATATATCTTAATTTAAAGCAAATTTTAAAGAAGGATATAACGTAGCCGAGGTAAATCCATTAAACTTCACCGTTATGTAACGTGCCACACTTTTTGCATAAAATATCCTCTCAGGCGGACTACACGCTTGTAGCCTTACTAGCATAAAGCTGGGCTCGATATTTGTCACGTACCTATTATTAAACTATATATAACAGTGTCTCCAAACATAGTGATGTAGGTTGTGTGGTGCAATTATAGTAGTGCTGGTAACGTGCGACAATTAGCGCGGAGTCGCGACGCTGGTGTTCACACGCGCTGTTCACACTCATGTTCATTAGCTCTGCATCACTCCGGTATATTACTGTAGTCGCATATTGTAACCATCCGCTGTGACCGCGTGATTTGAGTAAAGTTACTTAGACCTGATGAGATAAGCGGTCATGTCACAACACGAGTTCTTTTTTAATAGTGTATCGACTGGACTTAACTTTGTAGAAAGACTTGGTGAAGATGGAAATTCCATCGTCAGCCGGCGACCACGGAAAGCACCAATGCATAGCAATAAATGGCATAGACCAAAATGCATGAATGTGGACGAAGGGCAAGATGTAAGGATCGTAGCATGATGCAAACGGTGTCTGCCTACTCCCATGGGATACAGGCGTGACCATAATTATGTATGTTAGATTTTTATGCATGATATATTATATTGTGAGTTCTTTGAGTTTTCCCTTCCCTTGCTTTTAGCGGTTGTTCGAGGCCTTCATGCGCCATCTGTTGGTCTCACCGTCAAAAAATTATATTTGACTATATATCAAACCGATGACGCAACCCCGACTTATTTCTCCTAAACATAATATGTATGTTTGTATGATATTACCTTCAGATGTCACCTTAACTCGCAAGTTTTAAGTTAGTTTAGAGTCGGGGGCGGTTCCTTAGTTTCATAATCGTATGTCGATGGCTTGTTTATGGCAATAATTATAGGCAGGCAATGGTTACGAGTCGCTGGCAGTGGGCCGCCCTCCCGCGGACACAACATGTGATAACTACTTACTGTTGTGGAATGTAAACATTCGAGGCATCTGTTCGTGTTAATGGTCTAGTCAGGTGGTCCGTCGAAGTCTCCTGGAGACAAAATTAGCCTTAGTAATCCCTGTACAATATGTAAGTCCCCGATTAGGAAGCTCTGAATCTCGAGCGATACATCCCGTTATGCCCTACCTATCATAAACTTGACTATATAGTTATAAATATTTAATTCTCATCGTATAAAGTGCTTTGTATAAAGTCTAATCGAATACAGATATTTTTGACTTTGACTTTGACTTTGATACCATACATATACAAAACTATAGAAGATAAATAAAATTGAAGTGTCAAATAGAAAACAGCTTTTCACTAAATGCGAATGAAAGTAACGGCACCTACGTAAAAAAACAATTCATGTAATGCCTTTTTCCGTTTCAGAGATTAGCCGGACATTACAGCCAGTCTATTTGTTCCGGCTAATCTCCGAAACAACTGGACTGATTTTGAAGGGGCTTACACTAGCAAATAGCAGACGTTACAAGGAGTAACTTACTTTTATTGAATGCCACTCATGCAATTACGTCTACAGGAGTGTAACCGCGGGGCACAGCTAGTCACACATCTATATCTATACTTCTATACAGATAAATAAAATTGAAGTGTCTGTTTATAATTCCAAAATAACAGCATTTCACTAAATGCATATGAATATATATACGCTACTGACACTAAAAAACCAAGTTTAAAAATTTTTCTCTGTAGGTCTGTCTGTCCGTCTGTCTGTCTGTCTGTCTGTCTGTTTGTTCCGGGTAATGTCTGAAACGGCTGGACCGATTTTAACGGGACTTTCACTGGCAGGTAGCTGATGTTTCAAGAAGTAACTTAGGCTACTTTTGTTTATGAAAAATATTAGGGTTCTGCGACAATAAGGGTGAAACTAAATATACGCGGGTGAAACCACGGGGCACAGCTAGTCACACATATATTATATGTAATGGAAAGCCCGCGGCATGCGTTACATTACGACACACTAAACTAAGCACAGGCGATTAAATATGTAAACAACAATTAAGTGATATGTTAATGAGGTGCGATCATTGTCCGCGCGCTATCTGCGGTCTACCTGCGGTCTCCTGCGCGGTGTATACGATAGTGATCGTACACCAACACAATTACGGTTAAACATTGTATTTTAGGCTTTCTCATTATGTTATCATTGTCATTAAGCTAATTAAAATATTGTAGAAAGCACGATTTGTTGATTTTGCCCATTACCTAATACACTAATAAAATAATGCCTGCGGGGGTAGTGTAATTTTATCTAACATACAATAAGCGTAAATTCAAGGGGAGTTCGTGGTACAGTTGCTATTGCACATATTCATCAAGTTAAGAAACAACAATAAAATGATGTTGAAGCTGTCTAAATTACTCTTTACAAATTTTTTTAATCATGAAACTTGCATTGTTTTTAATGTAGGTAAGTACCGTATACGATATACATTCATATGCAATTAGTAAAAAGCTGTTTATTTGGGATTACAAACAGACACTTCAATTTAATTTATTTGTATAGATACGTAAAGTATTTTACCGTAACTCCTTTGTAAAAGGTTTTTTTAAATTTACATTGCAGTCTTGACATGGGCTTGGTTCGCTAGTGTCAAGAACACGTATTTCATTTACTGAACATTTCAATGCCTAGCATAGATTACTTAGTGTACAATGCTAATCCCGAATGTGATCGCAGCAATAAGTGGCGCGACAGGCTAGCAACTGCAACAGCCGCCCACGTGACCAGCTCCAATTAATTTGTGATTTATTCATCGCCTGTCGCCGCCTGTTTGCTTGTTGTTTATTAATTAACTGCGCACTAAATTATAAGCCAAATCAATTAATAGCTAGAGATGGCTTTCACGGCATGTGTGGGATACCGGTATTATGTTTAAATACAAATTAAAATAGATTTTTATGGTCTTTGGCTCGTGATTGTCGTGAAACGAACGTTCCTTCAATACGATGATGATGTATAATTATCTATCTAAACATACACACATAAATACAATTTATGTGTCTGTTTTTAATTCAAAATTAACAGCTTTTCACTAAATGTATTATTTAATAAATTTATTATTGTAGGTACATGCTTTCATATGGAAAGCATGTACCTACAATAATAAATTTAAAAAAAATCTCTTTATTTTCGCCTTATTTCAGAACCGGCTATAATATCAGCAGCGCTATCGACCGCTGCTGTTTGTAATAAAGACAGCTTTAACACCAACGATGGACCTACGGTACCTATTTATTAAACACTAGCTGTGCCCCGCGGTTTCACCCGCGTAGATTTTAATATTTTAATTTCACGGTTGCCCGCGGGTCCCTAATGTTTTTAAAAAATCTAAGTAGCCTAAGTTACTCCTTGTAACATTAGCTGTCTGTCAGTGAAAGTCCCGTTAAAATCCGTCCAGCCGTTTCGGAGATTACCCGGAACAAACAGACAGACAGACAGACAGACAGACGGGCAGACAGACAGAGAAAAACTTGGTTTTTTAGTGTCAGTAGCGTGTATACTTTCAAATGCATTTAGTGAAAAGCTGTTGTTTTGGATTTACAAACAGACACTTCAATTTTATTTATCTGTATAGATATAGATGTATAGATTACAGGTGCCGTCACGACGTAAGAGCGCTGAAATTGAACGCGTTGTAGTCTTTTTATGTATCTGTCTATGTCTGTCTCTGTGGCGAGACTCGATTAAAATACATCCGCAGCTACCCCACTATTTTCGACGAGAGCTCATTACTTGTGACGCCACCTGTATACAAGTTATTTAAATCGCTATTGAAAGCTGGTAACTTATCAATGATTTACGATCTGCAATGTGTCTTTACCCAGAATGACTGATGTCAGTGATGTAGTGTTTGATGTCGCGACAAGTGTCCCAGTGACCTTTCCATTGCGCAGTTTACACATCCCCCCTCGCCGGGCGTCGGGTGGACACCTCACTTGTAATCAATCCATACGCTTTATGTCACTCGGAAAGGTTAATCGACTATTAAATGGCGTTGCTAAATAAATAAATCTATACATCTATACAGATAAATATAATTGAAGTGTCTGTTTGTAATTAAAAAATACAGCTTTTCACTAAATGCATATGAAAGTATACACGCTATTGACACAAAAAAAACAAGTTTTAAAATTTTTCTCTGTCTGTATGTCTGTTTGTTCTGGGTAGTCTCTGAAACGGCTGGACGGATTTTAACGGAACTTTTACTGGTAGGTAGCTGATGTTTCAAAGAGTAACTAAGGCTACTTTTATTTATCAAAAATATTAGGGTTCCGTGACAATAAGGATGAAACTAAATCTACGCGTGTAAAACCGCGGGGCATAGCTAGTAGTATAAATAATTCCCTACTGATAATTCTGCAAGGCATGAAAGTTTGATTGCGTGCGCCTGCTATGAGTGAACCATGATATTTTTCATCCCACCATCTCGGGAAGAGTATTTTTAATCTTCAATATCTGAGTGGAAAAGCCGTTTTTATTCTCTAGAGGATAAAGTAAATTGAATTTAGAACATCGTGTGCACTAAGTTTGTGAATTAAAAAAAACATTAAACCTATTTACTGCTACCTCTATGGTGCCGAATATATCATACAACTTTTTTTTAATTTGTTAAAAACTCAGACTCGGAACCTTCTTGGTGTTCTTTTTCAATTTGCTTTTTTTTGCATTTAGTCA
The DNA here is from genome assembly GCA_964035505.1 of Watsonalla cultraria. Lineage (NCBI taxonomy): Eukaryota > Metazoa > Arthropoda > Insecta > Lepidoptera > Drepanidae > Watsonalla > Watsonalla cultraria. The sequence goes on along the minus strand of OZ037736.1, from coordinate 7,440,234 downwards.
TTTCCTCGCTGTGGTGGAATGAAAAGTTACGTGTTGCACTCGAGTGCAAAGATTTTTCACCTCGTGCTCTTTTGATTCCCTCGCTAACGCTCAGGATTCAAATTTTGAATCACTCGCTGCGCTCGTGATTCAATTTTAGAAACCTTCGCTTGCTCGGTCATCAAAATTGAACACGCGGTTAAAAAGCAACTTTGCACTCTTGTATAACAAATAACTATTTGACGTTCACAGATGTCATATTCATCTGTCCCATACAATCAGTCAAACTATCATGGTAATAAGAACAGGTAAGGCCTAGACAAAGTAACATTCTCTCGCGCTTGCGCTTATTGAAACGGTACAAAATGTATGGATCAAAAAAAAAAAATCTAAAGTTTTATTCAACATAGTGGACACTTGTAACACTTATTGAACGTCATTTCTCTTACGTCAACTTACGATAATTTACTACCGTTTCCAAAATAAAAGCCTGTCAGGAGAAGAAACGGCGAAACAAACTCCTCGGTTTTTTGGAAATGACATAAATCAGTCACGTGACATATGCCATTCCCGTACATTTTGTGTCGTTTCTATTAGCAAAGCGCGAGGATAATATTACTTTGTCTACGCAAGGGGTGTCACTCGCTACAAAACTTAGAGTGGGTTTGTTGAATATTGTATTAAGTTCGCCAAGTGTAACAGTGCGGTACACAGAGGTGCCTGTCAGAGCAGGTGGTCAGTCAGGTGGTGAGTTGAGATCACGATCTACTAAATGGTAATGCACTCACTGTCACTTGACGCCTTTCACAGCCACGACGACTGTACCACACAAGTCTGGCCGAACCAGCTAGATACATTTTATGGTACCAGTCTATTTATAATACGAGGTATCTTATGTCTCAAAAAATATGATAATGTTAACTGAAAATAAAACAGACTTACAAAGGTTTCTTACATCAGGTTTACAAAGTCACAAATAATGGAAATATTGAAAATGAAAATGAAAAATACTTATTCAGTTTAGGCCCTGGTAAGGCACTTATGAAAGTCGAGAATTTACCAACGGTTCGGAAACTAGCCTTTTGAGAAGAACCGGCAAGAAACTCAGCTGGCATCATGTACATATCGAAACAATATATGGGTTTCTAAGTTAAATATTAAGAAATATCGAAATTAATCTTATTATTATTATATTATCAACATTATTACGGGCCTACCATCATCGGTTTAAGCAGTGCGTATTAAAGACTTCTAAGCTTTAGCGTTTCACGTTTGTACCGTAATATTAAACGTCAAAGCTAAGAATATTAATAATCGCTGTTACAACGATCATAGTAGCCAGTAACCAGTCGTATAGGTTGCAAATAAATCCATCTGTAAATCTCAAATCAATACTCGACGCGGCTCGGGCGGCGCCTGGTGCATGTTACTGTAGCACTATGACTAATGGTGAGTAGTATGTTGGTGGGTGGACTAGTGGACTAGTGGACCAGTGGTGTCTCGCCTGCACTGGTAGCCAATTGAATTACATTAGCATTATTACTTCCTGACCAATAACATATTTAGCCGACAACTGTCTACTTTCACCGCTCAACACCTAATTGATATTTTGTTGCAACCGAGCCCACGCGGCCCACCTGATGGTAAGTGGTCACCGCTGATACCTACAAGTGATGATCTCATCACTTGCTACCGACCCTCTGTACAAACTTCACAATTGAAGAATCACATGTTTCACTTGCTTGGGTACATATAAATATAAAAATAAATAAATAAATAAAATGATAGTTTCACTCAATTATGAGACAGATGTATGTGACGTGCATACATCTGTCACTGTCGCACAACTGAATTAACATTGCAATAAGAGCTCATGGTTGGACCCCAGGTCGCGACTTCGTCAGCACAGGATTAGTACTCATCGTTATAATTTGGACAACTCACACGATTTCTGTGTGTTTTTCTGATGTTAAAAGCTACATTAAAGTAAAGTTTTATTAAAATCCTTTCAGTAGTTTTTAAGAGTAACAAACATGGTTAAGAGCCATCCAGAACCAAACTATCGCATTTATAATATTGTGGTAGGACTGTCATTATTGGGAAAACGACGTCAATGAATTAATACATTACGTTAAGTAGGTAGCTAATGCGTCGCTGCAGTTTAAACGTATGTAAATTAAGTGCCATTAATTCGGATGCATGTTTATTTGCCAGGTTGCATATATAAATAAGTTGCAGGTGAATTGATTTGACAAATCGACGGCAATCAACGCATAGGTCACTACGCTGAGATTCGTCTAAATCAAATTATATAAATGTTACAATTAATAATGAGTGTGTGGACACGGCGGAGGAAGTGTTGCCATACATCACCGCCAATTGCGTTGATAACCCGTCGTTAGTCATGGTAATGTCAACGGGCGCGTGCGCATACACATACCACTGATAGTGTTTGACATATACTGTGTTAGGGCTGTCATCATATGACTGAGGAGAATATTAATTTTATCATCTAGTTGCTGCATTATACTAACTGCCTTATTGGTCTAGTGGTCGCAAATGCTACTACGGATCGCGAGGTACTGAGTTTGATGCCCGGGTCAGGCAATGTGTTATAGAGTCCTCTCTTCAAATAGCAGTCTGTCTGAATTAGTGCCCGGTTAATGGAAATAAGATCGCCGCTATTAATTATTATTAAAACATAACTGTCGAAATGGTGATACAGTCCGTTCGGGCAGCTCATAATTTCAAACGGGAGATCTCGTTATGCCCTTACCTTTGTACTTTTGATAAAGTACTATATTTATTCCTGTAGATTCAGGTGTCAAATTTAAAAGTTTATTAAAAGAGCTTGAAAACTAAGCTCTTTTAATAAACTTTTCTCTCTACCCATCGCGTCGGTTGGGACAAACAGATTAATATACAGACAGATTATATAAATACTTTAACATAAATTATGAACAACAAAGATACCATAAACACTAACAAACAAAACTAATAACATAAATCAAAAGTAACATTAGTGAGGAGCTCAATTAACTATCGATCGACGTTACAAGGTCGACCTCATCGACTTTCCCTCGATCGACCTGCGCCGCACCAATAATGCGACTATTATTTATTATTCCTACGACTGTGGCTTACGTTCAGACCGACCCCCTGCCTGTAGCTGACTAACTGATACAAATTACATGCATAACGTGGTTGTACACTTACGTCTGTGCGAGGCGAAGCGATACAATAAAAAAAAGTTTCGAAATGTAATGTAAAAATAAAAGTATTTAGTGGTCTGGAAAATACATATATTGTCAGAAACTTACGCCCTCCCAGTAGAAATAGGCAGAGATAGAGACGCGCGATTGCGAGATGTTTCAACAATCGAAACAGTCGGAGTCGGTAAAACTTTCTATCGAGTCAACCACCGAATGGCTATAGCGATGAAACAATCGCATGCTATAATATAAGTTAGCTAAACATGTATGTTCTATTATACCTCATACCATCTTTATACCATGTTTTTAGCGAATAAATTATATTATTATTATAACAATCGAGAGGTTATTCGATTGTTTCGATAGTTTTGATGCATGCGATTGGTCCGGGTCTAGTTGAACGGAACTGATCGTCCGCAGGCGTTCATCACGTCTGCGGATCATGCCGTGTTCGATGAGTGGCGACTACACGCGAGTCGTATTCGCTACCATTGACTGCAATTGTGTTTCAATTCGAGATGAAAATGAAAATGGAAATGATTTATTCAGTTTAGGCCCTGGTAAGGCACTTATGAATGTCGAGGAATTTACCACCGGTTCGGAAACTAGCCCTCTGAGAAGAACCGGCAAGAAACTCATCGAAGATGTTTGAACATACGAAACAATCGCGATTCCTCTCGCCATCGCGTATCGCTAAGCATTACAATACCCATTTTCAACTGATTGATGATTAGACGCCATGGGAATAGTTGGTTAGTCTATCGCTGTGTCAGGCACTGTTCATATAAATACGTGTTTACATTTCATTTTAGACATGCAAGTTTTCTTTCATAGTAAAGTGGTACACTATTTTTGAGCTATGAAATAAGTGTTTTAATGTCATAGATAAGAATTAATAAAAGTTGGATGTCACTGCATTCAGAAGTTAGGAATTTGGTGTGTTAATGTGCGTATCTCTATTACAACTTGTAATATATAAATCGCTCATGATAGTGTAGCTTACATTGTACTCCCGGCCGTTCCCTCCGCCACGGTGTACTATTGAGGTACACGTTTATTGTAACACACGTGTAATTGCTTTAATAAACAACATGTGGTCGTGTAATGACTGGCCATTGTACGGCCGTGGTGCGCCTCGGTGTAACATTGAAACACTTACTACTGATATTTTTATTGCTTGCATATTATTTTACCCTCTTTTTTAAATAATAAACTATGTTTTTGATTATAAAAAAGTGAAGATGGCCTTCACAAGGTTTTCCTTCACCGTAAAGCTCGTGGTGTGACATCACTGCACATAAGTTTATTAGAAATACATATTAGTAATGTGGGGAGAGCGAGTAATCATGCTCATCCCCAGCAAAGGGAATATCTTCTAGTAAGACGGGTGTCATGTCTGGGGAACCGCAGCTGCAACGCCTGCAATTGTTCTAGTTGGAAACTTGTACTTATATTGCAAAGCGCCTGAAAACTCTTATTGCGAGATTTAGGTTCTCGTGTATTTGTACAGCACCATCTATGTAGCGAGTGGAGAAACGCTGCTACAATACAAACCACTGGTCTTTGTATTTGAGTCGCTTGCGTAACGGGCGACTTCTCAAACCACTCGTCTACCTCGGCTTTCTAATTATTTGATTTGTATAATAGTGTGTGTATAAGGAGGAGTGTACCCACCGGCCACCTCTAGTAATCTATGAGTTATCGCAGCTTCTCACCTAAATCACCGGGACTATGTTAACGAGATCCGATTATTAGGAATATATCGATGTAATAATAAAATACTGAATCGATTGCGTCACAAAACATCGTACCTTGAAATATATATACACAGAAGGTCGGATCCCATACATCGGCTAACAGACGAGTACAAGTGCTGTCTCGAGTTATGAGGTAACTGCGCATGTATTTAATTCGCATCGCGCCATACAGACAGAAGGAGACAGACTCATAAAATGACTACAGACATTCAAAGTCTGTGCTCATATCACGTGTGGGGCCTTGAATACACCAACAGGCAGCCATCCATCTGTTACCATTATATTCGGCCGCTGGAATCCGGGAGTTAAGCTTTTGTTCCATTTAATTAATATCGAATGGTTCTCGATAATTCGGTGAAATACTCGGATAGTCTCGCATTATAATCGGAATTTGTAAATTATTCCAATCGGCAGATGAAAGGGCCGACTGATGTTATGTCACCAATCCTATATTTATTTTATGACGTCGTCTCGTAGCGATCGTGGACTCACACACGACACTGTAGAATGTCTCACATGTGGGATTATATCATTACATCCCTGACTGAGGCCGATGTACTCATTCCTACGTGTTTTATAATGGATCACCATAAGTTACTAATTGCATAAAGAAGACACCGGTTTAGTGGTTAGAATACCTGACTGCTGCACTTGGTGTCGCGATTTCGATTCCCGGGTCAGAGCAAACTTTTGTCTTATTAGCATTTGTGTTGGCCTTGTGTCTGAGGCTCAGTATTATAATTATATATTTACTAACCAAAGAATACAAACTATTATATCCATTGTCTGGTATTCCCATATTACAAGCTTTGGTTGGGATTTATTAATTATTAATATCCTGGCAGAAAATTATGAAAAAAACCCGCCTGTTATTCTATAGTGCGTAGTTGCCTGCTTCGCGAACGACGCATTTTTAAACCCCAGCGGTTGGAACCAATGAGAAAAGTTTAGTGAGTTTACACCACAAGAAAACATGAGCTGCGACTAGAGATGGCGATGAACTCTTAAAAGTGGTTATAACACCTCTGCCTTTATTTAAAGCATAATGTTTCAGAAATAAATGTTACTAATTTTCTGCCAAAAAGTGTATGTCAGCTAACATCAGAAGAGCTCCACCGTCATTCGAGTCATTTTGCACTTCAAGTAAATGTTTCCATAGCTGTGTACATACATACTAGGCTCGCCACCCGGCCTGCCCGTGTGTCCAGTGCCTCGCTCCTCTGGAGTTTAATAGCGAATTAAAGCTTATCTCCCACATAAACCGCAGGACACGAGCACCGGGTTTAATACTATCAGTTTAATAGCTGTTTAAGGACTTTTGGGGATAGCGGCACTTTTGCATCCTTTAATACCCAAAATTCGTCAGGAAAAATAAAACACGAGGCGGGACTCGAACCCATTAAACCAACCAACAGATGGCGCAAGGCGACCTCTAAGCCGCAAACACAAGTGATGGAAAAATTGGACGCATGAGGTAGAATCACGAGTAGCTCAGTTGGAAGCGCAACTGCAAGGTTTGCAGTAGTCGTGGGCTCGAGTCCCGCCTCGTGTTCGTATTTTTCCTGAACATTTTTGAGAATTTAGAATGTAAACATGTGTGTCATGCCTAAAAAATCATCATGCATTCGTTTGAAAATAAATATTTTCTTTCATTCTTTTTTTTACACTTTAAACTTGTTTCCAACTATTTAAAACAGTGTTAGCTGGGGCACCCCAGCTCAGATTGGTTGGAAGATCTTTCTTTTGCTGGGCCTGCACGATGCTCGCCACACGATAATAATTGTAGGCTGGCTAACACCGCAGTCATAGTAGTGGAATAATAATGAAAAGAGAACAAACTGTACAGTAATGTAACAGGAGCCGTGTCAGTGTGTGCGGTGACCGGACACCACCACACTACAACACTACAATACAAGACAATGGGACGACACGGTGTGTGCAGGCTACTGGATACACAATCACTAGGGCTACCATATTGGACATATTAATATACCAGCTGTGCCCCGCGGTTTCACCCGCGTAGATTTAGTTTCATCCTTATTGTCGCAGACCCCTAATATTTTAAATAAATAAAAGTTGCTCCCTCAAAAGTAGCATACATAAAATTTAAGTGTCTGTTTGTAATTCTCAATTAACAACTATTTACTAAGTATGGTATTGTCTGGCTGGACCGATGTTAACGGGGTTTTCACTGGTAGATGGCTGATATTATGAAGCGCAATTATTTCATAAACGTGCGTAACATTAGCTACACCATTAGTTAGAGCAAATGGGTGTAGGGCGAAGACTCTTACAATAATAACAAGCTACTTTAATAGGCTACTTTTATTCCAAAAAAGAAAATCACTAACGTTTATCCTACATGAGGAAAACCACGGGGCACATCTATACAGATAAATAAAATTGGAGTGTCTGTTTGTAATTCCAAAATAACAGCTTTTTACTAAATGCATATGAAAGTATACACGCTACAGACACTAAAAAACCAAGTATTAAAATTTTCCCTGTCTGTCTGTCTGTTCCGGGTAATCTCCGAAATGGGACTTTCACTGGCAGGTAGCTGATGTTTCAAGGAGTAACTTAGGCTACTTTTATTTATCAAAAATATTAGGGTTCCGCAACAATAAGGATGAAACTAAAGCTACGCGGGTGAAACCGCAGGGCACAGCTATCTAGTCTAGTCTAGTACTTTTAACGAATTTTCTATTTGGTTTATGTATTTCATAACTACATAATGTACACACTAAAGTACCACATATACCTACAACTAATTTAATCTGTTACATAATTCTCGCTCTTATAAACTCAAGTCTAATGGACAGTGTACCCAAAACTGAACCTAGATGTGTTGTTAATAGTATTCAATATCCAATATCATGCATTCATAGGCAATGCGGTACATCCTCAGGCATTATTATCTCACATTCCTCGGTGTCAGTACACTGCGGCGGCTAATATCGCGATCTATAAGGCCGTTAGCGCCATCTGTCGCGCAATACTCGTAACTTTGCGAGGATATTATTGGCATTTATATCAATTTGTGATACTTGATGTTATTGGTACAATGTTGGGAAGCTTTATACGGCGGGTACTTGAACCTTAGACCACGTCAAAAGGCAGATTTTTTTCAAATTTCATGAGAGCCATTGTGGTCTTGGTATTTGAGCAGTCACCTGCAAAGCAAGCGACGCAAGTTTGAACACCAGCGGGGCCTGTAACGAGTTTAAAAAAAAAAAGTGCAGTGATTTCACACCCCCTGCTTTACGGTGAAGGAAAACATCGTGAGGAAACCTGAATATGTATTCAGTGACGTATGTAAAGTGCCCGAGACGGCGATAGACTCACCATCTGTCTCGTTGGCACTCAATCATCTTCGGTGAGTGGGTGTTGTTATTACAACACCTCTGCCTACCCCTTCGGGGAACAGAGGCTTTATGAAAAAATATTGGTACAGGCCTCGCTGGGATTCGAACTTGCGCCCTTGCTTAGCATCCATGCCTCCACCACAGCCCCCTTGTTATATATCTAGCCTTAATAATGGTCAAAATGTCAGCATTGATTATTAAATCATAATAATCTTATCAACACGCTGTATAAAGACTAGTAGTCCTATAAAGTGCGCGATGCGCGCCTGGCTAATGCAGGGGCCGCATTACACCGCACTTATACACCCATTATGCAGCTGTTATGCACCCATTACTGAGCGCATGCGCCACCATCGCCGTACATCATCACACCCGTTATAGCGTACTTGAGTTTTATTGTTATTTGGATCAAATTACATTAGTTTATAACACAAACTAATGCGTGGATATATTATCTTAATGGTATTATAATAAGACGTTTGTTAAGTGTGAGTACGATTTAATGTTCAAACTTAAGTGCAGTGATCACACCACGTGCTTTACGGTGAAGGAAAACATCGTGAGATAACCTGCATATGTCTGAGAAGTAATTCAAAGACGTATGTATAGTGGCTGAGTCATCGATCAACTGACCATCAATCACGTTGGTATTTAATAATTTCCGGTGAAAAATGGGTGTTGAATAACTTTCAGGGATAGTGTAAGCATTTATATAACTTTAAAATTATATATTACATAAAAAAAAGGCTACTAAAATGTAATAGTTAAACATGAATAATAAAATATATAAAGAAGAGTGACGCGCGTTGATGTCTTTTACTTGCAACATTCACCGAGTGTCGGACAAACAGACCTCTGCACAAATAACAATCGCTTTATCTTCTACCAAATCATCATATCCCTCGTTCCTGCGGTGCAGGCGGGGAAGAAAGAAAGAAAAGAAAAATTCGACGCATGAGGTAGGATCACAAGGCCTAAAAATTATCTGACAACTGGTTTGACCCAGATCACAGATTTTCCTCCTAAATGGGTTTGCGAAGATCGGATGGCATTCGCTTCATATAAAAATCAGGTGATCAGCCACATCGGGTTGAATCAAGTGCCGACCCCAACAATGTATGGGATAAGGCCAGGGAGATGGTGAGGTAGGATCACGAGTAGCTCAGTTGGAAGAGCAACTGCACTGTTTGCAGTGGTCGTGGGTCCGAATCTCACCTCGTGTTCGTATTTTTAAGAAATTAGAATTAAACACGTATGTCATGAATAAACATTTCTAGTGACACTTCTGTGAATCCCCTTTGGTGAATACCGACGTGAGCGCATATTATGTATGTATGTTATACTGCACAGACTAGTATAGTACGTAGCGTGTTCCCACGCGTCTAGGGACCTCTCAAGAACCTTATCCGAAACCACTGCGCGTGCAACTACCGTTCTGTAGCACCAACAAACATGGTTAAAGTAATTGCCTACCAGCATTGTACCACAATCATCATATTGTTCATGAACAACCAACCCATAAACCGAACTAAGTCCTCTTTTGCCACGATACTTACAGTTAGTAGTCATAAGACCAGATGTAATTACTCCCCGAGCATAGTCACGGTCATAACGACATATTTATTATATTTCCTGGAATCTATAACAATCCCTTGCGTCATCCGGGACATCTTGAGAGCTGCCAAAACGTTCCGGACATTATATTATGATGGTATTAGTTACACCACTGAGTATTTGAGAGAAATATCTATTTATATATCTGTACAGAAAAATAAAATTTAAGTGTCTGTTTGTAATACTACATTAACAGCTTTTCATTCCACACATATGAATGTGTATAGTAGGTACTACCATTAAAACACATAAAAAAAAACTCCCTAACTGTTAGTCTGTTTGTTCCGCCTAATCTCCGAAACGGCTGGACCGACTTTAACGAGACGTTCACTGGTAGGTAGCTGATGGTAGCAATTTTAATTAAAAAAAACCCTTAGGGCCACCCAATAAAGAAATTAAGTTTATTCGGATGAAACCGCAGGTCATAGCTAGTTTAATATAATGATTGTTATAGTGGCGAGTTGTTTAGACGACCCTCACAAAAATAGTCGTATCGCCGAGTGTATGAACACATCACTATACCGATCAGGAGATAGTCCCTTGTAATACTCAATTTAATGTACAGGATAACGTGCCGCGACAGTACTGCCACACTATAAATGTACACTGAAAGCTGGCTCACTGCATTACAAACTTATCAATTAAAAAAGCTACTTAGCTGACTTGAGCGGAGATCCTAATAGTTGTGCGAAGCCGTAATTAATAATGTTAAGCGTTTACGTGGCTCGAAATCACAATCGCACGATGCGGTATCATAAGAAATCTTACTCTACCTTAATTTAAAAATATTAATGCAATCTTGCTATAGTTGCGAAGTCATATTGCGAGAGCATATTGACAATAATATTGCGGTTGATTTCAAAAATTTTGTGAACTAGCTGTGCCCCGCAGTTTCACTCACGTAGATTTAGTTTCATGCTGTTTTTTAGTAAAATTAGCTTAAAACTCTCCTTGAAACATCAGCTATCTGTCCGTGAAAGTCCCGTTAAAATCCATCCCGCCATTTACGCGTGATGCCGTGACCAAGGGAAATGGGGATTCATTTTTATATATAAGAAGAAGAAGAAGATATATTGTGAATATTGGCAGTACTTTATTGACAATAATATGTATTATATGTGTGCGGCCTTAGGACAATGTCGCGCTGTGTGTGTCGTGCGATTCTCGCTCGACTAATATAGTGAGCCGGTCCTGTGTATGTATTGAATGTGTGTTAGTTATAATGTGATGTTTGGTGCGCCGCCCGGCACGGGACACGATGCTATATTTAGTGGGCCGTTGCAGGTTATTGGGGCACCGCGGAGCGTTTATTATACATTCTGTGGGATTGCATCTTTTATAGCGCAGCGAGCACTTGATATTGGGTAGTACTTAAATCTAATAAAATATCTGTTCTACTTTAAATGTCAATGTACCACTCTTATGTAACACTTATTATTATACTACAATTTAGTGAAGTCCACCAGATGGTAAGTATTCTGTAACCTATGGCAGAGGATTAAGTACCGACGTGACAGAGGGTGAGTCCATCGCCGTCTCAGCCACTATACATACGTCTTTGAATTACTTCTCAGACGTTTACAGGTTTCCTCACGATGTTTTCCATCAATGTAAAGCACGTGGGGATGACTGCACATAAGTTGTTAGACAATGTTATTGGTGCGCAGCAGGCGGCTTCCTTCTAGAATGTTCTTAAGCAAGCTGTCACACGAGTTGGCCAATCATCTTTCTCCTACGAAATAACTCCATGATTATTTAAATAGGCGCTATTAGTAACAGTCGTGTATTTCCTGAAGCAGTCGATCAGTGGAGGCTCCCACGGCACCACGGTAACTACCTACCTGTAATACTCATCTCGTTACTACAGCGTGCCAATAATTTACACACCTCTCCAAGCAAATGTGAACCCTATCAACTCATATTTGTAGTTGTATTTCCCTCGCATGTGCTCGAGGTAATGACAGTCAATCATAGTATTTGGAATTTAACGACCCCGCCTCTTCGCCTACGATGTCCGCCTTTGACTCTGACAGATATGGCAAGGGACTAATTATCGAGGTGAACTATACTTTACAGACATGCTAATAGAGATGAAATTTGGATTGGTGTGTTAACGGTTGTCAGTTAGTTACATTCACGCACACGCACTATCAAGTTATGACACGTCACTATTTGTTTATAGCTGAAAACTGTACCTTCACTTTAAATTTCAGTACAGCTAGGCTAGGCCACAGTATAAATTATAAACTTACTACAAGCAGTATGGAATCTAGAACCAATTCGTCTGAAATAACACACTCACACAGATTGCGCATCTACGCGATGACAGCGACCCCGGCGTAATGTGAGTAAGGGTGTCACGTCGTGGCCGAGAGCGAATACGTCATTTATGTGTTTTACAGTCAGTTATCTAATCTTTGACATTTGGTCAAAATTGTGCGCCAAAAAAGGCTAAACCCTATAATATTAGTATTGAAAACTGAAATGATGTAAATAAACTAGCTGTGCCACGCGGTTTCACCCGCGTAAATTTAGTTTCATACAAACATTCATCCCCTATTTATCCCCTTGGGGGTAGAATTAATCAACATCATTTCGTAGCTGATGCCTACGTCATAACATGTACCTGCATGCCAAATTTCAGCCCGATCCGTCCAGTGGTTTGGGCTGTGCGTTAATAGACCACTATGTCAGTCAGTCAGTCACCTTTGAGTTATATATATATATAGATAAATATACTAGAGATGTAAAAGTAAAGAAAGAATATCATATAATCTGTTAGAACAAGATCAAACGAAACCATCATCCTGAACGTTCTCAAAACAAAAAATGTGATTACGCTTTCCCACGACAGATGGCGCACAAAAAAGGTAAAGTACCACCAAATTATGATAAAGGAGAACATTAATAATGCATCGCAATATGTTCACAAAGAAACAAACACAGTGCTGCGAGTATAACCTGTGGTTTCCCAAAAAATCGTAATTGGCCCCTAAGGCGGGCCCTCACGGGGCATAGAGACGGATTCTTTAAGAAATATTTTTCCAACGTTGCCATTTTAGGATTTAAGGACGATGTTTCGTTGTCAGTTTCAGCGAACTGAAACCATATTGGTACCTACCAAAACAAAAATGCGTTGATGAAAATGTATATGATGCCTAATGGCATGAAGGCTAGTGTCCGAGCCGGTAATTATTTGACTATGCCTTACCAGGGTCCAAAAAAGAATTTTTTTATTTCTTCACTTCAAAATTCATCCTTTCCTCTTTCTATCCATTAAAATTGAAGCAGATTATCAAACATTTGCACGATTCAAATTAAAAGAATTCAACGATATTATCAACGTATAGACATACGAGTATAACGTATATAATGTTTTTTTGTTTGTTTGAACGCGCTATTCTCAGAAACTATTTTTTCGATTTGAAAAAATATCTCAGTGTTAGATAGCCCATTTATCGAGAAGGACTATATGATGCCAACTACGAAATTGGGTCTACGAGGGTGAAACCGCGGGGTACAAGTAGTAAATTATATTTCATTCTTCTAGAAATTATTTTATCCTAAAACTAAAATAAAAACTTAAAACAGCATATACTGTATATTCAAAATACTTCAAGTCCACCCAAATGTGTACATAGCTTTACACATTATAGCCTCGACTCCACACTTGTATAATGTCAGTCTGAACGTGCGGGTTTACGTTCACGTTGGTGGAATCATTGAACGATAAAAAAATGTTTACCTGCCAATCATTCCAGTAGCGGCGGTGAATGATTCCAACCGATCGCTTTTAGGGTTCTCTTGTAAACGTTACAGAGCTTTACTGCTGACTAAATTAGCACCTTTGATTTTACTAATATAATTCGAGGGGATTATATTATAGCACCATGACCGCTGCCCCAGCGTCACCTTAAATTCAGTAGTTATTTTTGAGGAGTAAGTCAGTCCCCAAGCCAAAATATTATAAAGAGATGGAATAATTACTTTGGGCTAACGCTAACTTTAACCCACGATTGGTCAAAGTGTGATGATATATAGGTTATAGCCCTTCTCGATAAATGGGCTATCTAACACTGATATATTTTTTCCAGTAGTTCTCGAATTGCGCAGACAAACAAACAAACTCTTTATATATTTGATATAGATAATATTTGCGCATTAATTTTATTTTCACTCTCTCGAAAAAAAACGTTTTTACTACGTATTGCCAAGACAAGTCAAATACTGACCATAACTTATTCATAGGAAACCTTAGTGTGTTCAAATATCTTCTTAAGTAATCGTCGCCCTCATGACATAACAAAATATAATTTCTCGATATAAACTTCAACTTGACTAGTAAAGCTACAGAACCCTTCACACATTATATTATCTCCGGTAGTTTTTTGTTCGCCAAAACATTATTGAAAATTGTGAACACATGAGCGAATTTATTGTGCGTAATTACAGAGGAGCGACCGGGTTTTTATTGAACCTCTTTTGATAATAATACACCGTGATTGATAACTGCGGCTCGGGAGCCCGTGGTAACGATGGCTTCAGATTCTAATCAACATAATCTTGATTCCATTAGAATTTACAATTAAGTACTTACAAATCGGCATCTGCGAGATTAGTGACGTAGCGGTAAATTACGTTATTATCTAATCAAATCAATTTATTAATAATAATAAGTACATTGAAATAAATAAATTATAATGTTGGCAATAAACGTTAGCACAAAACTATAACTTTAATAAAACTTATAATAATTAATGTGAAACAATGTAAGCGAATGGAAATATTTTCTAAAAATAACAGAATCATAAATGTGCAAATAGACAGGCATGGAGAGGGACTTTTGAGACAAAATAACGTTAGATTTTTTAGTATATCTTATTAATCCACAAAAAACTAAAATCACTTTTAATGAAAAAATCCTATTACAGTATCAAAGACATCTTGAAAGATCTTTATATGTAATTCAATCGACACTCCCTATATCGGATATTAATGTACCTTATTTGTCGTCGAAGCTCCATAGAGTGACAGCCCTAACAACAGACGGCTTCTGGGTAATTTTCTAAAGAAATTGAAGCAATTTGTGAAATGGTTTGCAATTATGCATAATTTGTTTTTAATATTTGCACGTAAATATAACGAGCGGTTTGGACAGGGTTGTGAAGTTCCGTTCACCACCTTGGAATTTTAAGATACATTTGCGTATCTCCTACATTTATTGTATAGACTACGAATGAGTTCTTTGTGCTGCATCACATGAATATTATTTAAACATGGGAAAAAGATAAAGAGCTTTTACTCTTGTCGGTGGAGCAATCGCCACTCTTGCCTCTTTTGTGCACAATCCTTGACCTCATGATACGACACAACAAGTTGGTCCATGTAGCTTCTCCTCGGTCTTCCTTCGAATCTCCCTTCCAGTACTAGCTCTATTAGATTGACATTAAGTCTATCGGGTGGAACTTATATGTTTATAATATGAATGTATTGATTACCTGAGTGCAAGTATCAAGAGCAGTTCGATGTGCAAGTGGCGGGGTGTCGCGCGAGGGCCGCATGCGACCATCGCGTCACATCGCGTCGGACGCGTGACGCACCACTCGCATCACACACTCACGCACACATCGCCGCCGCACGCACACCACAACACTACTTCACATCACTCGTCATCGTGTCACATCAGTTTGGTACCTGGAAAGATAAAGTTTTTTAATTATTATTTTCTAGTTTTGTCCTTTGGAACACAAAATTATGTGATAATGAACCGATTTTAACGGGACTTACACTGGCAGATAGCTGGTGTTACAAGGAGAATTAATTTATTTTAACTGAAAATAGGGAAATAAATCCATTCATGCAATTAAGTCCACGCGGAGTGTTGATTAGATTGTACCGAAAAATATCTTTTTCTTGAAGCTGATTGTGTCAACTAAACCCGTCGGATTGTATTGTACAGACAGTTATTGCGAAATAGTGACATAATAGGTTGCGCTGCGGTCGCTAATTGCATGAGACGCGCTGATGTCATGTTGTTGGTCTACCTGTTAGCACGGCTTCAGTTTCAGGAGACCTATTCATGTCATTACGACTGACCCATATCGTTGCGACTTACGGCCGTTTTGAACAACCTATCGAAGTTTACAGATTGATTATTATTTACTAGCATATTGGATATACTGTTTACTAGCATATTGGAATATTAAAAAAGGCCTTTAGTCGGAGACAGTACTGTGGCAGTGACTATTCAATATATCAAAGAAAATACCTTAATGGCTTAAGTTTTCAAGCGTCCGTTAAGTTTCGTCCGAGTTGAAGTCCTATCGAACTACGATTTTGAAATACTTGCTTATGAGTAACACATTTAGACAGGACTTCGATCGACCGACTTTAAAAGTTCAACACTATTTCAATTGCTTGTCTTACGTGAATCCGGCTTCAGTGCGCAACGCTTGCATTGTCACAAACTACCACTGGTTATCACGGTAAACGCTCTGTCTGTTTCCAACGACTTATTATGTATGATATTATTGAATAATAATGTTTGTAATCCGAATCTCGAAAAGGACACAAACAATATCCATGACATTTAGTATGCCGGGGGTTTCTGAGGTGAAAATTTGATCCAGCTAGTTTTCTTTTAAAAAATAGCCTCGCAAATCTTGGTCATATAGGTAGTATTAGCTATAGCTAGTATTAGCATACAATAAAGACATAAAGAGTGTGTCAGCGCTGCGTGCGCCGCACGAGAATCGCACTCACGACCTCACGATCTACTATAATGTAATCATCTTACACTGTGTAGTCTCAACAGAGACGTGGTAGCTGGGTGGTTTGAGTAGACGCCTACTAAGCAAGCGACGCAAGTTCTACACCCACGACGTGTAATGATATGGTGAGTATTTTTTTTACCTGATCGTAAGCTTACTGCAGCCTATAAACGTGACCAACATCAACTACCTTACATTGAATGGATTCACTGATCAAAGTCTTAGTAAATGCTAGCACAGCGCCTCCACTCTTATCTGAATAATGATGTCAGAGAAGAGATTCAAAGACGAATCTTATATACCTGAGAAGACTTGACTCACCATCTGTGTCATTGACAACAAAAATATTTGGGGATCCTTCTGGTCAGCCATGAGCCTGCATAGTGAATTTATCACCACTCTCATGCAGTGAGACTATAAAGCACACCTTCAGAAGGTCACCGTAAAGTATAGAGTATAGAAGTTTATAGTTGAGCTGACGACTACAATAAAACTTTTATGTACGTATTGTCTAACAGGACCTTGGGAGTTAGGTAAAGTATATTTGCCATGGAGACACTAACGTTCTGTGTATATTGTATGGACTCACTTTCCAGAAGAGTCCCTGATACTACAGTGGTGTACCTAAACTCACTAACCACTAAAGATGGATGTGTCGATGTGACTGATGGTAAGACCATCGTCATCGCACTATGTACAAATCTTTGGGTTTCTTCTCAGACATAATTATTCAGATATTCTCGACTTTTTATCATATCCAACTTACAGAAGATCGTATCCAAATAATGCTACCTAAGAGTAGTGTTGTATTCCACAGGGTGTGAGTAGGATCCCCACGCCCCCATATTTGGTGAAATGTGGGTGTTGCTATTACAACACCTCTGCATACGCCTTCGGGGACCCTTCGTGGATGGCGTGAGCCTATTTTTTTTATCTAGGTTCTTCTTGAAAAAGTCACTGGTACAGACCGCCGGGATTTCAACTAGGTGGTGTCCACGACTCTTTTATAACAAAAAAGTAAGAAAATTTCATTCGACCTCAGACTTAAAATAACCTTAACAAGTTTAATAAACGTTAAAGTCCACTTTCTCACAGAAACAATACGCCATTGGGATTATCCTTGGATTATCTAGTGGAGCATTATATTGTTCGTTTTGTCCAGCGTCCGACTGTGGCTGTATATCCATTCCGTGGACAGGCAAGTGTTGTAAAAGGTGCGCGCTGACCGCGGGGAGGTGGGACATTATACTAGTCTGGAAAAAGAGGTGTCAGATAACTTTGAAATCACGATGTTTTTACATGAGTTATCAAACAGACGATTTATAGTCAAGACCGCATAAGGCTAAAGGGATTGAACATCAACTGATAAATCTTTATATCTATAAAGATAAATGAAATTGAAGATGTCAGTCGTTTCAGAGATTAGCCGGAAAAAACAGACAGACAGACAAATATACAGAGAAAATTTATGTATTTCCATATACATTTAGTGAAATGCTCTTAATTTGGGTTACAAACAGACACTTCATTTTTGTTTTATTTCTTAGAAGCTGTGCCCCGCGGTTTCTCTCGCGTAGTTTTAGTTTCATCATTATTGTCGCGGAACCCAAATATTTTTAATAAATAAATGTAGCCTAAGTTACTTCTCGATACATCAGTTACCTGCCAGTGAAAATCCCATTAAAATCGGTCCAGCCGTTTCAGAGATTACCCGGAACAAACAAACAGACAAACAGATATTTTTTTTTAAACTTGGTTTTTAGTGTCAGTAGTGTGTATACTTTCATAATATGCATTTAGTGGAAAGCTGTTATTTTGGAATTACAAACAGACGCTTCAATTTTATTTATCTGTATATTTCTGCATAGATTTTGTTTTTTTACACTATGTCTAAAGTAGATTATTATCCTATTTACCTAGTTATTTGCACTTAGCTTTACCCACATAGTAACCTACCTAACAGTCATTACTTCGCCTATTTGCCAAAGGTGAACCTAATACCTGAAGTATTTTAATGATAGCATTATAACGTTATTTCCCAATAAATAACAATTGCTAATAGTCTTAGCAATCCGAAATGGTGTCTATGCAGCTGGTGTTTGTGACTTTTATGTCATTCACAATAATATTAGTCCAGATTTATAACCGGGATTAGCAATTAGGTCGTAATAAACTAAGCTCTAGTCACGCCGCGACGGATTATGTTTAGAAACACTCTTCTAAACCTAGGATTAAGGCTAGCCGCACACACAACAGTATTGTCAATTATTGTTATTGTATTTTTCAGAAAGGTCAAATTTGGAGCACTCGTAACCGAAGGAAGTGTATGAAGAGATGTATGAATGTAGATAAATGTAAAGAAGTATGTAAGGACAGGCGTGAGTGTATGTATGTTTGTATTTAGATAATAAGTATGGATACGAGGGGCATTGGATAAAAAAGTATTTGATCGTTATTTTTTCACGAGATATATACAGAGTGCTTAGTGCGAGTTTGATTAAAACCGGCGTAACAAGTCATCGCGTCGACGTAAACTGAGATTTGTATGGGCTCTCTATAGTCATCTTTAGGCCGACAGAGGCGCTGTTCCGGTCCTCTACAAATCTGCGTTTACTTCGACGCGGTGCCTTGGGACGGCGGCAGTGAAAAACTCGCACTAGGCCCCCTGAAATCATCTCGCAAATTCTTTAGTGTTGGTACAGACTCAGTGGTACACAGTCATTACCCTTGGTACATGAATTCGCCATTACCCGCTAATGTCAACCTGTGTTTATTGTCACACACACACCTGGTCAGTGTTTAAGGTCTTGCCCGACCTCAATTGTAATTTAAAGACGCTTTTTTATCTTTTCTGTTGATCCTGTGGTGAAGTATTGTTCAAACATTACTTAATTGATAAAATAAAACCTCGCTGAGCTATAAAATTCCCTTTTTACTTTTTATTCAGACCTAGCTATCTCGATTCAAAGAATTGGATTTCACGAGATGGCCTAAGCTAAATATGTAAACTCTAAATATTAGATTTTTATTCATGACATACATGTTTAATTCAAATTTATTATAAATGGTAAATAAAAATACGAACACGAGGCGGGACTCGAACCCACGATGTCCAGTAGCTCAGTAGGAAGAGCAACTGCACGGATTGCAGAGGTCGGTTGAGGTTGCAGAGGATTTTTTAGAAATATGTAAACTCTGTTCTCATTTTTAAACGGCCTCAAAAAAAGGGGAGTGTTCACAATTGGACTGTATGTTCAAATTACATTTTCCAATTGACAATGTTGAATTCAATTACGTATGGATGTGTGTACCGACGAGGCGGCGAGCTGGACGGTTGACGGAACACCTTCACACAAATGTACTTAACGGTGCATTAATTGAACATATTTAATTTATACTGTGACCACACGTCACCTTCGTACAGGATCATTCTGGACTTCACCCAATAGCCAGGGTCTAAGAATATGGCTATGGTATCCCCTGCCTGTCGTAAGAGGCGACTAAAAGGGGGCCGGAGGGCCTGCTGGCGGTGGTCGGGGTGGGAGCCTTGACCATCGAGCCGCGGGCCCGGGAAGGTGGCAGCGCGATGTGGCTCGCGCTGCCGACCACAGCGAGGTCTCCAGGGGCGGCGACTGCTGCCCCGGGGATGTGCCCCGGCAAAGTGTGGGGGGAAACCGGTGCGATCTATCAGAGTCCCCCCTGAGCACTGAAGATGGCCACCGGGGAGGTTTTAGTGAGGTAAAAATCCCACATACCCCGATCTGCCTCTCCCAGGGCGGTCGGGGACCTTTTGAAGGGTTCCACTTCGTCATTAAAAAAAAAAAAAAAGGATCATTGTGGACTTATTTATACATATTTTTTTGTTTCCTTCTCACTTGCAATATAATATTTATATACCCAGCTGGTAGCTCTGCGCACAATTAGTGTTATCTTCACATGGAGGTATGTGTTATTCTCATGTATAAGCTACATCACTGTAAAGATCCATTTAAATCCATTCACTAGTTTTTGCGTGAAAGAGTGACAAACATCCTGTATGGATGTCAATTCTTACAAACTTTTGTTTATAATATTACTAGCGGACGTCGCGTGGTTTCACCCGCGTAGTTCCTGTTCCTGTGGGAGTACGGGGATAAAATATAGCCTATGTTACGCGCTGATGATGTAGCTATCCATTGCTGAAAGAATGTTCGGGCAAGTAGTTTCGGAGCCTGAATAGGCTATTGGAATGCAAAAAAAAAACAATCAAATCTTTCCTCTTTAAAATATTTGTGTAGATTACGTGTAATCTAAATCCACGAGGTTCTGCTTCAAAAAATGAATTTCTTCACATGAAATACTTAAAGTATCGATGGTCACCCTACTACCTAATTTGTCGGCATCGTATCAACGTTAAACCAATATCAGGCAGCAATTAGTCGCAACCAGCCCTTGTACATGACACACGCGGTGCCTCATTACCGCACATTACTACAGATTCCAACATTGGGATACATTACATGTGCCCATCGTTATACGTGTCTGTCTGTCTGTTTGTTTCGGGTAATCTCTGTAAGGGCTGAACCGATTTTAACGGAGTAACTTAGGTACTTTTATTAAAAAAAAACATCTAGGGTTCCGCGGGAATAAAACTAAATCTACGCGGGTGAAACCGCAGGGCACAGCTAGTATATACATAAACTAGCTGTGCCCTGCAGTTTTAAATGCATAGACTACATTTAATGCGTGCCTTTACTCTCCGTTTTTTTTCTTTTAAATAAATCTATATACTCGTATTATAAAGAGAAAAGATTTGATTGTTTTTTTGTTTGTTTGTATGCATTGAATAGGCTCCGACACTACTTGACCGATCTTGAAAATTCTTTCAGCAATAGATAGCTACATCATCAGAGTAACATAGGCTATATTTTATCCCCGTACTCCCACGGGAACGGGAATTATGCGGGTGAAACCGCGTGGCGTCCGCTAGTGTAGCCTAAGTAACTCCCTGTAGCACAGGCTATCAGCCACCAGCAACTTAAGAGATTAGTCGGAACAAACAGACAGATAACAATTTTAGAAATTGGTTTTAATGTAAGTACCGTACATACGGAACTTTATAAGCTTGTTAATTTGGAATTACAAACATACACTTCAATTTTATTCACCTGTATGTATAGTTAGACTCACGCCTGTAGGGATAATCAGAGTTGTACTTATAGTACACCCACATTTATGACACTAATATAGATTTACTCGGCTCAGAGGGCATCTTGTCAAATAATCCGCTCACCTACTCGTATCATGGTGCGAGCGTCGGGAATGAACGCAGCCGCTCATTGAGTTAAACAAATAAACGTTTATCGTTTACAGTGGCTGCGGCTGTGCGCCTCACACAATTAAACAATTGTTACTTATCGCAGGACACAGCTTATGATGCAGCCTCTATAGATCTTAAACATATATTAGATTTATATAAGAAACAGTTGTATCACGCGGTTATAGCTGCATGGCTAAAACCAAGCATTTTAATGCATGCAAAACAAACAGACAGAGAGTTTCTTTTTAAATTTATTTTTTATGTCTGTACCGTGTATACTTTCATATGCATTTAGTAAAAAGCTGTTCTTTCGGCATTACAAACAGACACTTCAATTATATTTATCTGTATAAATGTACAGATTTGTGTTGAGTGAAGAAGTTTTGAGTGCGAACGTAGATGCTGAGGTAAGCTGTGTGTTCAATTAGTATTAGTTGTCTGAAGCAAGTAAATGTAACGGCGCGGCCAATTACCGCATATCCTATCTATTAGACAATTCCAAGAATATTATAAATACTCGCACTAATTCCGGACCCAGCGCGAGTTGGCCGAGACTACCAGGCGGCGACGATTGTTAATTAACACACACATTATGACTGTTATACCCTAAATAATACTTATATCTACAGATAAATAAAATTGAAGTGTCTGTTTGCAATTTCAACTTTTCACTAAATGTATTTGAAAGTTAATACGGTACATACTCGTACATACACGGGAAAAATAATTAAAAAAAATTTTCGCTTTCCACAAATCTCTGAAACGGGACTTTTACTTGCAGGTAACTGATGTTACAGGAGTGAATTCTGCTTACTTTTATTACGGTACCAAACTGAACTGAAACTGAAAATAATTTTCATTTTCCCTTTAAATAAGCCACCCATAAAATAAAGTCTACGCTTTAGTTTTAAAATACTTTGCAATCGTTCAATAGGACTGAAGAGTCCATATTACAAGAGCGCTAGCGTGTTATTAGTCTGGATCTTCACGGACGTCATTACCGCAGAATACATATAAACTTACTTCAAGCAGTAAGAAATATAGGAACAAATGGTTTGTAAGGACATACTCACCCAGATGCGCGCATCTACGAGAATGTAAGCGATCCGTGTCGCGGCAGTGAGCGTATACGACATACGTGGTACTTACCTATACAGATTTTTTTTACGTTTCTTATCAACAAAACGACATTACTTTGATAGTAATGAAGTAGTTAATTTTGAAAACTTTAAGAATAACAAGCCTTAAGCTCGAAGGAGCAAACGTTAATATTTAAAAAAAATGGTCGAGGATCTATACTGCTTAGTAATCTTATATTTATATTGTGACATTACCTATGAACTGATTTTCCTGACGTCCAATAGACCTGGGGCCCAACCATGAGCGCTTATTGCAATGTTAATTCAGTTGTGCGACAGTGACAGATGTATGCTCGTCACATACATCTGTCTCATAAATGAGTGAAACTATCATGGCAATAAGAGCTCATGGTAAGGCCCCTGTAACCCCATGGACATAAAATAGGATAATTTAAAAAAGTCAAAAGTGTATGCGAGTGTGTAATTAAATGATATTCCCAGCCACTCGCCCCCGCGGCCCTCATTAAATCATTGGACTCTCCCATTATCAATTTGTATATTAAATAAACATGCAATTCTGAATCGTGCTCTCGCATATATTATAAGTATAACGGACGTATATTTGTTATAGTCATCTTTGAAATACGCCACACCACCCAGGCTGTCTACAGCTTCCTACAAATGTATTGTATTGTTGTTTGTTTTATCTATGTACTATAACGAATATCAAGATATAGGTACATGACGAAAATTATTTGATCTCTCATTGTAAATTCTTAAGAGATTTTGAAGATTTGATTTGATTTAGACAGAGCCGTAGTGGCCTTAAGGTTTCAGCAGTCACCTGCTACGCAAGTTTAAATCCCAGCGGGGTGAACAAATGAGTTTTTCTAAAAACGTATGTGCTGTGATTTCACATTACATCACATTTCACAGGTGAAGGAAAACATCGTGACGAAAATTACATATGCCTGAGAAGTAATTCAAAGACGTATGTATAGTGCCTGAGACGGCAATAGGCTCACCCTCTGTCACGTTGGCACTTAATAGTAGGTATTCGGTGAAAAATGGGTGTTGTTAGTACAACACCTCTGTCTACCCCTTCGGGGAATACATGCATGAGCATATGTATGACCTGTTCAGCGAGTACCACTGCCCCTGTTCTGACCTATTCAGTGTATGCAATGAAAGTAATAAGTACATAGTTGTAGTCGAGTGGTGAGACCAACACAGCTGTGCATTCCACGCTAGGACACCAAACTACATCCAGGAATAGCCACTCTCGGTCACTTGGCACACTGGGAATGCAAGCATACCACATTATGCTAATATTACCCCATATGTGTGTTACGTGAGCGATCCTGCATGACTGGGAATTATCTCAAAATGGTTTGTTTAGATCCTGAGGTGATGATTGCGACTCGCCATCCGTCACGTTGACGTCACAGCAGTTCTGAGATAGCGAGACCATATTATTATATTTAATCTAGGTATACAGATAAATAAAATTGAAGTGTTTGTTTTGTAATTCCGAACTTACAGCTTTTCACTACATGTACATGAAAGTATATATACGGACATAAAAAATAGAATTTGTAAAGGTATTCTCTGTCTGTCTGTCTATTTGTTCCGGGTAATCTCTGAAACGGCTGGACCAATTTTAACGGGACTTTCACTGGCAGGTAGCTAATTTTACAAGGAGTCATCATCTACAACCTATGTTTGTTCACCGCTGGACAAGGGCCTCCCCTAATGAGTGCACAAGTACAAGTTACCAGGAGTAACTTTTATTAAAAAAACAATAGGGTTCCGCGGGTCACGTATGAAATGAGCTCTGCGCGGGTAAAACCGCGGAGCTCAACTAGTAATAAATGATGTTTTAAGGTTTGGTCCAGTTTCAGTGAAGTCCGCATCAATATAATATAATATTGCGAGGCACGCAGTGCAGGTAACGCGATAGCTTCCATCAATCAAACCGCTATCAGCCAGTAACGCTATACGCTATAAATATAACACGATTTATGGTCGCTGTTACAGCGAACACGGTGGAATCGCGGTGCCATCAGATCTATCACAAGTGCTACTGTAAATCTAACTAGTTATTGGCGGCCATTCGCACTACATTTGCAATAAATGGGAATTATATGACGAATTAGTCATGATGATGTTAGCACGAACACGCCTCAAGAAACATTATATGACGAATTAGTCATTAGCACGAACACGCCTCAAGAAACATTATATGACGAATTAGTCATTAGCACGAACACGCCTCAAGAAACATTATATGACGAATTAGTCATGATGATGTTAGCACGAACACGCCTCAAGAAACATTATATGACGAATTAGTCATGATGATGTTAGCACGAACACGCCTCAAGAAACATTATATGACGAATTAGTCATGATGATGTTAGCACGAACACGCCTCAAGAAACATTATATGACGAATTAGTCATGATGATGTTAGCACGAACACGCCTCAAGAAACATTATATGACGAATTAGTCATTAGCACGAACACGCCTCAAGAAAATGAAAGAATCGGTATCTATATTATTACTAAATGGGAGATTGGCTTTGTTCCTCTGTCTGTGTTAGTGGCGAAACTACGGATTTAGCTGAATTTGGTAAAAGGATAGCATGGACCCTAGGGAGGACTATCAGGGTACTTAAAGCACACTCCGCTGATTACTGAAGCCTTTCAAATTTGAGTAAATACTTTCATGTTGTGAATTTTAAGATAAAATTCTTCACAACAGAGAGTAAGTATCAAATGAAAATCAAATTATTATATTGGACAAAGGGACACTTGGGACACTAGTACGATACGTGTACAAAAGTGACCCATTTAATAATAAACTCTCACGATATGGACGGCATTTTATTTCATTTCACGTGCTTAGGAACACGAATGAACCAATCCATAAATCCTGTAATAACCTCAATTAGATCACAATAATATCCATAAGTTTTTACAGCCTGAGGTAAGTCTAGACGAGCCTGCAGACAAATGCCAAGGATACACAATTATCGACTAGTTATCCAATTAGAAGCACTGGTGAGCACGGCCTAATCATGGGTTGACTCTAGGATTAAGTATAAGTGGAATATATATCCGTGTTTAATACCTCAGCTCATGGCAAATTGAATGGAAGGCGCGGATGGAATTTTTGCTTAAAAAATCAATTCGTATAAGGATAGGATTTTTAAGTGCATTGGATTGAGCTGAGCAATTATTTTCCGTGAGAAAATCAGCAATTAAGTACTTGAAAACAAATATTGTAATTGTATACCTACAAGAACTAATATGGCGCTTTTAAATTTAAGGGAATATGACAGGTAGTATCTACCTATTATAAAGTGAATATCAGAAATGAAAAAAGTTACAAAATATACAGATTTTATAAAACGTAATCATTGTGCTATCTAACTGGCGTGTGGCGAAATCTTGTGGGTTAAAAAGATACATGTCTGTTAAATTTAGTTACATCTGTTACAACTAATACAATTGTTGATATAATTACACACATATATTTGTAATATTTTTTTAGTTTTTATTTTTGATAATTGAACATTGGAACTGTGTCCATGGGCTTATAGTTGCTTGAGTGATTTATTTTGTATTTTTTAAAACTGTATAATATTCTTTAAAAGAGTAATTACTGAGTTTCTTGCCAGGTTGTTCTCAGTAAAAGCAACCTTCCGAACCTGGCGGTAGCATGTATAATCCTGTGTAATTGTGTCATTCTGAAGATTTGAAAGTACTTTGTATAAAGTCTAATCGAATAAAGATATATTTGAGTTGGAGTTTGAGTTTGAATTCGGAATGAAGCAAGCTCCCCAAAGACATATTGGAAATTTAAAATCATTATGAGTAAATATGCTCACGCCATTCCAGAAGGTTCCCTGAAGGAATAAACAGAGGTGTTGTAATAACAACACTCACATTTCCCCGCATATTATTAAGTGCCATCGTGACGGAGGGTATATGTCCATCGCCGTCTCAGGCACTATAGTCTATACATATCTACGTCTTTGAATTACTTCTCAGACACATGTAAGTTTCCTCACTAACATTATATTTTTTTTTTTAGAAAATCTCATTGTTACAGGCAGGTATTCGAACTTGCGTCGTTTGCGTAGCAGTCGACTGCATAAATTCCTCGGCCACCACAGCTTTAAAAGCATGCGAACGAGATTGCGGGTCAAAGCTGTTAATTATAGAAGCATTGTAGGTACCGCTAGTAATAATGATAATGTAATAACATCATGTCAGAATGATGAGGTGATACAATATAATTAAATTGTTGTCTGTCTGTCCCGACACTTAGATTTGACGTGAGTTACCAAACTACTATCATCATTATAGGCTTGTGTGTGTCTTTGCATCATGGCCCTGGCTTTATCCCATACATTGTAGCCGGCACTAGTTCTAACCCAAAGTAGATGTTTATGGCTCGACGTCACGCCACTCGACGCCGAGGGCATCGATGGGTGTTTCAACCAATCAAACACCCATTTCCGACATGTGCATAATTCGTTTAAAGTTTCAATAACTAGTGCCTAGTGCGAGTTTTCTTAAAATCGCCGTATCAAGTCATAGCGTCAACGTAACCGCAGATTTCTATGGGCTCACAATAGTGTCATCTTTAGACCGACAGAGGCGCTGTTCCGATCCTATATAAATCTGCGTTTACGTCGACGCGGTGACTTGTGACGGCGACAGTGAAAAACTTGCACTAGGCCCTCAGATAGTTTGTTATATTATGCCGTGGAGTCGTGGTGGCCAAGTGTATCAAGAAGTCAGTGTTACGCAAGCGACGCAAGTTCCAATTTTAACGATCAATGAGATTTTATGTAAACTTCAATGCGGTAATGTGAACACTAAGAGCTTTGCACTGACGGTAGGCAGCCCTAGATACCGTGTCGGTCCAGTTTTTGCTGCAACTGGATACATTGTGGGGATATCAATTACTAACGCATTGTTAAGTTTCAAGCCTAGTTTTTGTTGAAACAAGTTACGTTTTAAACATTACATAACATACGCAATGAAGGTAATAAGACCTTCTGGTATTGAAGAAGGAACATCATGTGCCTTCCTCGATAAATAGGCTATCTAACACTGTATTTTTTTTTCAAATTGGACCTGTAGATCCTGAGATTAGCGCGATCAAGCAAACAAACAAACTCTTCAGTTTTATATATTAGTACAGAAGCATATATCAAGTCCAACTAAGATGTGTCATTTTGACCCGTAAGAAATGTATTTACAGTAGCCATTCGATAAAGTTATTTAAAGCTTCTGTGAATGTATTGGAGGAAGACATCTAATAGATTTCCCTGTCAGCGGCGAGCTCCCATTCAACTGTCAGTGGAGCTGTTACACTAGCGGGTTGGTGCCGCTAGGTTGGCTGCACTGCACCGCCACATGTCGTGGCCATATCGTATACTTGCTCACTTCGTGAAATGCTCGAGAGTTATATTAAATGGTCGATTTTACATGGCATTATGCAAATCTAGAGTTCGTTTCTTTGTTCATTCTGAGCGCTCTAATCTCAGGAACTTCTGGGTTTTCACAGATTATTTGGTTGCTCACTTGACAGATGGTGAGTCATAACCGTTTCAGGAACTAAAGTCATAAAATTTTACAGGTTTTCTGACGATAATAGAAAATCTCATTGATTTAGATTGTAACTTGTAGCTAAGCTCTTCGGGAAGTCTAAAATATCTGTATTTTAATCTTACTCCTATCATAATTGTAGACCAAACCATACAATTTGTCATTATTGACCAGTTGTAGAGTCTAGCTAACATTCGAGAGCTAAATATGTGTGCAATCCATCACTTTGTAATTATGGTGTCTATTTGTAGCAGGAACATAATTTATAATCGTATCTTAGCCTGGAATCATACATCATTGGCCGACCTTTCCGTAAGCATGCTATACAGCCCATATAGAGTCGCGACTGTTGAGGCCCATATTCTTGGCACTACATCGGCTGTTGGTACATATTCAAAAAATAAAATTAGCATTTTTTTTAATATTCGACGCTTATTTTATAAAAAAAAATATAGTGTTCAAAAATTTTATTTAAAACAATAATAAGCATTGTATTATGATCCACATACATACAGATAAATAAAATTGAAGTGTCTGTTTGTAATTCCAAAATAACAGCTTTTCATTAAATGCATATGAAAGTATACACGCTACTGACACTAAAAAACCAAGTTTTAAAAATTTTCTCCGTCTGTCTGTTTGCTTCGGGTAATCACCGAAACGGCTGAACCGATTTTAACGGGACTTTCACTGGCAGGTAGCTGATGTTTCAAGGAATAACCTTTATTTATTTAAAATGTTAGGGTTCAGCGACTATAAGGATGAAACTAAATCTACGCGGGTGAAACCGCAGGCCACAGCTAGTCATCCAATAAGCATCGAACCTTCTGTTACTTCTCATAACTACACTTTACAAGTAAATAAATAGTAAGTATAACGACGAAAATATACAAACGAAGGGCTGAAATATTTGTTACTCTGAAAACTTTTGTACTGTGATTTCATATCACGTGCTTTACAGTGAAGGAAAACATCGTGAGGAAACCTGCATATGTCTGAGAAGTAATTCAAACACGTATATGAAGTGCCTGAGACGGCGATGGACTCACCATTGGCACTTAACCAGCTTCGATGAAAAGTGGGTGTTGTTATTACACCTCTACCTACCACTTTCTTTCATTTTTTTTCCTTTATTTTACGCAACTCCTAGCCTTCTATAAAGATAATAAATACAATATCTAGATGTACACCTGTAAGTTACACCATTCAATATTGATAGTAACCTACAAGATTCCACAGTAAAAGACCGTGCAGTACTCCAGTATTGTCACAGTCGTGCTATCATCGCAGTAAACAAGGTGCGATAGACGTAAAACGACTTAGTTGCTTTACTGGCAGATATCATTGCTCTGTCACAGCGTAGTATATCAACAGATAAAATAGTGGCACAGCTTAAATTGTGCAGCTATAGATAGCGAGCAATCTGTGTATTTAGCTATGCATAAGATTATCCTGAGTACCGGAGTGCATCGGCAGGCGACTTTATGTTGACACGAGATGATAAGGTAGTCTATAGCTCACACAGATGGATTTATTTTTATTTTCCTAGAGTGGGGAAGCCTGTAATACTCGTAGCGTAGGAACTATTCAAAATTTTATCTATACATCTATATCTATACAGATACATAAAATTGAAGTGTCTGTTTGTAATTCCAAAATAACAACTTTTCACAAAATGTATATGAAAGTATATACGATACTGACACTGTAAAACCAATTTTTAAATTTTTTCTCTGTCTGTCCGTCTGTCTGTCTGTCTGTTTGTTCCGGGTAATCTCCGAATCGGCTGAACAGATTTTAACGGGACTTTCACTGCCAGGTAGCTAATGTTACAAGGAGTAACTTAGACTACTTTTAATTAAAAAAAAACCATAATGGTTCCGCGTGACATCCAGGAAATTAACTAGCTGGGCACAGCTAGTTAATAAATGAAAAACAAATAGGCTCGAGGGTCCCCGACCGAGTAAGCAGAGGTGATGTAATAAAAAACCACACTTTAACAGAAGGTGATGAAGTGCCAACGTGACAGATGGTGAGTCTATCGTCGTCTCAGGCACTATACATAAGTCTTTGAATTACTTCTCAGACATATGCAGGTTTCCTCACGATGTTTTCCTTCACTCACTGCACCTTCTAGATTAAAGAAACCTTAAGTATCAGATTTTTTACATCACGACCTTAACAGTGATTGAAAATATCGCGAGAAAACCTATATACGTTTGGGACGAAATTAAATAATGACCTAATTCTCTTATGGGACTGCGATAGTAAGTAGTAATTATCTTGAGTGAAAAATTTATATTACGTTACCGACTTATATACTTCAAAGTACCATAGCTGCGACTAAACTGTGGCTAAGCTAAGTTGAGTAAGTTGAATCGTAACTTCAAGCTGACACTGGCATCTGGTACAGAATAGACTTATCGGTAATATTTACTTAACTAAGCACAAATATATTGGATTAGCTTTACTTTAGAAGATAAACTGACAATTCAATAAACATTACACCAACTCGGAATGGGTACAATGGCGGATCATAATGTCCTAACAAGTGTTGGTACTTCCATATAATTTATAGTGCAAATTATGAAGAAATTTTCGTGTTAAATCTATGTTTACCTTCATACTTTTTAGGTGCATATTTTAGGTACAAAGGTTCTATATGTCAATCAATCAACATTATATTGAGAGGTTAAATTTATTAAAATTTTATACATTAAAGTTTGTAGACTTTCATTTTACAACTAAAATAAGCAGTGTCTGGGCATCTTAGTAAATCTATATACATACATACATACAGATAAATAAAATTGAAGTGTCTGTTTGCAACTCCAAAATAACAGTTTTTCATTATAGGCATATTAAAGTATACACGGTACTGACACATAAAAACCAATTTTTTTAATTTTTCTCTGTCTGTCTGTCTGTTTGTTCCGGGTAATCTCTGAAACGGCTGGACGGATTTTAACGGGACTTTCACTGGTAGGTAGCTGATGTTTCAAGGAGAAACTTAGGCTACTTTTGTTTATTGAAAATATTAGGGGTCAGCGACAATAAGGATGAAACTAAATCTAACCGCAGGACACAGCTAGTTTTTTAGTAAATTCCATCAACTCCACTTCAAAAATAAATAGTAAACAATTATATTGAGAAAATTTAAAAAAACGTTAAGATATTTTTTATATATTTTTATATTGATACGTACCACCAACCTCTCCCTACTCTGAGACACACATATTCGCCTTAAAGCGAACCTTATGTAGATATTATTGTAACTGTAGAAAATCTAGTGTTGAGGACTTCGATCCCAGCGGAGAAATCAATAGCAAAAATTAAGAAAATGGCCAGGTGTTTGTGAACGATCAACATTAACATACAAATAATTAATAATACTCGTGTCAATATAAATATTAATTGCGGCCGCCTCGCCTCTGCACCGTTACAAACGAGCAAAAACTCATTTGGTCAACGGTAACATACAATATACAATATACTAATGAACATTATAGTGGTTGGATTATTACATAGGAAAAGTTACTTTATCGTGTAGGGAATACAGGCTGTTGTCAAATCTACTGTGATGTGATATAAAATGTGATCGGTACTTAAAAAAAACTTAGATTCCTTTTTTTCTCAGGCACTATACATACGTATTTAGCCATAAAGTCCTACCATATTTTATACTAGCTGTGCCCTGCGGTTTCACCCGCGTAGATTTAGTTTCATCCTTATTGTCGCGGAACCCTAATATTTTTAATAAATAAAAGTAGCCGAAGTTACTCCTTGAAACATCAGCTACAAAGTCCCGTTAAAATCGGTCCAGCCGTATCAGAGATTACCCGGAACAAACAGACAGACAGACAGACGAACAGACAGAGAAAATTTTTAAAACTTGGTTTTTCAGTGTCGGTAGCGTGTATACTTTCATATGCATTTAGTGAAAAGCTGTAATTTTGGAATTACAAACAGACACTTCAATTTTATTTATCCGTATAGATGTATAGATTTGTCAGTATTTGAGTTGAGTGGATACATCAATTTATCACATAAATATCTCGTGTCGCGGTGTTTGTTACCTACTTAATTACTCCGAAACGGCTGGACTGATTTGTATAATATTTTGTGTGCATATAGGTCTGACAATCCGCGAAGATCTTTTTTCCATACCCCTAAAATATAAGGATGAACCCCAAAAAATATATGCTCGGCTACACAGCTAGTTTATTTAAATATCAGCACCGTTAACCCTAGGCAACTTAACAAAAGCTATAACATGACAGAAGTTGGCATTTTATGTCTTTGGTAACATTCAATTAAACAGATTAAAGTCGGAGATTAATTAACCGCAATGGCCATGTTGGCCCACACATGGCCAACTTTACGGCCAACGTTATAGCCAATTAGACCAAAACGGACAGAGGCGCACCACTGATGACTTGTGTCCAAATATTTATGAAATGTAAGATTTATGTGATGTCCACGTTTTGAGATAGGAACATATAAAAAACAAGTGAGTAACAATCGCAATAATAGTTAGTTTATGGATATTGTTTTAGTCTTTATAGCAAGTGAAAAGTAGTAGGGAATTCCACTTTTCATCATGAGTATTTATTAAACTTTTGTGAATATAACCGATTGTTCCAGATTCACAGACACTAGAATACTGAATAATGATAGGTTGAAGTGATGTATCACCACCGACATAATGTGACAACATGTATAAACATGCGACAAATTGAGATGGAACTCGACACCCACACACCCGTAGTGTATAATGCGTGTTTATGTTGGATTTATATGATTTACACTAATTAATTGCTTTATTGTCGGCGGTATTAAGAAATACCTATTAATTTTCCGACTACGACGGAGCCTTATAGTAATTAAACGTGATTTAATTGCGTGTTTATATACTTACGTAATGATGTATTATATTCTTTTTATTTTGTCATATTTTTATATACTAAAAACTTTTTCAGTCGATTATTTGTTCTGTCTGATTAGGGTTGCCATGTCGCCAAACCAAATAGCTGGACCGACCAGCCAGTTTGGGCAAAAAGGCCGGGACATTACTGGGGATTTGGTCTGCGTTTTGTATTACATATAGTTATATGTAGTAAATACGACAATTTTTTATGTAAAATCAAGTTTTTTATCATTACCAAGAATCTTGTTAAATACCAAACATAAATAACATCGAATGCCAAATCAGATCAAGTACTTAATTACTAATGCATCAAAATCATCAGCTTAGCCAAATGTATTGCGAAATGTAAAAAGCCTAACAAAAGCCGGACTACCAATGAGTTTTACGAAAATTTATATGCAGTAATTTCACACCACGTGGTTTACAGTGAAGGGAAACATCGTGAGGAAACCTGCATATGTCTGAGAAGTAATTCAAAGACGTATGTATAGTGCCTGAGACGGCGATAGACTTCTGTCACGTTGGCTCTCTCATATAATCACTTCATTAGCACGAAACAATGTTTGTAAAAGTCGGTCGACAATATGAAGACGTACCTACGTTTGCAAATATTTAAATGAGTGTGGTTATGCGGCATAGTTATAAATGTAGTATCCAAGAATGTATCAGGTCATGTCGCATGATGTAGGGTAACGAGGTAACGTGGACGTGCTTGGGATGCACGAACAAGGCTCCGCGGGTGGTATGTAAAACGGAATAAAATAAATACAGGTGCCTTCACAAGTTAAGAGCGCTTACCGTGATGCGCAATAGTTATTTTATGAGTCGAGACCCTCTCGCTGTCCTTACAACACAATACTACATAAAATAAAATTCTATGTTGTACTTGTAGATTTTTCTGATTAGTATACATTGAAGCTATGTGGTTCCAGTCGACTAATTTAAAAATGCTGTCAGGCGACTAGGACCGCGGTTCCAGTTCTTCATGGTCCCAGTGGCCTGAACCCACGGCTGCGCGACGCAAATAAATACATCCGCAGTTACCCCCACAATTCTTACCTGCGATCATAACTTTTGACGGCTGTAATAGTGTAATGGAAGAATAATATTATTTTTCTATACAATTGAGTACTTACATAACCTACATATTTTTAAAGCTAAGTTTGGTTTTGGTTAGTCTATTTGCTTCAACGAGATAATCTCCAAAACCACCAGTCTAATTCGAAAAAAATGTTCATGAGAGTAATTTCTGTTTGACATTATTGCCATTTTTACGACTTTATTCATAGTAGTAACATATTAATTCATACTATGTAAAATTACTAAACTCGTATTAATTCTATGATATTATTAAATATCTGAAGTTTATATCTGTTCTGTCCCAGTTTTCCTGAAACTGAAACCGACTTACGTAGAACTTTTGATGTATAGATAGACTTTCGTTTTTTTATGAACCCTATAACCACATTGCTGTCAAATTGGTATTTAAAGGCACAAATTCGAATGTATATTAGTATCGGTAGGACTGTTACCTAGCGGAGTTCGGATGTCGGCTTTGATTAGGAATTCTCTGCCATTGTTTATTGATTTATATTTATTTTGTATTTCCTTGTTGGAGGTTTAACCTCCACCTTCCTAGAAGCCATTAGTGGCTTCTAGGAAGGTGGAGGATTCTTGGCTGACTAATGGTGATAAAAGACGCGAAACTATTAAATAGCCATGACTGTTCTTATATACCTAACTAGAAAAAAAATTACGAAATTCCGTACCAAGAATGGACATATATAAGACTTGCTGTGTCTGGCGGTTTTACCCGCATAGGATTAACGAAAACTATGTAACTTAGTGGTATTTTTCCCATTTTTGCAATATTCCCCATTGATGATTCACTCTTATTGATCGCAGCGTGGTGTTAAAGCCCAAAGCCTTCATTGATGAATGAACTATCTAATACAAACAAATCTTTTTGATTCAAAACCTTTGAATTAAAAAGTTGACATTGTGCGCGTTCAACCAAACAAACAAACTGTTTAGTTAAATAATTTAAGATTACATTGCACCTAGTAATTATTAATTTTGAACTTAAGCCAACTGTCAAGTTTATTATACACGCTTTTTTCGAAGTCGGTTGCATTTATTATTGTCTAGCAGAATGATGACATAATTTTTTTGTTACACCAGATTTCGTCACTTTTCAAAGAGGTTGCACGTCGTCTCTAGAAGCCTCTCGTGACAAGCGGGCTGGGGATACCTCGCTCAGAGAATCAGCATTGCTATTCAACGTGGCAATGCCAGCCTTTTGGGCACGATCCCGAGAGACACCGTGAGGGACAAGTTTTCTACTTGTAGTTTTAAGTACGTTACTCTTAAATAATAATTAGTGAAGTAACATTTCAATTTATGTGAGTGGAGGTTGTAAACGAGTAATCAATTCGATTTGCGATTTAACGACCGACCGGGCGATACAATTACATTAAGGATTTGCATTTTATTACTTCAACTGTGGGCCGGACACACCCGACCGATTTTAAGACTGCGAATGACATAATGGAAAATCGTAAGACAGGGATGTTCAACAAATGGAAGGCAACGGTAATAGCTTTAGCACCCCACTGATCCAATTCAGCACGGCTAAAGTAGCAGTGTTTCTCCACTCGCTACATAGATGGCGCTACTCGCTAACAAATGCGAAGTTTGAGTACAAATACAGGAGAACCTAAATCGCACTATAAGAGTTTTCGAGCGCATTGTAGTATATATACAAGTTTCCAACTAGAACAGTTGCAACCGGTGTTCCCCAGCCATGACACCCGTCTGTCTGGAAGATCTTCCCTTTGCTGGGGATGATTATGATCACTCGCTCACCCCACAGTACAATTTTCGGATTGGGATGTCCCTAATACAAGTGATTTTTATCAAATTTGAAACATAGAATTGAATTGTACTTGTAACTAAAAATAAATATTTATTACTTTGTGCCTTATTGTCTTATCACAATGTCAAAAACAAGGGCACGTCAGAGGCACTAAACAATTATATGGAGAAAATGGCATGTTGACCCATCCAATACCCTGTAATAGGATAAGTTACGCTCTTTAGTTACATTCTTTATACAGTGCAGCCGGCAACAAAACATAATGAAATTAATGACGTTTGCCAGTCGCTAGGGTGTAGCCGGAGCTTTACAAAATGACATGTTATCGCTAATTGACTATAAGACTTGTATCTATAATTAGTGGGAGTCAATATTTTTATATTTATGTTTACTTTGCTAATGTATTTTTATTTGAACAAGTTTCATCCCGTTATACGAAGACTCTGAGATACAAAGCTTGTATCGGTTTGGGATATGGACACTGCATTATTCTTGGTAATTACATACATACATATGCTCACGCCCAGAGGATCCAGCTTTGGCGCCAGGAGGGGGTCACATAGTCGTTCGTTCCCAAACGTTTGCCATCATACAAAGTTATTATATTATATAAATTTATTAAATATTAAAGGCATGTAGTTACATAAAATCTGTATGGCGACAAAATATATAAATAAAATTATTATGTTCTATTAGTGGTCCACCTAAGTCCTGAAACCAGCTCAGGGTACCCAGCCCCCTGGACCCTAATTATATACTTAGTATGTATCTTATAAGATATTGTACCAATGAGATTTTTTATAACGTTAAGTGATATCACACCACAAGCTTCACGGTGAAATAACCTACCGCTGAAAAGCCCTTAGGCTCAAATATATGTCAATTTTGTCTGCAAAGCCGTCTATAAGTCAGTAATATCCCTAGACATAAGCTATCTTCGCTGAACTCGGCGTTTAGACACAATCCGGCCGGTCTAGATTCCAAGTTATATTTTTATATCTTTATTTTCTTCTTAATAATTAAAACACATTATTCACACATGTAGAAAATAGACAAACATACGGCAGTAAAATCTTAATAGTCTTTAAACATCTAGGAATGCAGTATGCATATGTATATTATCCGACTATATAAAATGGCCTACAGCAAACAGCTGGTCAGCAAGAGATGGTATCTATTCAAATCTGCAGCATTATGGGTAATGAAATATTAATATTAATGAGCTATAAACACGAAGGAAACAAATTAATGCTTACTCCCTGAGTCTCCTCTCACCAAACACTTATTTATAAAACAACATATAAAATATAACATTCTATTACTGATCTACACTAGTCTACACTAAAATTATAAAGAGATAAGATTTGATTGTCTTTTTGTTTGTTTGCATTGAACAGACCCCGAAACTACTTGACCGATCTTGAAAATTTTTTCAGCAATGGATAGCTACATCATCAGCGAGTAACATAAGCTATATTTTATCGCCGTACTCCCACGGGAACGGGAACTACGCGGGTGAGACCGCGTGACATCAGCTAGTAATATATATATAGCTGCAGAGTTTGTCCCTTTATCGAGGAAGCCTGTCCGCTTCTCGCTAAGACCAATCACGGGTTAAAGTTAGCGTTAGCACAAAGTACCTATTCCATGCGGACAAAGTCGCGGGCAGAAGCTAATATTACGATTAGGTAGCAAATACACAAAGACTATTTTGCATTTTAAATATTTCATTTCAAATTTATCACCTAGTTTCGATTCATAAAATGTTACAATTTTCAAACATACTTAATCATAGGCTTAACTTAATGATCTAGTAGTAAGAAGCAGTAGAGAATAGCTTAGATACTGTTATTAGGAGCCGCACAGATAATAAATTACGCACAAGTCATTAATCAGTCTGGTTAATTGGTAATCTATGAACAGACAGGACACATTAGTAACGGCTAGGATTTACATTTACTTTATCATTGGATCGCGATCCTGTTCTTTATGTAAAGCAGTTTCCTCCTCACTCAAAATTCTAAAATTCACACCATTTTATTAAATACTGACTGTGTCCCGCTATTTCCCCCGCGTAGACCTTATTTTTATTCCATGGATGGCCTTTTCGCGGACTCCCATTTTTTTATCGAAAATAAATATAGGCTGAGGTTCTCCTTTAACACATTTAGGTAATGGATAGCTTTACTTATTATTAGTTTTCAAATAATGTAAATAATCAATTGCCTAGTTATGCCTTGTAACATAAACTATCTGCCAATGTACGTCCCGTTAAAATCGGTCCAGCCGTTTCAGAGATTAGCCGGAACAATCAGACAGAAAGCAAGAGATTTTTTTTATTATTTTTATTTTATTTAAAAATGCATTATGTGAAAAGCTGTTAATTTGAAATACTAAACAGTTACTTCCAGTAATATTTATCTGTATAGATTTCAACCTAAATAAATACCAGAAAAATATAAAAATATAATATTAACACTTCGTAGTAAAATAATTATAAAAAAATTAAAATTCACTGTATAATAAAAACTGTGATAAATCATTATAGCTATTACTTTATATTACAAAATTGAATAATAGAGTCTCGTCTCAGATTTACATAATTGTTGTGGATTCGCTTGTTTTATTGCTGATATAATTGGTGGATTTATTATAGAGGCTGCGGCGGTGGAGGGGAATATAAAATATATTATTGTTTTATCTATTTGTTGGATCAAAATAAATACTAAATAAACATATAATTTACATCAATGCACGGGATATGTGTGAATAATGCGATATCAGAACCGATTATAAATTTTATTGTAACCTGTGTCAACCCATTTTAAATCAATCAATCAAACAGAGGGTGAGTCTATCGCCGTCTCAGGCACTATACATACGCCTTTGAATTACTTCTTAGACATATGCAGGTTTCCTCACTATGTTTCCCTTCACCGTAAATTGCATTGAAATTACTGTATTTGAGTCTTTAGAAAAACTACATAAACACCACGGCCACCACGACTTTTTTATTTATATACTAGCTGTGCCCCTTGGTTTCACCCGCGTAGATATAGTTTCTTCCCTATTGTCGCGGAACCCTAATATCTTTAATAAATACAAGTAGCCTAAGCTACTCCTTGAAACATCAGCTAACCGCCAGAGAAAGTCCCGTTAAAATCGGTTCAGCCGTTTTAGAGATTACCGGAACAAACAGACAGACAGACAGACAGACAGACGGACAGACAGACAGAGAAAAATTTTAAAACTTGGTTTTTTAGTGTCAGTAGCGTGTATACTTTCATATGCATTTAGTGAAAAATTGCAATTTTGAGATTACAAACAGACACTTCAATTTTAATTATCTGTATAGATATAGATGTAGTTGAGATATGGGTACTATAGCCGTCTATCATCGGTCCTTCCAAACACGCGACCAGCTTCAACTTCAAGTGACAACTTCAGCTTACCGAATAATTATACAAAAACAATTATAAAAAAATTATAATAGTCTATGAAACAAAATCAATTTGGACGCGAATTTTATACTCTAAATGTCGATCATTTTCTGTTATAGGTAACATTTTATAGCTGTAAATGTCTTAGGATACTTCAAAGGCTGGTATCAAATTTTCCGACTGACTCAGCGTCCACCGTGATGGCTGTAACACCACTACAAGGAAGTCATGATAGAGATTGATCTCAGTATAAACATTATAAATACAACATGTGCGGCAACTTACCAATTGAGAAGTATTATTTGTGCAATTTCAACTCGTTACGATTTCCTCCGACACTCGATTGATACTTTACTAGTATTTTGACAGACTTTCACGGAAACGTCAGATCGCGAAGTGATCGGTAATTTAATTTATAGCTTGTCACTGTCACTTTTGAATAAATACAATTTTTTGCAAAAATATCGCAATTCACATCACTCACAACAACTTACTATCGGTCGCAACTTGCGTATTATATATCGTGAATGAGTTCCCAGTGTGTTTGGTACAGTCGTGTGCTCTCGACAGAGGCCCAGCATCCACTGATGAGATGAGCGCCGTGGGACTGGGATGGGACCGTGTTTCATCTCACTGAGTAAAGGTGGATACACATGTCACTTGCGTTACTCAATCTGCAATGGACAAAACACCGCAGACGTTATTTCTGCTGGCCCCTAATGTATTATTAAAAATAAAGTAACCTATGTTGATCTTTGTAACATTAGCTATCTGCCAGTGAACGTACCCTTAAAATCGGTCCAACCGTTTAAGAGTTTAGCCGGAACAAACAGGCGGACAGACAGATATTATTTTTCAAAAATCTTTTTTTATGTCAGTACCGTATATATTTTCATATATGCATTTAGTGAAAAGGTGCTTATTTGGAATGACAAACAGACACTTCAATGTTATTTATCCATACGCTGTAAGTAGATGTATTTAATAAGGGTGTTAACGAAGTAGCGTATGATTTTATTCATTCCATCAGGTTTTTTCAGGTAATGATTCTTGTACGATGAGGTGAATGTGCCAATTCCTACGATACCAATTAAGTATAAGTAAGTTTTTAAAAGTAGGTAAATTACCTTTTAAATTCCATCCTTCAATTAAGATATGCCTACAGGGGCCTTACCATGAGCTCTTATTGCCATGATAGTTTCACTCATTTATGAGACAGATGTATGTGACGTGCATACATCTGTCACTGTCGCACAACTGAATTAACATTGCAATAAGAGCTCATGGTTGGGCCCCAGGTAAGTAACAAGTTTATTTTATGAGGCAGGAATGTTCATTAAATATAATTATTCCTGTACATTTTTTCATAATGAATACCTGCTGTCGTAACTATGTTTTAATTACTTACATTCATTAATTTTATTGCTTTTAGT
Source organism: Watsonalla cultraria (assembly GCA_964035505.1). Taxonomy (NCBI): domain Eukaryota; kingdom Metazoa; phylum Arthropoda; class Insecta; order Lepidoptera; family Drepanidae; genus Watsonalla; species Watsonalla cultraria. The sequence goes on along the minus strand of OZ037736.1, from coordinate 7,398,858 downwards.
TTGTTTGTGAAACACAGATTTTATGCTTAATTATTTATTAATAAGGTTATTATTGTTTTGTAAGGTTATCAAAACAACTTGGTGATTTTGTGTCCTTCTGACGATTTTAAAGTACTTTGTAGGAAATCTGATCTAATAATGAAATTTTGAATTTGAATTTGAGTATCTGTACACAGAATTACATATTTGATTTGGAAACAAAAAAATCGGTGTAAATAATTTAAAAACAAATTGCCATGAGCATAGAACCTCCTCTATTTTTTGAAGTCGGTTCAATAACGTAAATCAAAATTATACTTATAAAACAATACACGCACTGTAAAAAAAAACTTCAAATATGAATTATCTCCCGTATAAAGCTTGTAATGACAGTGTATTCTAACTGCCATTACTTTATGAGACTCCACTGCTATAATAATATATATCTATAATATATTTCCAATCACAAAAGTACATTGACCCTTGATATCGGCAGTCACTTAAAAAACTACACAGAGAGACAGCTTCCTTTACAAAACACGCCTAAAACTTCTGCCGCGTTTATCTAAAGGGTGTCAAAGATTTGAAATTGAACTTTATGGTCTATGTATGTATACATTTCCTATGATTGAAACCGAGCCGTGGTGGCCTTTAGGTTGGCCCAGTCGCCTGCTACGAAAGCGACTCAAGTCCGAATCCTAGCGGAGCCTGTACCAATGAGTTTTTCTAAAAACTTATGTACAGTGATTTCCCACCACGTCCTTTAGTATGAAGGAAAACATTGTGCGATATCCTGCATATGCCTGAGAAGTAATTCAAAGACTAATGTATCGTGCCTAAGACGGCGATAGACTTCATCTGTCACGTTGGCACTTAATCAAATTTGGTGAAGTGTTGGTGTTCTGATTACCCCATCGGGTCCCTTCTGAGATGGCGTGAGCTTATTTATTTTAATTTTATACGTGCTATTTGCGTGTATAACCACTGATTTACTGAACCGGTGGTCAATTTTCGACATTCATAAGTGCCTTAACAGGGCCCAAACTAAATAAATATTTTTCATTTTTATTTATAAGGGTTGTCTCTCTGTATGTATTTATATATCGCAGGCAACGCCGGTAGTCAGGCATTAGTGCATACCTCGCCGGAAAAGGAGCGATGAAGTTGGAAAAAACCAGCCGAGACTAACGAACGCACTTTGATGTATGGACGCTCATACATACATGCACCATACAACTGGTGGAGCTACCCTGTTATACGACGTTATATGTAATTGGGATCATTTAGATGTCTGTTCGTTTCTATAATAAAATCCCACAGTCAATAAACCGCGTTAAATTATGATAAATTTAAGACACATGTAAAAACTGTGATGGGGGCCTACCATCATCGGTTCATTCAGCACGGATTAAGAACTTCTGAGTTTTGACGTTTCATTTTGGTACCATAATATTAAACGTCAAAGCTAAGAAGTTCTTAATACGCGGTTGAAACAATCGTGGTAGGAACCCTGATGAAGAAAGCTTATTACACAATTTGGGATTACATAAATGACAAAGAGATATGGAATCAAAACTCTTCACAAGTAGCTCCTGGCAATGACATGGTATGCAAACATGATATGTAAATCATTTGGTATTGTTTTCACACATGCATTCTGATAAAATTTTCACTATTTGTGACTAACTTGTACGAATTTTGTGTTTGTAATTCTAAATTAACAGCTTTTTAATATATCCATCCAGACTTACACTGGAAATAAGCCGCTTTTTTTTTGAAAAATAAAGACACCCACTTTAGCGGTAGCATTTATAATCATATCGTTCCGACAATTTGAAAGTTATTTGCTACAAGTCTAATCAAATAAAAATATATTGAATTTGAATTTCACTAAAATTGAGAGAAAATGCGGGAGAAATCGCGGGGCACGCTTTTATTTATGAGGTTAGTAACAAATGAATGCCACCAATGGTATTCTTCACGTTTATAGGCTGTAACCGCTTACCATCAGGGGCCTTACCATGAGCTCTTATTGCCATGTTAGTTTCACTCATTTATGAGACAGATGTATGTGACGTGCATACATCTGTCACTGTCGCACAACTGAATTAACATTGCAATAAGAGCTCATGGTTGGACCCCTGATGGACTGTACGCTAGTTTGCTTTTAAAACCTTTGTATTAAAAAACACCGTCAGTAATAAAGACATCAACGCGCCGCGAGCATTTACATTTTAATACTAGCAACTTATTTACTATTTATCGCCGCGTGTCACCCACGGATATTGAATCTGCTATTTTAAGACATAATTGTATGTAGTTGTGTATGATGGGATAATTGCTTCGCACCTGACGAATATAAGTGTCATTTCACCCAAGTTAATGAAGTGTCAACGTGACAAATGAGTATATTGCTTCTCAGGCACTATACATATGTCTTTGAATATATTTTCCCGCACTTCTCTTTATAATGGTTTAGCTGGTAAATGCTGGTAAACGAGAATGCTAGCCTCGTCATACTTATAAACAGGTGCTGCTTGTGGGGGCTGGTCATCTCAAGCTACGCATTTAAATATAAGTAGAACTACTAGATTTTAATTTATTTTAACTTAAACTTATGAAATGTTGTTGGAAAGAGTAATTACTGAGTTTCTTGCCTGGCTCTCCTCAGTAAAAGCAACCTTCCGAACCTGGCGGTATAATATAATTATATAATCCTGTATAATTATATCGTTCGGCCGATTTGAAGTAAGTCTGATTGAATTAAGTTATTATTAAGTTTGAATGAATGCCCCGCAGTTTTACTTACGTGGATTCAAATTAATTGATGTTATTCACGTAGAGCATCTTTTGAATTTTTTTGAGACTATAATTAAGTATCTATTCGAAAACAAAAGCTAGAAATGCCGATGGAACCCTAACATTTCAACCGTCTCTGATTATTATGTAAGTCCCATTTACTATTTGTGTTTTTACTGTCATCGCGGTTCAAACCGCGGGTATATACTAGCATGTAAAATAATAACAGAGAATCAATTGTTATAGTATGTAGAGTAGCGGAGCGGAGTGGAACGTTAGGTAGCGGGTTCAGTTCCCGCCGCAAACCGCAGCTTTCCCTAAACTAGTGTACGGTGCGCACACGCAGCCTGCTACTTTGATATTGACTAGTTAATTACAAATGTATGTACCTCATTTAATCTTATGTTGGTTAGTAATTTATTGGATGAATACATAATGGTTTTGATTACAAGATTAAAGGAAAATCAGTTATTTAGATTACCGTTATTTCAAATTCCATAGGCATACTATACCACTCAATTAGTGCTGTGAAATCAATTACATCCATTTCTCCAGGCAGAGGTGTATTTATACAGTAGTACCTACATTTCACTAGTTATGTTTTAGTCCCATGGCACCAATCCAGACTGCTGGGAAATTATAGATGGAAGAACATAGTACGTAACAAATTTCTTGACATGGGGATCATACCTAGGAACTCGTATAGAGGAGTAGCGTTTGCGACCACTAGACCAACAATTCATAGAATAAGATAACATTTATTTCGCTGCGATCTTCTGTAAGTAGCAAAAGTACAGTCGGGCAGCCTCGAACATCGAGCGAGCGATTTCATGTCCTGTCTAAATGTGAGTTGCTTTACTTGCAGACCGTACCTAATGCAGTGTACAAACACTGTGTAATGCACACCGCGTCTCATTTGGGGCACTCGACGTGGTGCTACCTACCAACTTAGGTTATTTTATACATAGTATACTTTTATGTGAATTTTATTGTTATTAATTATTATTTAGGTACTACTAGCTGTGCCCCGCGATTGCACCCGCGTAGATTTAGTTTCATCCTTATTGTCGCAGATTCCTGGTGAAACCACGGGGTTATACAATATAATTATGTAACATATTTCCGCAGGAATAAACAGAGGTGTTGTAACAACAGCACCCACATTTCACTGCGGAGACCCTTCAGGGATGGCGTGAGTATATTATTTCTTCGCAATTCGCTGTTCAAGATAATACTTTACTATCTATTACTCTACATAATACCTTGATATCAAGTTCCCACACAAATATGAGCACAATTCCTCCTCGAGGCAATGTTTGCAAGACTACAATGATATACCACCTCGTCTAAATATGCCCCACAGCGGACAGACAGACGGACACAATGACACACTAATGGGATGTAATGAGCCGAGGATGTTGCATGTACTAGTACATCAACAAACAACATCCTCGGATAAATAAAATGGAAGTGTCTGTTTGTAAATCCAAAATTACAGCTTTTCACTAAATGCATATGAAAGTATACACGCTACTGACACTGAAAAACCGAGTTTTAAATTTTTTCTCTGTCTGTCTGTCTGTCTGTTTGTTCCGGGTAATCTCCGTAACGGCTGGACCGATTTTAACGGGATTTTCACTGGCAGGTAGCTGATGTTTCAAGGAGTAACTTAGGCTACTATTATTTATAAAATATTAGGGTTCCGCGACAATAAGGATGAAACTAAATCTACGCGGGTGAAACCGCAGGGCACAGCTAGTTTTAGAATAAATAAGAACCGTGGTAGGAACTTTGCTAATTTTCGGCCGAAGCTTCGTTTCTCGGTGAAAGCGAGTAGGCCTCCTATACCGTTTATACTTTCGTAAGTATTTAGTTTAAAAGCTGTTATGTTGGTATTACAAACATACACTTCAATGCTTTTTATCTGTATAGATGTATAGATATAATAATTTCGCAGATGTGTTCTTATAGTGCATTATACAGCATGATTCGGTGTGTCATTAGTGTGTGATTTATGTGATTGTTGTAATGGGCCCGTGCATTGTATTGATCGCCTGGAACCACGGTCTGCAGCTCACGGATTCAATTACGCTATTTTACATATGATAGCGTTCTTAAAGGACAAAATAATTTAAGTAAGTAGTCAATTGCGTGAGTTTTTTTTCAAAATATCGAACTTATCATTAATCTGGCACTAATTGTTACGTTGGTCTAGTGGTTAGTAAGTTCGCTTGCCGATCACGAGGTTTCGTTCCCGGGTCGGGTTAATAATAGATATTGCGTTCCTATCAAGAAACTCACAATAAATGCCCGGAGTTTGTTAAGTTGGCGGTGTTTACACTCCCGTGTTGGCAACACGGGAGTACAAAGCTGGTGAAGCCGAAAGAGGACAAAGCTGGTGAAGCCGTTGTTCTACCCCTGATCTCTCTCCGGTCGTGTGGGATTGCCTCTCATCCCACTATGAGAGTGAGGCAATAAACAGTGCACCTGTGTTTGTAAGTAGCGTGTGCTTCCACCCCCGTGGGTCGGAGAGCACGTTGCACCCGCGTAGATCATTTCATGGGTGTCCAGCGGAACCCTTATGCTTTAAAAAAAATAAAGTAGCCTTAGAGTACCTAAGGCTACTTTATTTTTTACTTGTAATATTAGCTGTCCGTTAGTGAAAAATATCAGTGCAGCCGTTTTGAAATTTACTCGGAGCAAACAGACATACAGACTTTTTACTTCATACACGTTGCTTGACAGACGGAAAAAAAATGCTACAAGTTAAGTATTTTTTTAAATAAAAGCCTCGAAACGTTAGCTATTCGGAGATTACCCGGAACAAACAGACATACAAAACGAGAAAAAAATAGTTTTTTTTATGTCGTTATCGTACCTATACCTATACTTTCATATGCATTAAGAGACAAGCTGTTATTTTGAAATTACAAACAGACCTTCAATTTTATTTATTGGTATAATAGATATATAGATATAGATGTATGGATTAAGTATCTTGGTACAATAGTCAGTCTTGGAAGTAACGACCACAGTATAAATAAATAGCAGTGGTGTACGTCGATTGGCAGTAAAACAGTTGATTGGTAACAACGTTACGATATATTATCTCGCCGTAAACCTATATTCGACTTTATTGTTAACAACTTAACTGTCAATTACCTTTACTAGATAATGACTATTGTATTGCAGTTAAACTCAAACAAATCCAATCCACTAGAACTGGTATTAATTGGAAAAAAGTGAAAAACTGGTAAATTCTTGACCTTCATAAGTGCCTTACCAGAGCTTAAACCGAATAAATCATTTTCATTTTCATTTTCATTTTTATGCGAATTTCCGTATATGCGATCGGGCACGACGTGACACCTCTTACTGTCATTACATCGCATTTGATTTTTGTATGACGATGTCATATGATTTTTAATGTATTGATAAAATTGCAGTTTCTTGGTGGTTCTTCTCAGACAGCTAGTTTCAAAACCGGTTGTTAATAAATAATTTTCATTTAATTTTTTTTCACATTTTCATTACGCCTATTGCGCTTATTATCTCGTAGTTACGTGTGAGTGTGTGTTTTAGAACTTTGCTCCTATATTCCTAACTACTTATAGCGTATATTTAAACTATAACTGTGACAAGAGAGGTTGGTCTAAAACAATTGAATCCGTATAGTATCGGTTCCTCTAAAAATCCATATAAAACTGTCCCTTAGAAAGCAAATCGTGTCGATAGTAATCATCATGTTACTGTAATGGAGTGCATCGGAGCCGCGGGCGGATAGCGATCGCGACCAAGCCCTAGATGTTAACTAAATAGCGCATTGTGCGCCCGAGGGGACCTCTGGTGCTCCCCACATGCACTCTCATTACTAAACGTGGCCTTAGATAGACCCTGGATTACGTTTTATCAAGTTTGTGATGTTAGTTTTACTTACTTACCGTATGGCGCAGTGACCCAAAATGAGTCCTGGCGTCCAATAATTGGACCCACTACCATTGGGACAGCCACACGGTCGGCCTTCGGATGCTAGTTTTAGATTAGCTACACTTTTACATATACTTTTCCTAAGTAACGTTACTTAGGAACCTACCCTAAAATAATCTCCGTGTGAGATTATTTCAGGTCACGAGTAAAGAACGCGCGGTGGTCTCGGCCTACCCCCATGGGATACACGTGAACACAATATGTATGTTTGTATTTTCACAGAATTACTTAAAGCGTGCAGAGGCCTAACTATAATTGTTTAATCAGCGCGTATTAAGAACTTTTTAGCTTTGACTTTTAGGTTTACGGTACCAAAATGAAACGTAAAAGCTCAGAAGCTGCTTAAATCAATGATGGTAGTCCCCCTGGTCCCGTCACCAGTAAAGAACGCGCAGCGAAAAATGATAAGGATACTGCGCATGTATTTATTCGCCTCGCGTCATACATATAGACAGAGACAGACAAATAGACTACTGCGTATTCAAATGCTCGTTCTTAACTCGTGACGGGACCAACAATAATGATTCAAAGTCCCGCTGTTCTTAGACACATGGAATTTGTAGTCTGTTCTTAGTGAAGTGTTAGTGTACACAAAGAAACGGTTTTCTGAAATTCCACCCTAAAGAGTAGAAACGGGGGTTGAAAGCTTGTATCTGAAATTTGACTGCCACGGAGATGAAGCTGCAAACTTCAAACTCTTACAATTTAAACTAAGCCCTGAAGCCATTTAAATATCTATACAGATAAATAAAATTGAAGTGTCTGTTTGTAACTGCAAAATAACAGTTTTTCACTAAATGACACAAAAATAACAAGTTTTAAAAATTTTCTCTGTCTGTCTGTCTGTCTGTCTGTTTGTACCGGGTAATCTATGAAACGGCTGGACCGACTTTCACGGGACTTTCACTGGCAGGTAGCTGATATATCAAGGAGTAACTTAGGCTACTTTTATTTATTAAATATATTAGGGTTTCGCGACAATAAGGATGACACTAAATCTAGGCGGGTGAAGCCGCAGGGCACAGCTAGTGTAGTATATAAATTATACAATCCCGGATGCCGGAAACCTCCGTGTCCTAAATCACGTCGCATTCCACTACCATCTCGATAGCCCAACATGGACATTGTCAAATATTACAGTAATGACGACACCGTCACGTGACTCACATATATATAGCCAATTACATTTGAACATGTATGTTGAAGTATATGTTCGCATTAGTCATGTAAGGACTGAACGTTTACGGAGGAATGAGGTGAGTTGCAAAATATCTATACATTCTATACAGATGATTACAATTGAAGTGTTTTTATATTAATTGTAGTTTTAAACTAAATGCATAGGTATGAAATTATATACGGAACTGACTCAATAAAAGCTATTTGAAAAAAAAACCCTGTCTGACTGTTTGTTCCGGCTAATCTCCGAAACGATTGGACTGATTCAAACGGGACTTTCACAGTCTGATAATAACTTAGGCTACTTTTATTTAAAAAATCATAAGGATTCCGAGGGCCACTTAAGAAATTAGGGCTACGCGGGTGAAACCGCGGCGCACTTGTATTTCAATATTCTGGTGTCCGGTAAAACTCGAATAAGTTTATGCTACACCTTTAGCAGTAAGCAAACTATGTATGTAAAATTTCACTGTAAAAATTAAATTAATTAAAATAATAAAAATATACTACAAATGCGAAAATACTATTGAAACTTATACTTCTGCGTATAAGTTTCAAACCAAAAAATATATATAATAATTTAATTAAAAACCCTTTTAATATCGTAGCGGGCAACATCGCCCCATCGTAACTATTACGTGTGACACTTAATACTGCCCTTTGGGGCTTACATTTTGAATAATGGCGTCTTTTGTATGAGCTATCGGCTCGTTCGGGGCCGCCTTTGATAGCTCTACTATTTTAATACGGCCCATTGTGGGGTTGATGTATGACATCATAATTAAGACGAATCAATGGTATTTGGGTGTTCCCATTCAGTTTGTAATGTCATTCGATACGAATTATTAGCCTTTTATTTGTATTGGAATAATTATAACTTTTATGTCGTAGTTTTTGTTGGATTATATTTTAGACTAGCTGTGCCCCGCGGTTTCACTCGCGTAGATTTAGTTTTATGCTTCATGTAGCGGAACCCTTATATTTTTAATAAATCAAAGTAGCTTAAGTTACTCCTTGAAACATCAGCTACCTGCCAGTGAAAGTCCCGTTAAAATCGGTCCAGCCGTTTCGGAGATTACCTGGAACAAACAGACAGACAGACAGAGAAAATTTATAAAACTTGTATTTTTAGAGTCAGTAGCGTGTATACTTTCATATGCATTTAGTGAAAGGCTGTAATTTTGGAATTACAAACAGACACTTCAATTTTATTTATCTGTATGTATAGATCAATGATGTTGATTTATTTACGCGTTGGATTGTCGTGCGAGGTTTTATGGAAATGTATTCTTTTATCGAAATTCTTTCTATTAACAAAATTAGTGAACACAACATATTTGTGCATTGTTATCCGGAAAAAAAGAATATAGGAATATAATATTTATTAACATGAAATATGGTAAAAAAAGATGTTATTGAAAATGATTACTTGTACATGTTATAAGATCAATCTTAAGTTTAAAGTCACAATAACCAATAAAGCTTCATTTTACATATTTTTACTGGCGTTAGTACCTATTAATACTGAGAAAAATATCCTCAATTATGTAGGCGAATTTTTGTGTAAATTTCCGACCGAACTGGCTGGTCTGTCCGAATATTTTTGTTCATGGATCAGACCCCTACCGCGACCCCTTATAACCATGATAGTTTAACTCTTAGACAGATGTATATGACGTGTATAAGTCTGTCACTGTCACATGGTGGAACTATGATGGCTGTAAGAGCTGATGTAAGGCCCCTGGTAACTTTTGCTGTGGCTGGGATAGGCACTTTTTCGCCCTAAAAAGGTAAGTCATGTGATGCAAATAACATTGCCCTTTACACTGTAGACTTATCACATGCTTACGTTTAATTCCCGTCAATACAGAGATAGGTAGATAAATAGCGGTCTCATTGACAGTCGGTACGATATGGGCTAGTTTTTATAGGGTTAACACTAAACTGCATCCATTATGGGCGGCCGGCCGCGTGCTCCCATAAACATGTCATCGGGACGATTATACCGCCTCGGCTCACTAGGGAGGGGACAGTCGATATCGATGGAAATATTTTAACGGATTTGCAGGCATTTTTTATTATTTTAGTTTCTTCGGAATCAACGACCAGTGGGGAAAATAAGTAAGAGGCAAAATATCCTTTTACCCGTAATTCCAGGTAAAGTAATTGGTACTTAAAGTATATCCCCTATTGGAATTACCAGATTTCAATAACATTTATAATAGACTAGCTGTGCCCCGCGATTTCACCCGCGTAGATTTAGTTTCATCTTAATTGTCGCGGAACCCTAATATTTTTAATAAAAGGTAGCCTATGTCCTTTCTCAGGGTCTACAGATTGTCAGTGCCAAATTATAATTATGCAAAAAAAGGTATATATTTTTTTACCTTTACTTCATCCCCATCCAACAGTTGTTTGTAATGTATCTGTAGCACTTTACTGTATGAGATGTACAATATAATATGTAGACATAAGTTGTATAGTTATTTGAATATTCGCTTAAGTAAATTTATTTTTAAGTAACAAAGTATATCTTGAACTTTAGACAGTGTCTCGTGTTGGGTACAACAAATGTTTTCGGCATCGATATCGACAGTAAACCGTGAACAATAAGTATCCCACCTCTAGCGCGGGACAGTCGGCTCGGATATTATCCTAGCATTTCACGGCCACATTGAATGGTGTTTATTTTGATTTAGTGTTATCGCATTGTCTACTTTTATTGGTCTCTTGTGAGTACATTGTGTTTGTACTCTGGTACCTGCGTTTTATTTATTATTTTACTTAGTTCTAGCTTCAAACAAATACAACATTTAATATAACTGTAGCTAGATCAGCCTTACAAATCTATACAGATAAATCTATACATCTATACCGATAAATAAAATTGAAGTGTCTGTTTGTAATTCCAAAATTACAGCTTTTCACTAAATGCATATGAAAGTATACACGCTACTGACACTAAAAAACAAAAAAATTTTTTTTTACTCTGTCTGTCTGTCTGTTTGTTCCGGGTAATCTCCGAAACGGCTGGACGGATTTTAACGGGACTTTCACTGGTAGGTAGCTGATGTTGCAAGGAGTAACTTAGGCTACTTTTATTTATTAAAAATATTAGGGTTCCGCGATAATAAGGATGAAACTAAATCTACGCGGGTGAAACCGCAGGGCACAGCTAGTAACTAGATAAGTGTCTGTGTGTCATTCCAAATTAACCGCTTTTCACTGCATATGAAAGTGTATACGATACTCAATAAAAAATACGAGAGTACTAAAAAAAATCTCTGTCTGTCTGTTTTTGCTAATCTCCGAAACGTCTGACCGATTTTAGCAGGACTTTCACTTGCAGATAGCTAATTATGCAAGGAGCAACTTAGACTATTACTATTTGAAAAAAAGACCTAAGTACCGCGGGTCAACCAGGAAATAAATCTAAGCGCTTAAAACTATTATAAAAAAGCTATTACAACCTATAATTCTGAGATACAACATTAACATTGTAGTATCAATTTCCTTACAGCATTTACTTTATAACTAACCAGGCGCGGTACAAACTTAAATCATAGCACAAACACCCGGCTGCATCCACAGTGGTGCCAAATGATACAAATGGTCAATAACTGTAAGGAACGGCGCAATAAATGACCATTGTAGCACGCCATGATCGCTTGCACACTTTATGCTATGACTCACCTTATTACTGGACTATGATTATTCAGGGCCCTTACCATAAGTTCTTATCGTCATAGTTCCACTGTGTGACTGTGACAGACTTACACACGTCATATACATCTGTCTCGTATTAAGAGATAAAGTATCATGGCAATAAGAGGTCGTGGTAGTCAGTAGTAGCAGTCAGGTCCTGATTAGGCATTTTGAATCTTACGAATACTGCCACCAGAGTGCCTAGTGCGAGTTTTTCACAGCCGCCGCCGTCACAAGTCACGCGTCGACGTAAACGCAGATTTGTATAGGATCGGAACAGCGCCTCTGTCGGCCTAAACATGACACTATTGTGAGCCCATACAAATCTGCGTTTACGTCGACGCGATCACTTGTGACGGCGATTTTAAGAAAACTCGCACTATGCACTCAGTTTGGAGGGCCTTCTGAGATGATTGTAACTCAGATGATATTTTATTTTCAACATCGATTTATATAGAGACTGTAATAATGAAATAATACAAGGTCTCTTCGAAGAAATAACCGAGGAAGACTATTGATTTATAAATAACAAAGGTGTCGAATAAGCGTTTAGTCCGCACGATGGTAAGTGGTCACCGCAGCGTATGGTGGCTTGCAATAGTATGAGAATTACATAATTCAGTCACGTGACATGTCATTCCCGTACATTTTTAATGTTACTTGGTCTATAGCCCGTGAGCATCACGTGCGTCGACCTTCTAACATACTTTTTTTTTTCCGTGAGAAATACGTCATAGATACGCCAACCGCCGCCGCAGGGGCAGCGGAAGGGTTATTTAACCCCCCTAGGAATGGAATTTCGGATAACCCTTTCTTAGTGTTACATACCCAAGTATAAGCTCTACAAAAGCGTTGATGTCACTCTGACAGATCGTTCTATCGTTCGTTCAGAATCTAATAAAATAAAGTATTTTTCGGGGAACACTTTTGTTTCAAACTAAACAGAAGCAATTCGCTATTATATTTAAGCTAGCCAATAGACAGTTACTCGCACGTCAAGGCGAATAGATTATCTAAAAGTTCAATCGACAGTAATATCGATACGCTTCAATCGATTCGGCGCCTATTCGATAACTGTGTGTAATTGTGCATCGAATTTGCACGAGCTCTCGGTGGGTGGCCCATAAACGTCACGAGATCCAATACGGATGGGACCATGCCACAGTGTTGTACTTTAATAGTAGCTGTGGGTAATGTAACCTACAGCTAGAACTTTACGGCGAAGGAAAACATCGTCGGGAAACGTGGAAGCCTAAAAAAAATTCGCTCGCGCCATTTCGCACGCCATATAATAAAAACAAACTGTTTACACCGTAGATGATTAAGTGCCAACGTGACAGATGGTGAGTCTGTCGCCATCTCAGCCACTACATATGTCATTGAATGACTTTTCAGACATATGAAGGTTGCCTCACGATGTTTCCCTCCACCGTAAAGCACGTGAAGTGAAATTACTGCACTTAAGTATTTAGTAAATTGGTACAGGCCGCTGGGACTCGAACTTGCGTAGCGTAGCAAGCGACTACTCAAACCTTACGGCCACTGCGGCTCTCTAAGGTTAGAGATTGCGCAGGTGCGCAAGTATTAAAATTAACTGTATGAGGTACAAACAACATCTGTCATGTATATTTTTTTTCATTATATCCAAAGTCTGTGTAAACACCTCTATCTACCCGTTTGGGAACACTTTGGGAAAGGTGTGAAGATAAATTATAGAGGAACCAGCGGACGTCACGCGGTTTCACCTGCGTAGTTCCCGTTCCCGTGGGAGTGCGGGGATAATTTATAGCCTGTATTAGTCAATGATAATGTCAAATTCAAATGGTGTAAGAATTTTTAAAATCGGTTTCATAGTTTTTGAGCCAATTCTTTACAAACATACTTACATATATCTTTCCTCTTTATGATATTAGTAAAGATAGAGTAATTAAAATATTAATAAAAGTTACAACACGGAGTAGTAATGATACGTACTAGTTGAGTTGCGCGGGCGCACCTGACGTTACACAATACTATCACACCTCGCCCGCCGCGGATTAGCTGCGACCCAACGCGGACTGTCAGCAGACACATACATACACTGTTATTTTATTAAAGTTATTATTGAACAAATAACTCAATAATGTTTTATCTATTCTCAAGTATAGTGCCTAAGACGGCGATAGACTCAGCCTCTGTCACGTTGGCACTTAAGAATATTCGGTGAAAAGTGGGTGTTATTACAACACCTCTGCCTACCCCTTCGGGGAACACATGCGTGAGCATTAGTATGTATATATGTATGTATCTATATAGATAAATAAAATTGAAGCGTCTGTTACAAACAACGTAATAACAAATTAACAGGTTTTCACTAAATGCGTAAGAAAGAATATACGGTATTCTTACTTCTTTAATAAAACCGCATAAAAATACTTTTTAAATTTTTCTCCTTCTGGCTGTCTTTTCGGCGAAGCTCTGAGAGGTCGGGGCCTATTTAGGCAAACCTTTTATTGGGACATAGCTTATGTTAACCACGAGTGAAAACAAACAAGGATGCTATTGTAAAAAAAAATAATCAAAAGTTACATAATAAACTTTTAATTTACTTATTAAATCAACTTATATTGCTATCGGTCCGGGGCCGGCGCGCTCATCGCACGTCACTGTCACTCTGTATTTGTGACGTTGATCGCATCACAAGCGTCAGGTATCAACGTCACGTCACTATGAATTAAGGTGAGCATACATTAATAACTCACCACATTTATGTTACGACCAAATTAGTGAGAGAAATGTCAGGTTGAGTTTATTTTCGAATTTTATGATTGATGAGATGGCAATAAAATATTACATGATGGTAAGTGGCTACCGTGGTATAAGCTCTTGCGCACCTTTATAAAATGTTGCTTATAAAACTTGTTGTAATTTGTTGACATTAGAACCTAAACAAGGGGCCAACTATGATCTTTTGAGCAACGCGTATTAAGAACTCCTTAGCTTTGATGTCTAATTGTACGGTACCAAAATGGAACGTCAAAGCTCAGAAGTTCTTAATACGCTCTGCTTAAACCAATGATGGTAGGCCCCCGGGTCCCATTTAATTTATAATTCACGAACTTTAAACGGTTTCAGTAAAGCTTTTAAATATATTGAACATCTGTGGTTAGTTCACAATAACTCACTAAAATGTAATCGCCTCACTACTGCTTGTTGTCTATGGGCACGCTCCCTCTCTTCACTTCTTGCCGCCATTATCGTGACACACATTTTATTTTACTTTGTTGAAAACACATATAAAATTAGCGTATTTATCAACAAACTGTGCATCATTTATTTATATATCGCCCAGTGTGAAATAATGAATATTCTGCAGTATCTTGACAGACGTGGCCGAGTGATTTGAGCCTGATATGCAAGAGACGCAAGTTCAATTCGGCTGTCTGCTACATTCTTATTTGACATTGAACATATGACAAACTACTTCATGTCGTATGTATGGTGCCTGAGCGGGTGATAAACTCACCATTTGTCACGTTTCACTTAATCATATTCGGTGAAAAGGGAACACCTCTGCCTAAGTATTAGGGATCTCTTACTATTTGAAATAAATGTAACTAACACAATACTTTTCTAAATCTATAAAACACATACTAAATCACAGAACAAATAATAGTGTATCATTTCTGAGAAGGCGTGAAGCGGACATACGAGGAACAAAGAAAAAACAAATTAAAAGTCCATTATGTTTTATTAAACGAACAAAAAACTAACACGCATGCCCCATTAGGAGTATTGTAAAAAATATACTCAACGTTGTAGAACACTGACTCCGTGGACGAATAGGGAGAGAACTATAAGAAAAGTCACTTCATTATCTGTTTCAAATCAAATCAAATCAAATATATCTTTATTCGATTAGACTTTATACAAAGTACTTTCAAATCGTCAGAATGACACAATAACACAGGATTATATATGCTACCGCCAGGTTCGGAAGGTTGATTTTACTGAGAAGAACCAATCAATAGCTAGCGATTCGGCCTCACTTGGTTAAGATTATTAAGAAACGTTAACTTCTCTCTTCATATATAATTTGGATTCACTCAGCTATACGCCCAACATAGTTCATCTCCTGCATGATAGCCAAAACCGTATCAAGATCCGTTACGTAGTTTAGTGGAACGATTCGTTCAATCAGGCAAAATAATTTTGTATGAATATGGCGACTTCAACTTATATGTACTATTTCATTCCAGCTGTTTTAGAGATTAGCTGGAACAAGCAGATAGACAGATGGACCAACAGACGGACAGACAAACAAGTTTTTTTGTTAGTATGAAATCATTATCATCATCCTGCCCCTATCCCATGTTATTATGGTCGACGCAATGCGTTCTTCTCTTCCATTTATCTCTATCAGCCGTCATATCTGTATTCACTCCCATTCTAGCCATATCATCTTTCACACAATCCATTCATCGTTTCTTAGGTCTTCCTCTCCCCTTGTAACCATCCACATTCATAAACAAAACTTTTTTGGCAACATTATCCTCATCCCTCCGCATAACATGTCCATCCCACGAAAATATTTATTTTTCAACTTGTCAGTCACTGGTGCTACTTTCAGACTTCCCCTCATAAACTCATTCCTTACTTTGTCCAATCTCGTTACGTACCACAATATTCATATACACCGAATATACTTTCAAATGCATTTAGTGAAAAGCTGTTATTGTTATTTATCTGTATTTTTACATTAGTAGATGCCAGGCTGATTTTGTCATAAGGCTAATTGGCGAACAGATGGTGGTGTTCTCGACATTCATAAGTGCCTTACCCGAAATAAAAGGAATTAATTATTGTCAAAACTATTGATTGTATCCAAAGTGTCCCTAACCTCGTAAACCAATAGTAGTGTGATCACAGACAGACGAGACAGTTTTTTCATCACCTCTAAAAGCAATAGGTGTTAATATGTGAATCGCAAGATAAACAAACACACGTCACAGTTGTTATCTATTGCAATAAACTGTGTAACGGATCGCTACCGGCGCGCGCGAGCCTAGGGTTCCCCAGGGGATAGGAATATATGACCAATTTATATACCATTGGGTTATATTATCATTATTATTCTTTATCTTCATGAATGACTGATGATTAAATTCTTGTTTATTGTTTTTGTGAGCGTTAGTTAGTTTTTAAACTTACAATTTATCTTATATTTTCTTACAATAATCTTATTATATAGGTATTATATATTCTTATAACTGTGTCAATGTAACGATATCAAAGTAGGTACTTTTTGTTCTTAAGGTCTAATCTTACTCCACACGTAACCATATTATGTTGGAAAGAAGTAATTTGAAGTATTTGTTATTTGAAGAAAATGAAAATGATTTATTCAGTTTAGGCCCTGGTAAGGCACTTATGAATGTCGAGGAATTTACCACCGGTTCGGGAACTAGCCTTCTGAGAAGAACCGGTAAGAAACTCAGCTGGCATCATGTACATTTCATTACACAGTAAATAATGATAATTACAATAAAAACATTTAAAATTATTCACGAAAAAGTACATAAGAAGAATACTAAAAGCTCACTAGATGACTAGTGAACTTTATAATACACTTTTTTACCATTATTTCATGTACTGGTACATTTAAATGTGCAGTATTCATTTTATGAGTCCGTTCTGAATGAGTCCAATAAAAGCATGCGCGGTAACCCCACTTTTATCGCTGCGCGTTCCATGCTCGTGACGGGACCTACTACGCTCTAAGTAATTCTGCGAAAAACATCTTTATACGGTACGGACCCCTTCGCATTATCACAGGGCAGCCATGGCACGGTGGTCATGGTAGAAGGGTGTAGTCCCGTCAGTTTTTGTGAGTCCCCATTGTTCCGCCAGTGTTGCTATTAATTGGGGCACATTCTGGATCAGATAACAATCACACGCATTCCTATGTGACGTTATTTTGTTTTAAATACAACACACTAACAGACGAGCTGATTTTATATTGTTAGAATTGGAAATATGATGTCCACAGAACATATGAGGAGATTATTCATAGATTTGAGGCAACGTAACCATTGTAACGCCTTATATTTTTATAAGCATAACCATGTCACAAAACTTTTCAAATATTGTTTGGAATTGTAACATTTATAATTAATTTAAAGTTAATAAACAAAATGTTCAATGTCATTTAACTGACGTATGGCACCATCTTGTGGCTAAATAAATTGTAAAGTCTAAATAGTTTTAAAGCGTACATGAAATTAAATTAAAAATAAAGTAACACTATTCACACTAAACACACGTCATAATCTTAAACATATACTTGCGGCCAATAAGACATGTACTAATATATTTGTCGACACTGTTTGACCAGCCATCGTCATCGGCAGACTGACCGCATGAGGATTGAAATCTTTATGCTGCACCCTCCTGTTCACCACATCCCTCCATCTATTACCAAACCTCCTCCCCCTCCTGGTTGTCGTCCTAGGCCCTGGAGTACTCCTAGTCCTCACAGGAGGAGTCCTCCGACCATACATTTCAAAAGCTATCTTCCCTTTACCTTTGAACTGTATTCGAATGAACATATTAACGTTAGGGGCGATATTTCTGATCGCATCGTCTCTGATGAAGGTGGGTCGCATGCGTGGTAAGGGGGTTGGTCTTGTGACACCTTTGGGAGACTTGCTGATGACGGGGAAGTATCTGATGACAGCGTCGGGTGTCTCCGGGTGCGTCCCCTCGTTGAAGTCCAGCTCGGTGGGACTGTGGTACACCACTGCCTTGCTGCGAGCTGAACATTTCACCTGAGAGATATAACACACTAGTCAGAGTGCTATGAGCAGGTGCAGTATGTAATAAAGAATGACTGAAAGTGCAAGTACATGGCACCTCGTGATATGCGGCTACTGAGGCCTAAGTAAGGCCCAGTGCGAGTTTTTCATTGCGAACGTCACAAGTAACCGCGTCGAAGTAAACGCAGATTTGTATAGGATCGGAACAGCGCCTCTGTCGGCCTAAACATGACACTGTTGTGAGCCCATACTAATCTGTGTTTACATCGACGCGATGACATGTGACGGCGATTTTAATAAAACTCGCACTTGGCAATCTGGGGGCCTAGTGCGAGTTTTTCAATGCCCCCGTTACAAGTCACTGCGTTGACGTAAACGCAGATTGTATAGGATTAAAACAACGCCATCTGTCGGCCCTCTGATGGCAATATTTTGATGCCGGTGTTGTGTGGTGGTAAGTTAAGAAAGCTCGCACTAGACCCAGATTGCCTCTTGCGATAACAGCCTTATAAAGAATAGAATGTGCCAAACAAAACGCTACTGGTATCTGCAGGTTTCCTCACGGTGTTTTCTTTCACTGTAAAGCACATGGTGTTATTTACCTGCAGCATGATACAGTCGCAGCCAGTTATCAACATGTCGTACAGGTTGATCTGAAAACATCACAAATGTTACTAATTTCGTTTATTGCTTGTGAGATGAAAGTAAACTATTTAAATTCAAAGAAGCATAGAAAAGAGATGGTACTATCACATTAAAAAGTCTAATGATTAAAATATATATTTTGTGAAATAAAATAAAAAATTAAAATATTATTGAAAGGAGTCCCTGTAGGCAAGGTTCCGAATATACTGGAGCATTTCCCCTTTGAATAGCTAGACTAATTCGGATGGATAGAAAAATATATTTCGCAGAAGTGTAGGTACTTATAATACACCCACATTACACCAGTTTTAGTCCCATGTAATAGGGGGCGAGCCTATTGCCATTAACCGGCCACTAATCCAGGCTGCTGGGAAACATCAGATAGAAAACCCTAATACAACTTTGCCCAACTCGGACATCGAACAGAGAACCACATTACTAGAACAAGAAGGCAACAAGTAAATAAAATACAAGGCCCGTCACAAGCTATGAGCTGTGATCTTGAAGCACAGTAGCTATTTTAAACCGACTTACAAAAAAGGAGTAGGTTATGAATTCGACTGTATTCTTTTTATGAGTCTGTTACTTGTCGAAAAAGGTAGCTAGTATACCTAGCACCGATCCCTCGCCTTCCCTGTATATAAGATTGTTATATATACACACCTTATAAGCCAATGAGCCGTATCGGTCAAATTGATAATTAATATTAGTTTCCTCCCTATAAAGGAGTTTTCTATTTGGGCTCGAACAACCTCCATCCACCTCATAACGGTAGTTAACTGAAAATAAACTTAATGGCAATGCACATAAAGTTAAAGCTAAAATAACACGTTATACATAATTTATTACCTACCACATATCAATAATATTAGAAATGTAGCTTCTGCCCGTAATGTCGTGCGCAGCGAAAAAGTTTTTGATAACTTTATATGACGTTGCAGACAGACGTACACACTATAATATCGCATGTGTATAAAATAAATATTTTTGTTAATAAAGATAAGGCATAAATCTGCTCATCTGATAATAACAAAGGTTCTTGCCTAAGTGAAGGCACTTTGTACTGCAAGTACATTACATTTAAGCACTTGAAGGTAATTTTTAAATGTAGTTAAGTATATTGTAGAAGACTGAGCACTTACCATTCAATTATACGTAACATTTGCTATTCAAACAAACACAAAATATTTTTTTTTAAATTATATGAATCAGGCAACACAGTCGCCTGAAACTTCTAAAATGAATAACGGTATTAAACTTAAAAAGAAATTGGTTATTCTGACGCGTGCATTCCAGTTCATCCCACCAACACAATCAGTGGGACAATCAGGCAAGAAAAGTAAGTCCTGTTCGTCCCACCTAATCGATAATTTTAGAAGCAATTCACTAACCATTTATTATTATTATTATTATGAGCCTGAAGTCCCACTGCTGGGCAAAGGCCTCTCTTCCCTCTAACCATTACCAAGCGAAAGAACAAAATTAATTAACACAATTACACCTAATCGAAAATGTCTATTTTAAGGTTATAACTTACAAGGAGTGATCCTGTAGGCATTCTCGTCCAGCCTGTCGATATTGAGCCAGGTCTGGGTGTCAGTCTTCAAGTGGTACTCGTCCTCTTTGCCCAGCCTCGGCTGAACAACTGACTTCCTGGACTCCTTGAACAGCTCGTGGACTGGAATTGCTTCAATTGGTGTTCTTCCTGATTTCCTTAGGAACAAAACTAAAAGTTTTTAAGAGAGGTAGGGCATAGAGGGATCTTTCGTTCTATATTCGGAGCTGCCCCACTAGGGACTATCCGTCCACCTAACAGAAGATAATTCTACCTTTGAGAAGTATTGAGTTAAATACTTGGTAAAGGTCAATGCTTCATGGAAAAGAAGAGTAGTGTCTATTTGCTGGCAACAGTTGTTGTTAATTGATATAGCGAGTAATATTAATTGAGTCAACCAAGTGATAGTTGATGTGCCTTGCGTTCACGCGCTGCGGTAGTTTAGTATCAGGATAACTATATACTTGTTTTTCACCTTTAAAATATCTTTAAGCAACTAGTTAGCGAGTTAGGTGAAACTATAGCTGATAGTGTGCATTGACTACGCTCCAAATGGTATTACAGTTTATTTCAGTTAAACTGTGGGCTGATTATAATACCTGAAGCCATATCCAAGTTTAGTGACTTCATGTATCCAGGGCAAATAGGGCATAATGTCGAGGAACCGGGACGGAGCGGCGCATCCAGGACCGTGGATACTCAGACCGACCTGGAGATTAGGGGTGGTGCAATTATTGACAGTGATATAGTGAAACGGTTCAATTTAAAAGATCAGACACAAACGGCTGATCAGGGAAGAATCACGATTAAGAACCATTTTTCTCCCAAGTTATTTCATCACGCGTCATGAAAAAAAATATTATCTGAATACAATATTTGTGCTGAGGTCTCCTTGTCTGGAACTAATCATATTTTTTACTAAGAAGGTACAATGGCACACAAGACAAGTGACATAATCAGCGAGTATGGTACGCTAGAGATGATTTACAATACTTGACCATCTCGTTGGTCTAAGTGGTTACAAGCGCTACTTTGAAACACAGGGTTCTGGGTTCGATCTCCGGGTTGTGTAAAGTGTCATAGTGCTCTTCCGCCTTGTAACTTCCTAGTAGCAGCCAGGAATTTTGTCCGCTTAGCGGCAATAGGATCGCCTATTATATATCCTTTCGGGCAGTACATGAATGATGATGATTACAATGATCCAAGCGCCAGTAGTGTTGGAGGCCATCACCATCCCGCTGTCCCAGACGCACCTCCTCTCCATGTTCACCGCGAACCCACACACGTACATCTCCATGGACCGTCTACTCTTTGGTAACTGCAACTATCATTAGATGTGTCAGATGACACAACTTATTTCAAAATATATTATATTATTAACTTAAGTGGTTAAAACCATGCGACCAGTGTGAGTTAATACGAAGTATAAAGAAGGATTTACCATGAGATGTGATCAAAATTAAAATGACACAAAGAATAACTGCGCTGAGTCACTCGGAGACCAAGTAAGGACCTAGATTGCATGCACTTAAAGCAGCGTTTTTCCACTCGCTACATAGATGGTACTCAAACTGTGCAATTGTTAGCGAATAACAATTGCACAATTTGAGTACAAACATATGAGAACCTAAATCGCGCAATAGGAGTTTTCGAGCGCATTGCAGTATATGTACAAGTTTCCAACTAACACAGTTGGAGTCGTGGTTCCCCAGACATGACACCCGCCTGGCTGTAAGATCTTCCCCTTGCATGGAATGAGCATGATCACTCGCTCTCTTCCCACACTGTACTAACCCCTGATTTATTGTAGAACTCCTCACATAACGTTGGGTTCAGGTACTGCAGTTGATAAGCCACTTTTTCCAACAACTTGTTTTCTGAAATAAGGAGTTCAAGTTAAGCTTTCTTACCAAGGATACTTTTATACCATATAAATACTATTATCTTATGCTGCTTACCATCAGTGTATCCAAATGCGTACAGAACATTGGATGCGTTGTACAAGTACGTGGGCCAACACACTGACCGGACGTTAACTGTGAGGGCAAAATATCAAAGTCAAAGGTTAATATCAAAGGTAAAGGTGGGCGAAGTAAGTAAGCAGACAAGAAACATAGGCCTGCCAATGAGGTGGCAGAGACTAACTTAAACCTTTGTAACGCGCTAGTAGCACTTGGTGCTACAAGCATTCATACGCTGCAGCAGCCGCTTACCATCGGGTGAACTGTACGCTTGTTAGTCGCTTTCATCATTCTCCTGCCGATATCCTATGTTATTTGTGGTCGGCGTAGTGCTCTTCTCTTCCATTTTTCTCTATCATCCGTCATATCTGTATTCACTCCCATTCTAGCCATATCATCTTTCACGTAATCCTTGTTAGTCGCTTTATAAGTTATAAATGGTAAAGTAAAACACATTTCGATCTCAAATAGCATGGGTTAAGGGTAGGAGATGATGCTTTACAACCAACAGTCAATATTGTCGACGTAGAGCTCGACGAGGGCCACAGACTGCTGCGTGTAGAGGTCGAAGTCAGGATGCACGTAGCGTCGCACCACGTCCACTTCAATGGGTGACTGGTCACGCTCTATGAACATCGCTTTGCTGTCGTGCCTGCGAGAGATACATTGAAATTATAACCTTAGGACGTGACTTTAGATTCGAGATTACGATAGGAGCTACTGAATGTGATACTGGAGATGGTTTTAGAAAAGGTCCATCTAACAGAAAACATTTAAGATATTTGTTGATCCACCAGCAGGAAGAACTATCAACACACTTCCAGCCACAATAATACGCAACATTTTAAATAAAACCCGCACTTGACACTGCGCTATTGTATTTCATTGATGTATGTGTTTTACATAAAAGAGTAATGAGTTTCATACCAGCTCCTGGTGGAAAGAGATGCACAACGGAATACTCCATTTAAAATCATAACATCTCCTACTTACAGAGGATTGTTAGTCAAACAACAGTCATAATGTAGTGCTGTTTCCTTCGGAGAGTAAGGTTAAGGACATGACATCTTTAGAAGGCACTATTCCAGAATTGGTGATCTGATCGTCCACTTAATACAGCATTGGCAATAAAAATTAATCTTACGTGAGTACAAATTCGGGTATCTTGGCGATATCTTCAGCATTCCCGAGGGCGAAGTTATTTTTGATCAGCACAATGCCTGTCAGAGCCACTTGAGTCTCGTCACCGTGGTCTGGAAATATATAGTTCATAAAGTTTATCTTTAAATATAGAGCTGCATAGAAAATAATTCGTAATATTTGTAAGGTATATACTGAGAAATTAAAAATTTCTGTAAATTTGCAATAATCCTGATGAAATCGGCGGCACTTCTTTGTATGTGTGTTTTTGTTTGTGTCTGTGTCAAATCAAATAAAACTATTTGAACTTGTGTTTGAAAGTAAGTAGATGGAGTGCTCACGGAAGTATACTCTCAAAACCCCGAGCCAGCAGAACAGGCCTGACTCCCCAATATTCCCCTCGTTGAAGCGAGCGGTGGTTGACGAGTCACAATTAGGGTTCCCGATGTTTCCCTTCACACCGTCACTGTTCTTCACTGCAAAATAAACATTATTTTAGGTGTCATCCCGAGCTTTGATCTATTCAGTTTAGGCCCCGGTGGGGATTTATAAACGTCGAATAATTACCACCGCTTCAGAAACTAGCCTTTATCGAAGAATACACACTCTCTTTACCCTTGTGGGATTTGCGAAGTCTTAGTACCTGAGCATACTAATGTTAATATAGTGAACTTTAATATACTCACAAAATATAATGACCAAGAACCAGACCCGGCCACCCATCCTCTCCCACATTGCAAGTTAATTGTAAACGCATTCATCAGAATATTAAATTGTGCGCGTCCTGCGGTGATTGCGCGCGCTCAAGTGGAAAACATCCGAATGAATCGTTAAAACAATAAGTATTTATACAAACGTAATGTTTGTTTGAATATGTATTGGCTTATATATCCGTTGTTACCGGTGTTACGAATACACGGGAGTTTCTGACAGACTAGGCAAAGATGTTTAATTTGAAGCCAGAAGAGGCGGATTCAATCTCGGAAAAAGTACGGAGGTTTTTGTACTGTGTGGGTTATCTATCACAAAACAAATTGGCTTGCTGATCTGTATTCATAATAACAACTGTCTCGAACAGAACTTAATCATATATTATACTGAACCTTAATTAATATACAGCTTACAGAATAGTAGCGGAAAAACTAGTATTAGTAGGGGCACTTAATAGCAAATAGAAAATTAGGCACAATCACAAAGGAATCGTGCCAATAAAGATGACAGCATTTCACGCTGAATAGCAAACATTAGCTACATTACAAAAAAGTGGACCAAGCTATGGATTTTCTCTGAAAAAGAGTTTGCAAAGATCATGGCAGTTCATTTATGTTAAAAATCAGATGATCAGTCACATTGGGTTGGGTCGGGTGCTTACCATAATCTTGTATGGAATGAGGACAATGTGAAATGTATAATAACAACCATCCTTTCTATAAAGTTGGAGCAAAAATCGATTATTTTTGTATGTCGTCAGAGCGGCGAGAAGTTA
Organism: Watsonalla cultraria; assembly: GCA_964035505.1. Classification (NCBI taxonomy): domain Eukaryota; kingdom Metazoa; phylum Arthropoda; class Insecta; order Lepidoptera; family Drepanidae; genus Watsonalla; species Watsonalla cultraria. The sequence continues at coordinate 7,373,628 of OZ037736.1, read as the reverse complement.
ATTAAAGTGAGAGGTTCATGTGTTAATGAATGTGGTCGTGAGAACATATTCGGGTGCGCGGGCGCTCGCCGCTGATTACACTCGTGGAAGCGCGCCCCTGCCCTTGTCACAGTAGCCAACTGTGTACTGTTCACACAATAAATTTTTTTTTGATTCGATAAGGTTTCATTCGAATCAGCGTACCCAGAGACTGAAGCTAAATCAAATCTCTACCATGACGACATAATTGGATTCAGTATCCCTCTCACGAGTTTGCCATTGTTTTCCTAATGTATACTCGCTAGCGTCGTTGCCGAATATGTGTATGAGAAATTGTACAGTGCCCTCTAGCGGTGAAGTGAAGAACTAAAATATATCACTAATATTGTCGGAGACGCTAGCGAGTATAGATTACGAAGACGGTTCAAAACTCGTGATAGGGGTACAGTTCAAAAGTGGTGGAACGATTTTTTTGGTGTAAGATGGCCGTTTTTTAGGAAATCTATACAGATAAATGAAATTGAAGTTTACTTTTGTAATTTCAAATTATCAGCTTTTCACTAAATGCATATGAAAGTATATACGGTACTGATATACGAAAACTATTTTTTTAAATTAGTCTGTCTGTCTGTTTGCACCGACTAATCTCCGAAACGGCTGGACCGATTTTGACGGGACTTTCACTGGCAGATAGCTGATGTTACAAGGAGTATTTCATATACATTAAGTGAAGACCTGTTAATTTGGAATACACATACAGACGCCATACAGACGCTTCATTTTTATTATGTTTATATCATACATTTGCGACTGAAAAGTGCCAATACATTTATAAATTTGTTCTCGGACCGTACACGGAGGCAGAGCGACCACCAGATGCAAATGAATTGATTTACGAACAATTGTCTCAACAACTTTTGCACTTTTTAGTCGCGAGTTAATTACCTGCGGGACTAGTTCCACCGCTCGACTCTCCCCGGTACCTGCCCTAATTACTAATCGATGTAAAAACATGCATGTTCCTTTGTTTATTATACGCAGCTGCTAAATATGTCATCCCACTAGGGTTCTCCAGGGGGTAGGCTGCGGTGACACGTTTACTTTTTAAGTCAAGAGGAAAAAAGTGCCCCAAGCTTTTAACAATGTCGACGAGATAAATATAATTGATGTGTCTGTTTGTAATTTCAAATTAGCAGCTTTTCAGTAAATCCATATATTATGCAAGTATATACGCTACTTACATAAAAAAACTTTTTTTTCTCTCTGTCCGTCCGTCTGTTTGTTGCGGCTAATCTCCGAAACGACTGGACTGATTTTAATGGGACTTTCACTGGCAGATACCCAATGTTAAGGATTAACATAGGCATAATATTTTTAAAACATTAGGGTTCGAATTAAGTCTATGCGGGTGAAACCGTGGGGCACAGCTAGTTTTGGAAAATAATTGCTTTAGAATTTTGGTAGGCGTTTAAGATAATGATTACAAGTCATTGAAACCAATATGTATCATATAAATGACCTTGTTTCTTGCATATTGCAATCAAACAACCAACTTATCAAGAACCGCCGCTGGTAAACAAATCCTAAGTTTACTTGAAGAATTACTTACAAGATGAGATTAAAGAGGTCTTGCGATACTGGTCTCTGATAAGCCGAGATAAGCTTATCAGATTAATCCTGTATGGGAGATTATAACACGGGAATGTAAGCTTTATTAATTTTGTTTTAGATTTGAATTTTGAATGTCACGTTGAGAGGAATATTACAGTAGTACACAAACTTGTGTTTTTCAGCAGAACATTTTAAACACAGTGTTTTTCTTAATTTTAATCATAAAAAGCGGTAGGTAAATAATCGTATAGATCATCTGATGGTAAGCGGTTATTACACAGGCTATAAACGTGACCAAATCCAGTATCACTAGCCTCCTACAAACCTTAACGAGAAAGGAATCAATGTGTACATACGAAAATACGGCCGATATAGCATTGCATCCAGTCTCCAGTCAGTGCCCTCTACCCCTCATTCATTAATTAACAAAAGCATGTAAATATAAACTAAAGTCGGTCTTATAAATATGTTTAAAAATAAATAAATCTGTATTAAGCTTAGCAAATGACAATTTATACACGTAACTAGCTCCCGTCTGCGACTCTACCCGCACTTTATAAGATCTCTGTAAAGTGTGTAAAGTCTGTTAGTCGCGGAAAATGTAGCTTAGCAAAAATAAATTGAATTAGGTCCATTAGTTTATTCGTTACTTACAAAAATACAAATCTTAATAGATAAAGTACTTATAATTATAATGTATATAAGTGTCGATTAGTTTCGACTCCTAGTTTTGTAGTCGGTTAAAAATATACCAAAGGTGATTCGCCACATTCCCTAAATGTTTGTATGCACACAAAGATAATCTCATAATATATTGACACTGTGTCATTGTGTGTGCACGGATGGAAGCAATGTCTCAGTGTTTGAGATAATCCGATACAAGATCACGATACAAAACATTGTGCTAGCTATAACATTATTTTAAAATAATCAAAGCGATATTAAAAAAAACAAATAATCAAATTTTTCGTACACATACCTACAAGATTTAAAATATAACCTTTTGCTGTGATTTTAACGAGTATTAGACACCATTTTGCAGTTTTTGTTACCAATTTTTATAAGTAGTGTTGGTGTCGCCATGTTCCTGAGTGACAAGGAAGTGGTGTTCCTGCTATTCGGAGTCACCACTCTGTTCCTAGTGTTGGTGTACCTGCAGATATGTGACGTCATTATCACCAGATACGCGTTTTACTTGTTTGGTGAGTACTTACCTGATTTGAATAGTATATTATTATGATATATGATATAGAAATAATTCAAAGACGTATGTATAGTATCTGAGACGGCGATAGACTCACCGTCTGTCACGTTGGCACTTCGGTTGAAAGTGTGTGTTGTTATTACAATACCTCTGCCTGCCCCCTCGGGGAATACAGCCGTGATATGTATGTATGTGTGTGATATAGGGTCTTATTTATTTATATATTTTGGTTTTTAGTGTCAGTAGCGTGTACACTTTCATATGCATTTAGTGAAAAGCTGTAATTTTGTGATTACAAACAGACACTTCTATTTTATTTATCTGTATAGATGTATAGATCTAACTAATATTAACAATTTCTGAAATAGATGAATAGCTGAAGTAGGTAGGTAACGTGTGATAAACACAATGTACAGATAATTTGAGATTAGGATTATACCTAATGTATATAAGACTAGCAACCGTCCGCGGCTTCGCTCTGGAGTCATAATTTGATTTTAATTATAATATAGGAATTTTAAAATATTCTATGCGCATATCCCCATTGATTGAGTGGAACAACCCTGTTAATACAAACTATAAAATATCAGTTGGCAGAGCAGCTGCACGGATTGCACAGGTCGTGGGTTCGAGTCCCACCTCGTGTTCGTATTTTTCTTTACAATTTTTAAGAAAATATAAAATATAAGTTATTCCGTACGTTCTCAGTAATTGAATAACAAGCATGCAAACGACTAATTACATTATCATTAATACTTAATTACTAGCGGTTTCACCCGCGCAGGCTTATTTGATAATATAAGTAGCATAAGTTACTCCTTGTAACGTCACCAATACCTTATTATACCTTTTAGGACAGAGCACACGCTTCTATAATAAATTACCAACAAAAATTGTAAACTTGCCCTTCAACAAATTTAAAGAAACAATTAAATCAGTTTTGCTTGAAAAAGGATATTATACTGTAAGTGATTATATTTGTGATAAGGGAGCCTGGGATGTACCTGATAATGTTTGTAAATAATCCCATTGGCACTGTACTTTTGCTACAATTAATTAATCTTAATTTTGCTTTGACTGGCTGGAATTTGCCATGCTCACATATATTTGTACTATATTTTTAGTTTTTATTTTTGACAATTGAGCATTAGAACTGTGTCCATGGGCTTATAGTTGCTTGAACAATTTATTTTGTATTTTTAAAACTGTATAATATTCTTTAAAAGAGTAATTACTGAGTTTCTTGCCAGGTTCTTCTCAGTAAAATCAACCTTCCGAACCTGGCGGTAGCATGTATAATCCTGTGTAATTGTGTCATTCTGACGATTTGAAAGTACTTTGTATGAAGTCTAATCGAATAAAGATATATTTGATTTTGATTTGATTTTTACCAGTTAAAGTCCCGTTAAAATCGGTCCAGCAGTTACAGAGATGAGCTGGAACAAACATACAGCCAGTTTTTTTTCTAGTTCATTTGAATTAACCTCTCGTCTGCATTTGTCACGGATCCGTGTCGAGACGAAATACGTTGAAAACTGAATCTTACGTCAATGTCAATTATATTAGGTTTTTTTATTGACTCAAAAGTAAACGTTTGAATTTTGTTGAAAAATAAATCTTATGACTACTCTATTAGGTTTCTATTTACTAAAGACACCTCAAGGCAGACCAGAAGAAGCTGTTAATTTGGAATTACAGACACTTCAATTGTATTAATCTGTATATATTATAGGTAAGTGTAGTGTCATAATCTACCTAATTATAATATCTACGTATCTGATACAAGAATCACGAAGTCATATAATATGATATGTATGAGTCAAGCTATTTAGCAATCAAAGATAATTTATTATTTATTATAGTGTTCCGTACATACCGTGTGGTATCATAGTCGCGTGGAGTAAAGCCAGGTGTACAATAACGTTAACCACAACTTATTAAACTGAGTCTAGGCTTTTCAGGACTCCATTCCTGTCATAGACCAGTGGCTAGTGTAGATATCAAATTAAAAGTAAAATAAAAATTAATTAACAATTTTTATTTTTTTTGCATTCTCACCCCACATGCTTTGCGGCAAACATCATCTCCCTGGCCTTATCCCATGTACTTGGGGTCAGCACTTGATTCAACCCGATGTGGCTGATCAACTGATTTTTATACGAAGCGACTGCCATCTGACCTTCGTAACCCCTTTTTCGAGGAAAATCGGCAATCTGGGTTAAACTAGTTGTCAGACTTTCTTAGGCCTCCGACTGACATGTAACAATTGCCAAAGATGTTAAATTGGCAACCGGGACCGACGGCTTAACGTGCTCTCCGAGGCACGGCAAACATGGTGAGGAAACCTGCATATGTCTGAGAAAGACGTATGTCCAATTCAAAGACGTTACACGACTTTGAATAAAGAAGTAGTGCCGAAGACGGCTTAGACTTACGTCACGTTGGTATATAATCATCTTTGGTGAAAAGTGGGTTATTATTACAACACCTCTGCCTACCTCTTTGGGAAATAAACAACTAACCACTAACTATAACAAAAAACCTTAAAAAATTAAACCGAATGGGATAAAATAATGAGAAAACAACGAATTGAGATAGCTCATCCTATAATACCTTCATGATGGTACTTAAAGGTATAAGTGATGCGTTTTTAGGACTTAGTAATTAGTAATTAGCCTTGTCCCCTCCATTGTAAGAGCCTGGTTCCCATGCTAAACGCCAGTTTGTACATTATACCCGCGACGTGCGAAAGTACCTTGTTTAAATCCGATAGATATCGGTATCGCTGATTTATTAGATAATATGGTACTTACCTAATTTATGTGTAAACTAACGAAGTCCTCAGTCCTGTGGTACCGACGGCGATAAACATTCAATATGGAATACGCCTTGCTCTTCATGCCGTTCTTTATAATGGTTATATTATACGCGATCACCTGTGTGTGCTTGCATTGTCTGCAGTTATGTGGTAAGTGTTTGAAAACATATTTTTTTAATTTTATATCTTTATGATGATGTTTCGAAAATCTAAAAAACTTCTCTCTTTCTTGAGTAAGTGACGTCATTTATTATTTCTATGGAGGCAACGTCAATATTTTGTTTTTATAATTACTATGCTGTAAATAAATAAACATTTGAAAATAACATTACAGCATTTTTAGGACTACTGCTGCCATCTAGCGTTGAGTAAAAGAACTATTCAAACGTTACTTAACTTATCGTTGGGTGTTTATGTCACTAGATGGCGTTAGCTGTCTACTTTATATTGCTGATAAGTTTTTAAATATTTTCGAAAATAGTTTATAGTTTAAGATTAATTTAATAATTGTTTTGGAAATTACTTAAGATTTTTATGTTTTGGAGAATTATTATCCAGGAATCAAGTCGGCATTCAGATTTGAAAGCATTGGGCTATTTTTGTTTACATACTAACCTACCTATTTTAATGTGTGTAACAAAAAACATACATACATATTATACTCACGCCTGTATTTCCCGAAGGGGTAGACAAGAGGTGTTATAATAACAACACACACTTTTCACCGAAGATGAAAGTGCCGACGTGACAGATGGTGAGTCTATCGCCGTCTCAGGCACTATACATATATTGCTTGGGCGAACCCTACGGCCACCACGGCTGCAATATGTGACAAACCACTACTTCATAATTTAATTGCTACTTCGTCATCAGTCTTATCTCATGTATTTGGGGTCGTCACTTGATTCAACTCTATGTGGCTGATCACCTGATTTTTATACGAAGCGACTGCCATCTGACCTTCGTAACCCCTTTTTCGAGGAAAATCGGCAATCTGGGTTAAACCAGTTGTCAGACTCTCTTAGGCCTCTGACTGACCTGTAACGATTGCCAAAGATGATAAATTGTCAACCGGGACGGCTTAACGTGCTCTCCGAGGCACGGAGGGAACTCGGGCGGTCACCCATCCAACTACTGGCTAGGCGTATGGTTGCTTAACTTCGCTGTTCAAATCATATGCGCACTAGCAACTGTGCCACGAGCTCCTCTCAGCACGACATATGTCATGCCCATACAACTATCGTTACTATAAGCGAAGTGCGAGGTTAATGTAACTTCTTCAACAGCAAGTGTTTTGTAGACTTTGTGAGTAATTACAATAGATTGACGTTCTTTAAAGTGTAATGTATTCTTTACAAAAGCTCCATTTAAGTTATAATTAGCTCCAAGTTGTATAACTTTATGTAACAACAAGACTTTTCTATTGAACTCTAACACAATGACATATTATATTTCAATGCTAAAACATTCTGGAATGAGTTGCATTGAAAACTACTATTTAAATACATACGGAAATGAACACTCGATATTTTAAAGTAGGTACAAGTTCTGCCCCGCGGTTTCACTTATATCAGTGGCGTGCATTGCATACTCGTATAAGCAGGTAAGCAGAAGTTATAATTTGTGATCACTGAATACACGCGTGTCGTGTGTGTGTGTGTTTATGTTCGTATGTGTATCTTTACCAAGACTTACGTACCTACGCCGCGTCACATAGGTATGTAGTTAACCTGCCTACCTACTTACTTATTCTTTATGCCTACCCCTCTGAAAATCCAATGCACGCCCCTGACTTATATATCACATACTTTTTTTTTTCATACAATATGTAAGAAAAATCGACGAGGTATTAAAACGTACGTATTATCAGAAGCGCGGTCTGACTGAAATTAAGTTAATATAAGTGTGATTATATTTTTATAATTTAGTTTGATTAATAGTTCGAAGAGAAGACTGGTTGTTTCTTTCATTTGTTATTTGACTCAGATTTTACTACTTAGGTTCATCATCATTTGGGGTCTTGATTCAACCCGATGTGGCTGATCGTAACGCCCTTTTTCGAGGAAAATCGGCCATCTGGGTTAAACCAGTTGTCAGACTTTCTTAGGCCTCTGACTGACCTGTAACGTTTGCCAAAGATGTTAAATTGGCAACCGGGACCGACGGCTTAACGTGCTCTCCGAGGCACGGAGGGAACTCCCGCGGTCACCCATCCAACTACTGGCTAGGCGTAAGGTTGCTTAACTTCGCTGTTCAAATCATATGCGCAATAGTGCCTCGACTTCTTTTTTACTACTTAGGTTATTAACAATTATAGACAGATGCGTCAAATAATGTGTGATGCATAAAAGTCGATTGAAAAATTCGTGAAAATAAAATAGGATATTGAGAGAAGAGAACCCATGAATAACAATTCTGCGAGATCTCGCGCGATTGGCAGTTTTGTGTGTTTATTTTTGCAAATAATCACATTATTTTAATAAATTCGGATAAATAATAATAACTTAAATACAATAAAAACTATAATATTATAAAATAAACTTTTACATCTGTAATTATTAATTTATTCGAATATAATGATTATAAGCCAAAATAAACACACAAAACTGCCAATCTCGCGAGATCTCGCAGTATTATTATTCATAAATTCGCGGGATCTCTTTTGAGCCCCAATCTCGCGGGATGTACATTCCCTTATTATTACACAGTGTAAAGCTGTTACAAAATACTATACTTAGATTTATTCTAATGTAATCTTATCGGATTTACTTTTTTGGCAAACCAGTTGAAGACATGTTGCAATTAATACACAGACACTTCCGTTCAATAAATTGCGCTTACGTAATAATGTCATATTTTTTTAATCTTAGCTGGTGTTTACACTGGTCTCTCACAGCGGCTTTTTTACGCTTACAACACTTGCTCGACCATGAGCTCTTATCGTAATTATAGTTTGACAGTGACAGATTTATACTCGTCATATACGTGTTTACTAGGTATCGTAATTTATGTAGATATGCTCTAAACCGTAACACCAAAGAACTATAGTATAATTCTTTCATTTTATCTGGATTTGCATTATTATACTAATATATTATGTAGAAAAAAAAATTACATAACTGTTTTTATTATCTTTATTTAATAAAAACTTAATTATATATACAAGGAACAGTACTTAAAACTAATTAAAGGTAGAAAATTGCGACTTGTCCCAAGTCGGTGTCTCTCGGGATCGTGCCAAGAAGGCTGGCAGCATTGCCACGTTGAATAGCAATGCTGATTCTCTGAGCGAGAAAAGCCCCAGCTCTCTTGTCACGAGAGGCTTCTACCAGACGACGTGCAAGCTCTTTGAAAAGCTGAAGAGTATCCGGACCCCAAGGCCACAGAGTTTTAACCGCAAACGCAGAAAATATGTATCCTTGACTTTTAATGTCGCTTTCAAGTTTCAATATCAAATTTGATGCTTGTAAAATGTATTATAATTACATCCTAATCGATGTATAAACGTGTAAAAATCTATACTTATTGCACAGTACATTAGTCTGACACTTTTGTAGTGAAAAAAATGTGAATAAATAATATTGACTCCATTGCCAAATATCGCAAGGCGGCACCAGTGCGCGGCGACCTTACCGTGTTAGATACCGACCGCTCATAGCACTGCTTAGAATGGCGCCGGCATGTTCCGCGGCACATCGTTCAATACACGAAAGTGCATTCCTATTTAACATTTTACAAAGCGACAGGTGAAATTTAAAAAAAAAATTTGAGACAATGTGAACGCGATTTAAACAATTTTTTTTTAATTTCTCATGACATTCGAATTTTTTCATCGGCCAGTGATCAAATAATACGATATTTTTTAAACGAATCAAAAGTGTTCCAAATTTTTTGAAAATGGAAGGATTTTTAAATGACACAGACACTATAGTGGACTCGATAGACATAGACAGTGATGTAAGTGATAGTACAGAAGAGTTATACAGTAGTGAAGACTATAAGAAACTGGTTGGACTACTGCCCATGTTTTTGGTGATTGTGGTCGTGTTTCTCAAAATATCGTGGTCTTTGTATAAGAGTTTAAGTGGTAAGTCCAGTGTCTTATTACTGTATTACTAAGTATTTATTTATTCATATACTAGCTGCGCCCCGCGGCTTAACCCGCATGTACAGAATTTCTGTATCAAAATACGTTTATTTGTAAATCGAAGTAGCCTAAGTAACCCCTTGTAACATTATATATCTGCCAGTTTAAATTCCCGTTAAAATAGGTCGGCCTATGCTAAATACATATCCTCACGCCTGTATTCCCCGAAGTGGTAGGCAGAGGTGTTGTAGTAACAACACACTTTTCACCGAAGATGATTAAGTGCCAACTTGATAGATGGTGAGTGAGTGAGATCTATCACCGTCTCAGGCACTATACATACGTCTTTGAATATTTCTTAGATATATGTAGGTTCCTCACAATTTCCTTCATCGTAAAGCTCATGGTATGAATGTAGTGGACAAATAAAATTTACGTTAAATTATAATTAAACTGTTTTTTCAAGTACGCAGAATATTAAATTTTTATCTAAATATATATAACTCAAAGGTGACTGACTGACTGACATAGTGGTCTGTCAACGCACAGCCCAAACCACTGGACGGATCGGGCTTAAATTTGGCATGCAGGTACATGTTATGACGTAGGCATCAGCTAAGAAAGGATTTTGATTAATTCTACCCCCAAGGGGATAAAATAGGGGATAAAAGTTTGTATGAAACTAAATTTACGCGGGTGAAACCGCGGGGCACAACTAGTTAAGTTCATATAACAAATACTTATAATATAAAATCGAGTCAGTAGATGTTCCCAAACAATAGCTGTCAAACCCAATGGCGAGCAGTGATATCAATCACAGTGACATCTCTAAAGGCATCTGCAAACAATTACTGTTTCACTTCAACAATTACCATTGTTATGTCGTGACTGCCTCGCTGGTGTGGTGGTCGCAAGCGCTATTACTGAAAACGAGGTCCTGGGTTTGATCTCCGGGTCGGGCAAGTTGAGAGACCTCTTGAACAAGGTGGTAGGTAATAGCTGCTATATCAATATTTTAATCGGCAAAAAATCACGTTTGCAGTGTGACTTACATATTTATTTTATTCTGTTTTCAACTGACTCCAGAAAAAGAGGAGTTTCAATTCAAATCGTGTTTTTTTTAGTATTTGTTGTTAAAGTGGATACGAATAAATCTATCTATACAGATAAATAAAATTGAAGTGTCTGTTTGTAATTCCAAAATAACAGCTTTTCATTAAATGCATATGAAAGTATACACGCTACTGACACTAAAAAACCAAGTTTGAACATTTTTCTCTGTCTGTCTGTCTGTTTGTTCCGGGTAATCTCTGAAACGGCTGGACGGATTTTAACGGGACTTTCACTGGCAGGTAGCTTATGTTTCAAGGAGTAACTTAGGCTACTTTTATTTATTAAAAATATTAGGGTTCCGCGACAATAAGGAAGAAACTAATACTGCGCGGGTGTCACAGCTAGTCTACACTAATATTAAAAAGAGGGTTTTTTTGTTTGTTTGTTTGCATTGAATAGGCTCCGAAACTACTTGACCGATCTTGAAAATTCTTTCAGTAATGGATAGCTACATCATCAGCGAGTAACATAGGCTATACTTTATACCCGTACTTTTACGGGAACGGGAACTACGCAGGTGAAACCGCATGACGTCCGCTATGTTTTATAATAAGGGGCTATGCGAATAAAGGTATTGAAGAGCTATTAAGGAAAACATTGTGAGAAAACCTGCATATGTCTGAGAAGTAATTTAAAGTGCCTGAGATGGTGATAGACTCACCAGCTGTCACGTTGACACTTAATCTTCACTGAAAAGTTTGAGTTGTTATTACAACACCTCTGCCTACCCCTTCGAGGAATACAGGCGTGAGTATATGTATGTGTTGACCTGTAAGTTCAAATAGATCTATATTTAACAATTCTTATCACAATCATGTTGCAATACGTTGCAAACACAACACGTGTTATTGCGAGACCCTCAGTAGCTCCCGAGGACACTTAAACGATTTCACTTACATATCCCACTAGCTGTGCCCCGGGGTTTCACCCCCGTAGATTTAGTTTGCTGCTTCATGTCGCGGAACCCTTATATTTTTAATTAATAAAGTAGTTTGAGTTACTCCTTGAAACATCAGCTACCTGCCTGTGAAAGTCCCGTTAAAATCTGTCCAGCCGTTTCGGAGATTACCCGGAACAAACAGACAGGCAGACATACGGACAGACAGACAGACAGAGAAAAATTTTAAAACTTGGTTTTTCATTGTCAGTAGCGTGTATACTTTCATATGCATTTAGTGAAAAGCTGTTACTTTGGCATTACAAACAGACACTTTAATTTTATTTAAATTTATTATAGACTAGCTGTGTCCCGCGGTTTCACCCGCGTAGATTTAGTTTCATCCTTATTGTCGCGGAACCCTAATATTTTTGATAAATAAAAGTACCCTAAGTTACTCTTTGAAACATCAGCTACCTGCCAGTGAAAGTCCCGTTAAAATCCGTCCAGCCGTTTCGGAGATTACCCGGAACAAACAGACAGACAGACAGAGAAAAATTTTAAAACTTGGTTTTTTAGTGTCAGTAGCGTGTATACTTTCATATGCATTTAGTGAAAAGCTGTTATTTTGGCATTACAAACAGACACTTCAATTTTATTTATCTGTATAGATGTATAGATTTGATGGATTTGCTAACGTTTTTGTAAAGGATATTATTATACTCGTTGTAAGCAGTTTGTTTAATTTCACAAAAAGCAGTGGAAGGCCAGTTGGGCAACTACCGGTATTATTGCACTGACATTCAGTCATCTGTTTGACCTCCGACGGTAACCGCTTCACTTCAAACGTCGAGGTTCTCGTTTAGACCCACAAATATTTGCTGGTTTTACGGTTCCATAGCTTATAATCTCGTTTATACATTTGCTTACGCCTGTATTCCCCGAAGGGGTAGGCAGAGGTGTTGTGATAGCAACATTTCACCGAAGATGATTAAGTGCCAACATGGTGAGTCTATCGCCGTCTCAGGCACTATACATACGTCTTTGAATTACTTCTCAGAGATATGCAAGTTTCTTCACGATGTTTTCCTTCACCGTAAAGCACGTGGTGTGGAATCACTATGCATAAGTTTTTTTGAAAATCTCATTGGTACAGGCCACGCTGTTTCGAACTGCTTCTACCCCAGGGCCACCACGGCTAAGATTTGCAAACCTCATTTTATTGGAGAGGCACTTGAAGAAGAAGGATCATACCATTAATGTGGGGCAGGTCATTACCCTAAAGAAAATATTGAAATATAAACGGTGTGATAAAACACTTGAGACAAAGACTATTATTGACGAGTTGATAAGAGCCAGCGTGACTCCAGTCATATGATGCATCTCCAGGTCATGATTAAAAGCGTATGACTGAATGCCGAAAATACCATGATATCGTGATGATTTCAATCGAAGCGTGAGAAATCGTGTTGGAAGTTTACCGCTATCAATGCGCTGAAGTGGTGGCTATTTTTGTAGTTTTCTGTGATGATTTATTGAGATGCAGATATTTTACGTCGAACTAAAACGCACTGATAGGCAACGGCGGATCCAGAGACGGGTCAGGGGGGTCATGACCCCCCCCTGAACTGGTTCCAGGGGCCTAACCATGAGCTCTTATTGCAATGTTAATTCAGTTGTGCGACAGTGACGGATCTATGCACGTCACATACATCTGTCTCATAAATGAGTGAAACTATCATGGCAATAAGAGCTCGTGGTAAGGCCCCAGGACTTAGGTGGACCACTAATAGAACAAAATGATATTATTTAGATATTTTGTCACCATACAGATTTTATGTAACTACATGCCTTCAATATTTAATTAATTTAATATAATATAATAACTTTGTATGATGGCAAAATTTTGGGAACGAACGACTTTGTGACCCCCTCCTGGCGCCAAAGCTGGATGACTGCCTAAAAACTAGATTATCATTGAACCATACAAATGAATAGAACGATATAATGTTTGCAATGCTGACATTTGGATAAAATGCGGAACGTTTCTGATTTCATGTTCTATGTGTTGTAACGATTAATCACAATCTATCTACATATATGCATTATTAACACCAGTGTCAGTATAATAACTCTATAACAATTGTTTTTTATATTCTTTAGCTGTGCGCCGCGGTTTCACCCGCGTAGATTTAGTTTCATCCTTATTGTCGCGGAACCCTAATATTTTTAATAAATAAAAGTAGCCTAAGTTACTCCTTGAAACATCAGCTGCCTGACAGCTGTCCCGTTGAAATCGGTCCAGCCGTTTCCGAGATTCCCGGAACAAACAGACAGACAGACAGATAAAAATTTTAAAACTTGTTTTTTTAGTGTTAGTAGCGTGTATACTTTCATATGCATTTAGTTAAAAGCTGTAATTTTTGAATTACAAACAGACACTTCAATTTTATTTATCTGTATAGATAATTATAATTTATGCGTACTCTTATTTGCATAGGTACATACATACAACTGCCTATCCTAATTACATTTCCTCAAAGGTAGGCAGAGGTCTAGTTATAGTAAGTACACATTTCGCCAGTTATATTTAAGTCAATAGTTATAATTAAGTAATCGGCCTATTGTTCTTAACCAGACATGAATCCAGACTCTGGGTTGCTGGGAAATTATATATAGGTGGAAAAACCAAACCACACCGACCACAAGCCTGACTTGGGGATAGAACTCAATTCAAAATAAGGCCTAAAAAATTTGTAAAAGTCAAAAAAATTTTTTGTTTTAACAATCCTAATTTTAATACATAAATGTAGTCACGGCCAAAGCCTAGTGCTTACATTAAGATAACAACAGATAACCTGATAATAGTGATAATGATATTATAACTAAATTTGCCAATAACTGCGGTTAACTTGATGAGTCAACTTTTGGCGGCATTCCATTCGCCCTTTTAAATAAAATTGTTTTTTTTTCTCGGCTAGGAAGTGGGTCTAAGTCTTTTGAGCAATGGATGAGGAAGACAATGAGCTTATAAAAGCAGTGACGTACAAATATTTGATACCGTTGATAATAGTTTCTTTTGGTGTTTTATTCTGTTTACTATGGAAATGTTACGAGGCTAACAAGGAAATGTGAGTAATTACTAGTATAACTACTTAAATCAAAACGCTACAAATTCTATTATTACATTATCCGGGAGATTTTTTTTAATTTGTTCTCTCTAAAATTTAAAAATAAAACTACTTTTTTTTATTTTTCTCTCTTAATACTCTATCTATCGAAAAAGGGAAAACACAACGGTCAATACTTTTTTTTAAATTTTTAAAATTCTTAGTCATTACACCATAATTAAAATGAATTTACCATACACAGGAAGTCCGCTTCGGCCCTTACAATAAAGTACTTACTAACTACATTGTAAAGAGGAAATCGTAAAATTTAAAGCCACTTAATAACGGGGCTGCCTTGCATTATAATGATACCATTTCACAAATAATAATCGATGTCTGAATATACCACAGTATATGCTGCATCGAGTTAGCGGTTTATCACCCTCAAAGTAATGTCAATTTGAAGTCTAGAATGTAAAACTCGTAGATCACGCTTTACTGAAATTACGCTTATTATCTCGTAGAAAAGTTAAATAATTGTTTTTTTAATATATTTTTATAGCATATATACTTTCATACGCTATTAGTGTTGCTATGTCTATTTAATTTTCCATAGCTGATAAATATGCTGTATATAAGAAGTGTCTCCCATGGGCTACAGTCTCAGGCATACGTCTTTGAATTCTATATTTGGTGGAGATTCCACAATAAGCAATTACCTAAATAATTGCTGCCGTTGCAAACAATTGATATTCAAAAATCCCCATGACGTTGTAAGATACGCTATCTGAAGTGTACAGAAATTTAGCAAACACGATATCTCGTAATTCCATCATTAAATAATTGGGTTAATATTTGAACAGCGAGTATGATCACACACTGAGTTCTAAGCACAGCAAGGTTATATAAAGGTATGACTTATGCTCACGTCTGAATTCTTCGAAGGAGTGGGCAGAGTTTCCCAGTTATGTTTAAGTCCTGTGTAATAGGGGGCCTTTTGCCCCTAACTAGGCACTAATCCCGACTCCAGACTGCTCCAGGGTAATTACAGATGAAAAAACCCGGAACACATTGTCCGACCCGGGGATTGAACCCAGAAACTCATTCTGGAAACCCTGTAGTTCTGCGACCACTAGACCAAAGAGGTAGATTTTACATACCTGAAACATGTTACTTGTATGTTATACAACATAATAATTGCTGAACTGAAACAAGACTATTAGGGCTACAATTATACCTTCTTATACTTATATGGAACCGTAAAACCAGAAAACATTTGAGGATCTACACTAAAACCTCGACGTATGAAGAGAAGCGGTTACCGGCGGTCAGACAGATGACCGAATGTCAAATTTGTTTTTATAAAACTCATATTTAAAATGTAATTAATGTAGGTTATAATTACTAACCATCAAAGAATTTTCTAACAGACCACATTCGGACATAATTTTAGAACGGATAAGAAGTGGTAGGAGCTCAGAACTCATTAGCATCGTAGATATCAATGTCAATCATGCAATAAGTTATTAATGAATGCTGATCCGTTTGACAGGTCAATGTTTTATTAATATCCAAACAGGTATCAATAAAACCCACGTGACTTTTGGGAGAAGATAAGAATACGTATGCATCTCATTGGACCTAACCATTTTTATTCAGCACAACCTTATATACTTAGTAATGAATGAAAATTTCAAGAAGAGTGACATCCAAAACGAACCAGTTTTATTGTATTCCGTAACTGCAAACAAAACACACTTTGCACAAAACATATCCCATAGGATCGGGATGATATCCCGCGGTTAAAAGTATTTTCTAATCGTTTATCCTGATATACTTATAATGTCCGGTGTCTGCACCCATATAAGCTTTGCATAGTCTGGGACATTATATTTTAATTTATTTATCAACATTAATTCCGTAATATTTACGTGATGGATTCACTGCTCAGACAGACGGACAATCAGACGGTCGAAAACCCCACAAAAATAATTGATAGCTAATAAAATTATACAACTAGTATCGTTTTTAAAAATATTCAATGCCACGTCCTCGTTACAGTTTCATAATACTATGCATAGATATCTTTATCTATAGGTACTAATATTGTAGCGACGTAAGATTTGTTTGTTCGTAACGAATAAGCTACGAATCAACTGGACCGACTCCAAAAATGCATTATATCTGTTTAACATATAGGCTTTATATTTTACCGAAGTTAACACATGGGCAAAGCCGCGCACGGTAGCTATTATATTATACAACATAGAGAAGGGGTAGGAAAGGGTCTTATAATAACAACACCCACTTTTCACCGAAGATGATTAAGTACCAACGTGGCAGATGATGAGTCTATCACCGTCTCAGGCACTATACATACGTCTTTGAATTACTTCTCAGACATATGCAGGTTTCCTCACGATGTTTTCCTTCACTGTAAAGCAGACGGTGAGAAATCACTAACCTCTCCTAAAATATCTTTTAGGAAAACCCACTGAGATTTGTCGTGCTTCAAATAGCCTATGTTACTCGCTGATGATGTAGCTATCCATTGCTGAAAGAATTTCCAAGATCGGTCAAGTAGTTTCGGAGCCTATTCAATGCAAACAAACAAACAAAAAAACAATCAAATCTTTCCTCTTTATAGAGTGTAGATAAATAAAAATAATTCCATTATTCTCGTCACCATAGTTGGTCCTGGGGCCTTACCATGAGCTCTTATTGCCATGATAGTTTCACTCATTTATGAGACAGATGTATGTGACGTGCATACATCTGTCACTGTCGCACAACTGAATTAACATTGCAATAAGAGCTCATGGTTGGGCCCCTGGCTTAGAAACACATTATCATAATGTAAACTGATCTTAAGAAACAGTGCGGGGAATGTTATCACCAAAACAAATATCCTCGTGTTATGAGCATTTGTCAAACGCAGATATTATCATTTTAAATCTAACTTTGAAGCGTAAGAGTGACGAAAATGACTGAGGAGTCTTTGGAACTGCTGTGTATACTGTCAATACCAATATTAAGTTATTTTCTGTACCTAATGGTGTCTTTACTGGTGTTTTTGAAGAGATGGTGGTATTTTAGTGAGTAGCTTTTGGATTATACAACTACTATATAATAAAATAAAATAATACGCTGTGTGTCTAAAGTCTCAAAAGGCTAGTTTTCAAACCGGTGGTCAATTCTTTGACTTTCATAAGAGACTTACCAGGGCCTAAACTGAATAAATCACTTTCATTTTCACCGGCAAACGTTGTGTTGCCATTTTGTGAGTCACCCTTATGTCAGGGGTGTGACAAATAGATGTTGGCTGATTCTACCAACCCTATATGCACACAAAATTATATGAAAATCGAAATGAATTAAATGAATATGAGAATCGAAAAATTATATGAATATGAGAATCGAAAACAACAAAAAATAAGAGTTTGTTTGTTTTCATGAAAGCGCACTAATCTCAGGAACTGCCAACTGGTCCGATTTAAAAAATATTTCATTGTTAGCCCATTTATCAAGGAAGGCTATAAAGGCTATAACATTACTTTATGCAAGAGAATTCGCGGGTTAAAGTTAGCATTAACCGTAAGTAACTATTCCACAAAGGCTTACTTACATGGGATAAGGGCCGGTGGTTGATGATTTCTGCTGATTTTGATCAAAACGTTACGAAATCGAAAGTGGATCACAACGGTATTAAAACAAAAGAATAACCAAGAGTGACCCAGATGAGGGGATCAGACTGGAATAACTCAAATCGTGGTAAAATCTCGAAATTCATAAGTGCCTTACCAGGGGCCAACCTTGAACCATGAGCTCTTATTGCAATGTTAATTCAGTTGTGCGACAGTGACAGATGTATGCACGTCACATACATCTGTCTCATAAATGAGTGAAACTATCATGGCAATAAGAGCTCGTGGTAAGGCCTCAGGGCCTAAACTGAATAAATATTGTTCATTTTCATTTTAATTTTCGTCTATCTTGATCCAGTTCGATCTAGGTATAACTAATTATAAGTAATTGGTGAACCATAAATTGGTCAGGTAATTCCAATGCACAAATTACGTGTTTTTCTGCTTATAATGGTTGTCATCCGATAACGTTACCAACAGGATTCACGGATTATTAAGTTTACACACACATACATACGGATTATTAAGTTTACACACACATACGTAGCAAGTTTTTAAATCAGTGTTATGTATACGCTGATCCATCTTTAGATGAAAATAAATAATTACTTTAATACATTGAACATACAGACAGAATGAAAATTAAGTACCTATACCTACCTAATCATACAAAAATTGACTAGTGACTGCTACATAAACAACTTATAAGGTTCTCATCAATACAAATTAGTCAAGCCCAACAGTTATTCAAGAAGTTACTTAAAGTAGGAAAAATTAATTGAAAATGATTTAGTCAGTTTAGGCCTTGGTAAGGCACACACATGGAAACTAGCCTTCGAGAAGAACCGACAAGAAACTCAGCAATTAGGTATATTGTGGTTCCAGGCAACCGATTCAAAAATACTATCTGGCGACTGGGACCGCGGTTCCAGTGCTTAATGGTCCCAATCGCCTGTAACCTCGTAGTACTTACTCAAAAAACCAATTTTTTTTTCACTCCCTGTCTTTCTGTTTGTTCAGGTTATCTCTTAATGCCATTTCAAGCAAGACCGAGTCTTTCACAGACAGATAGCTCACATTCCAAGGAGTAGTTTGACTTAAAAAAAATGTGTTCCGCGTAATAAAGTTACTCACAAAACGCGTGCGAAACCGCGGGGCGCACCTAGTATTAATTAAAAAACAAATAAATAGACCCGACATACTCTGATTGCGATTAGTACTTACGTTATCTAAAAATATATTTATCTTTATTTTATTACACTTAGGGTCGATAATCGTATAAGAACCCGTTTAGGATATATCTTATCGCGGTTGAGATTTTTAACGATTGTATGAAGTTGTATTTAGTGTGTATGAGAGCCGTGATGGAGTTGTTATTTATTATTGTATGTGTCGTGTTAGTGGGGGCCGTTGTGTATTTGATAGAGTATATTTGGATATACCGTGAGTACTGCATATATTCATATACTGCATATATTCATATACATTGACCTACTAAGCTGGTCTTGATTTATATTTTTAACCGATTAAAAAAAAGGAGGTATTTTTAAGAAATTAGAATTTAATATGTATTTCATGAATAAAAAATCCAACTTTGATTTTGATTTCTTTATTGAAAAATGATCTATCCTTAGGGTGTTTTCATGATCTGATGATCACATCCCAGAGAAATAGACGGGAACCTTCGAAAATCGTAGAGCGACTAATGCGTTTCTTCATTTTATTAACAACTAGCTGTGCCCCGCGGTTTCACCCGCGTAGATTTAGTTTCATAAATAGATTTAATAAATAAAAGTAGCCTAAGTTACTCCTTGAAACATCAGCTACTTGCCAGTGAAAGTCCCGTTAAAATCCGTCCAGCCGTTTCAGAGATTACCCGGAACAAACAGACAGACAGAGAAAAAAATTAAAACTGGTTACTTAGTATCAGTAGCGTGTATACTTTCATATGCATTTAGTGAAAAGCTGTAATTTTGGAATTATAAACAGACACTTCAATTTTATTTATCTGTATAGACTAGCTGTGCCCCGCGATTTCACCCGCGTAGATTTAGTTTCATCCTTATTGTCGCGGAACCCTAATATTTTTGATAAATAAAAGTAGCCTAAGTTACTCCTTGATATATCAGCTACCTGCCAGTGAAAGTCCCGTTAAAATCGGTCCAGCCGTTTCGGAGATGACCCGGAACAAACAGACAGACCTGAATAATATACATAGTGAAATCGAATATCAATTAGTACCTACCAAAGTTAAATCGATGTAAAATCGAATAAGTACGGCGACGATGCAATCACCATCTGTCACGTGACTTAATCATCTTCGGTGAAATGTGGGTGTTGTAACACCTGTTACTCCTTGGGGTCCCCCCAGAGTATCCGAGTATCCTTCTAGGATAGCGAAAACTTTTATTTTTTATTTAATTGACAGACCACGAGGTTATCACTGTTTTACTATTAGATTACGATCTATACTCGTCAGCGCCTCCTAGCGGTGACGGGAAGAACTAAAATATGTCATACAAATATTAAGGGTCACTCTAGCGAGCACATAGATTACGAAAGCGAAGCAAAACTCTTCATAAGGGTATCCATTTCACGATTTCATGTTCCGTCCTCGCCGGCGAGGCTCGTCGCGAACTCTACGTCATCGTCCCCCCCGTCCCCTGCTAGGGCCGGCGCGCGCCGAGCCAACAGCCTTAAACACGTCCCTAAATAACACAACTCAGATCCAGCTCCCTAGCTCATCCCCCAGCAACACCCTAAGCCGAGGTCCGACCCGCACTGGGGCGCAACCTGTGTTGCTTAGTTTTTAAGTTTAAGCTCGGCTGGAGGCCTCTGGGTCTCACCCTTTACTTCGGTTAAGCAGTGGAGGTAACTCCCCCCTACCAATTGCTAGAGACTATATCGTAACATAAATAGTTTAATATAACCTAGACCTGACCGAACCAAATATACGGTAGGCAATACATTTTCTTTATACCAAACTCTGCTCTGAATTCGAATCTCTATTTTGATCCTGGCTCACAGGCTTAATTTGTCTAGAAACAAAGTAGATATTACCAGCCTTTATGCTTACCAGTAGATATTGTCAACGACCTATTAGGAAATCTAGTTCGATACCCGATTAAGCAGATCATCGTTTATGACTTATATCTATACAGATAAAGGTGAAATTAGCTCATTTCGATACAATTTTCTTTATTCATTGCAATCTTATCGTGCGCTGAAATTGTTTGTTCTTAACAAAATATTTCATTGTTCGTTTAATTACTTAGATGACAAGACTTGTTGTCGCGACAGTACATTCTATATTTGATTTGCAACAAAGTTTAAAATAAATATCAAAGATTAAGAATTTCGTCTTATTAAATACCAAAGATCAAGAGTTTCCTCTGTTTGAATACCAAAGATCAAGAAGTTCCTCTGTTTAAAAACCAAAGATCAAGAGTTTCCTCTGTTTGAATAGCAAAGATCAAGAAGTTCCTCTCTTTAAATACCAAAGATCAAGAAGTTCCTCTGTTTGAATACCAAAGATCAAGAATTTCCTCTAAATAGTTGAATGAACGTTTTTTATAAGTGTAATCAAAATGGATGAATCCACTGTTATGCTGACATGTGTGTCGTGGATTACTTGTGCTGTTATATCTATGTTCCTGTTCCAGTGTTTGTGCAAATACAGTAAGTTTTCAATTATTCCTTTATTAAACACTACAGTGC
Organism: Watsonalla cultraria; assembly: GCA_964035505.1. Taxonomy (NCBI): domain Eukaryota; kingdom Metazoa; phylum Arthropoda; class Insecta; order Lepidoptera; family Drepanidae; genus Watsonalla; species Watsonalla cultraria. The sequence continues at coordinate 7,351,468 of OZ037736.1, read as the reverse complement.
CCCGCGGTTCTACCCGCGTAGATTTAATTTCATAGGTGACGCAACCCTAATGTTTTTTTAAGTACAAGTAGCCTTAGTTACTCCGTGTAACATTAGCTATCTGCCAGTGAAATGCGTCCAGCCGTTTCGGTGATTAGTCGGAACGCTCAGACAAACAACAGAGAAGAAAATTAAAAAAATTTTTTTTTGTTCAGGACCGTACATAATTTTTCATATGCCTTTAGTGCAAAGTTGTTATTTTGGAATTACAAACAGACACTTCAATTTTATTTATCTGTATGTATGTGTCTGTCTGTCTGTCTGTCTGTTTGTTAAGGCTAATCTCCAAAACTGCTGGACAAGTTTTACATTTTTTCTCAGTCTGTCTGTCTGTCTGTTTGTTCCGGGTAATCTCTGAAACGGCTGGACGGATTTTAACGGAACTTTCACTGGCAGATAGCTGATGTTCATCATCATCATCATATTCAGCCCACATGCACCCACTGCTGGGTATAGGCCTCCCCTGTGACACGCCACCGCTCTCGGTCCCGAGTTAGTCTCCACCACAGTTTCCCAGCCGTCCGCGCGATATCGTCGGCCCACCGGGCGGGTGGTCTGCCCGTTAGTCTTCGCCCTCCTCTCGGCCACCATTCAGTTACCACTTTGGTCCACCTTCCGTCTTCCCGTCTCATTAAGTGTCCTGCCCATCTCCACTTTAGCTTGGTTATCCGTGTACCCACGTCGTCGACCTTGGTCCGGCGTCGAATTTCGACATTTGTTACACGGTCTACCAGTGATATGCCCAACATGGCTCTCTCCATTGCCCGTTGTGCAACTTTAATTTTGTGCATATTGGCTTTTGTGAGCGTCCATGTTTCAGCGCCATATGTGAGGACAGGCAGTATGCATTGGTTAAATGTCTTGGTCTTCAGACATTGCGGGATATTCGATTTAAATACGTCGTCCAGTTGACCAAAAGCAGCCCATCCCAGTTGCACGCGTCTAGCTATCTCCTTTGCTTGGCAGTCCTGGTCAAAAGATAAACGATGTCCAAGATATACATAGTTCTCAACGGTCTCTATGCGGCTGTTACCCACCACTGTGTTCGGTACTTGGTCTGTTGTTTGACTCGCCATTATCTTAGTTTTAGACATGTTCATACTTAGGCCAACTCTCTGCGATGCTTCATATAGCTCTTTTAGCATACAATGGAGATCTGTGACGGTTTCGGCAATCAGGATAAGATCATCTGCAAATCGCAGGTGCGATAGTTGAGTGCCATTGATATTGATCCCTCTGTCACTCCAATCTAGCATCTTCATAATGTCTTCCAGACTGCTTGTGAATAGCTTGGGAGAAAGAGTATCACCTTGTCGTACGCCTCGGCCGATTGGCAGAGGACGAGATAACCTGTGCAATCGCACCTGCAGTGTGGCTGAGCTGTATATCTCTCGAAGGATATCAACATATCGCTTGTCCGTGCTACAACGATGGAGGGAATTGAACACTGCCCAATGCTCGACACTGTCGAAAGCTTTTTCGTAATCTACGAAAGCGAAGCATATGGGTTGGTTATACTCTCTGCACCTTTCCATCAGTTGCTTGACAACATGTATATGGTCGATTGTTGAATATCCGCTTCTAAAGCCCGCTTGTTCGACTGGTTGGTATTCGTCAAGGGAACTAGACAATCGGTTGCATAAAATTTTTGCAAATACCTTGTAGATTTGTGAGAGGAGGCTTATAGGTCGGTAATTCGAAAGTCTAGTCTTGTCTCCCTTTTTGTGGAGGATGGTTACGATGGCGTTTTTCCAAGCATTAGGCGTGATACCTTCCGTTAGAACTCTGTTGAAGAGTTTAGCCAGCCACTTGATGATTGTATCTCCTCCAGCTTGGAGCATTTCGGTGCATACTCCATCTTCACCAGGTGCTTTACCGGTCTTCGTATTCTTCAGAGCAAATTCCACTTCCGACTTTGTTATTAGTGGTATTGTGTCTTGATTGAGGTGTTCATTTGGCATTGCTCTGAAGTCCGTGCCGTCCGGTAAGGTTGGTTCTTGTACTTTGGAGGTGTACAATGCTTCGTAAAACTCTTCAACAATTTTTACCAACTCATCTCGGTCCGTGACAATGACGTCTGCATTATTCTTTAGTTTACTTATTATTGATTTGTGTTTATTTATCTTTCTCCGAAATACCTTTGGTCCTTTATTTTCTTTGATGGTTTCAGTAATAATTTTTGTATTGTAAGCTCGAATATCTGTTTTAATGGATTTTCGTATAATTTTATTTAACTGCTCTAATTGTCTCTGATCTATTGTGGTGTTGTTTTTAAGATTTCTTCGTTGAGTGAGTAGAGCCAACGTGCTTGCTGTTAATTTTCTCTCTTGCTGTCGTCCTGGTCTCATGTGTTTTTTAGTCGTTTCTATAAGTGTCTTGCACAATACATCATTTAGTGAATCCACATCTAGGTTTATCTCCTGGAGGTCCTTGAACTGATTTTCTATGTCAATCTGATAATCTTTACCTAAATATTGAAGGGCTTTCTGATCATATTTAGGTTTTTGTGATCCGATTAGTTTTGATCGTTCTTTGACTAGGTTATATTTGAATGTGGCTCTCACTAAACGATGGTCGCTGCTTATTTTGAACCGCTTTAATGTAGTTACATCGGTGATATTGCTCTTGTGTGGACTTAATATATAGTCGATTTCGTTCTTCGTCCTGCCGTCGGGACTAGCCCACGTCCATTTTCTCGATTGGCGTTTTTTGAAGAATGTATTCATCGCATAAAGGTGATTACGTTCAAGGAAATTGACTAAGGTCTGTCCCCGAGCATTACGTTTACCGTAACCGAATTGCCCTACCGATCTTTCACATTCTATTGGTTGACCAACTTTAGCATTAAAGTCACCCATGATCACTGTATAATAGCATGGGTTCTGATCACGTGCTGTCTCTATTTCTTCATAAAAAGACTCTACTTCTTCATCAGAATGAGTGGAGGTGGGTGCATATGCTTGGATCACCTTAAGAGAGTACCTCTCGTTGAGCGTCACAATAATGTAACAGACTCGAGTAGACACACTGTTTACATTTTTGATTGCGTTATTCAGTCTCTTATTCACAAGGAATCCAACTCCTCCGTAGGTAGAATCTTCATGCCCTCTATAGTAAAACAGATGGCCACTATCCAGTTTTCTCAGTTCTTCTCCCTTTCGTCTCACCTCAGCTAAACCTATTATATCCCACTTAATCTCATTAACTTCCTCTATCAATTCACATAGCCGCTCTTCAGTGTTCAAAGTCCGTGTATTCAATGTAGCCAGGTTCGTTGTTTGGCAGCGGGATCTCTTCCGGAGATTCTTCGCACCCTCTGCCCCGCCGGAACCGTGACCGCTGCCGGAGCCAGGAATAGCGGGGCTGCCGGGGACTGAGGGCCGTATATTTGTGTCACGTCTCATTTTTCTTCGGGGGGTTTTTTAGCCATAAAACACCACGCTGGCCAGGCGTCTTGGTGAGTCTTCCTGTCACGTTGGCCTGACGTGCAGCACGAGACAGACTCATCTATCTATTGCTGCACGTCAGTTACCGGGAGGGACCGCTTGGAGGTGTGACTCGGGATTGGAATGATCTGTGAACACCTGCGTGAGCTACGAATGTAAACATTAATAGCCCCAACAGCGCCCACAGAGCGCTCCCTTCCCCTCCCTGCTGCTGATGTTACATGGAGTAATTTAGACTACTGTTAATAATGTTTTTTAATTGAGTTCCGTTGACCACCCATGAAATTAAGTCTACACGGGTGAATCCGCGGGGCATAGCTAGTAAACAAATACAGATTTCGTATCTTTGAAACCGACACTCGACGTCGAGTGCGACGCTGAAAAACCTTACAGAATACGAAAACGCGACAGATTGCTTAATTACATAGAGTTGTTCAACCATGTGAAGATTTTTATTGCGACTTCTATTCAAATTTCTAGATTCCTTATTTTGATACTTTATTTTGTTCATAAATCTCTCTTTAACAATTAAAGTGGGACATGATAAGACAACAAGTACCTTATGCCTCTAATTATAAGGTTCATACCCATTTATTAGTTAATGGATACAGTAAAGGATTAGGCACATTACAATTTTAATCTTATCATTTCCGCAGAAAGTAGGTTTTAGGTTTAGCAGTTTATTGCAGTTTTGTATTCGGTGAGAGTTTGACGGATCGAGTTTCGAAATTTAAAAGAGTTTGCATTTTTTGATAAATTTATTTAAAGTGATTTGAATTTTTATTTAATAAAAAAACACAGACGAATTGAAATCACACCTTTTTTTGAATTAGGTTAATAATGAATAGTGATACAATATTGGTGTCATGTGTCGCCGTAATGATGATTTGTTTCTATGTGTTGCAGTGTCTATGGGCTAGTCGTAAGTTTTTTTTTAATGAACATTATTGCTCTTTTATTTTTTTTGTTTCAAAAATTTAGAATTCAAAGTATCTTTATTTTATAAGACTTTTTACAAAGTATTTTCATCAATGTAACTTTCAATTCAACATTTACAAATTTCATCCATAAAAGAAGAAGAAGAAAGAAAGAAAATAAATTTTTCATACATAGAAAAATACGACGTAGCATTAATCTATACAGATAAATAAAATTGAAGTGTCTGTTTGTAATTCCAAAATAACAGCTTTTCACTAAATGCATATGAAAGATGCATACGCTGACAAAAAAAACCAAGTTTTAAATTTTTTCTCTGTCTATCTGTCTGTCTGTCTGTTTGTTCCGGCTAATCTCCGAAACGGCTGGACCGATTTTAACGGGACTTTCACTGGTAGGTAGCTGACGTTTTAAGGAGTAACTGAGGCTACTTTTATTTATAAAAAATATTAGGGTTCCGCGACAATAAGGAAGAAACTAAGTCTACGCGGATGAAACCGCGGGGCACAGCTAGTTATATTATAAAGTACTAAATATGTGGTTAAGTTCATCATAATTACGTCAGACACCACTGCTATTATCGCCATCTTTATCACAAGCGATTAAATAGGTAATGACAGTCGGGAATTCCCTCCAATATGTAATAGGGAAACTTACACCTTCCCGGAGCAGTCGCCGCAAGCGACGCAAGGACGAATCCCGGCGGCCTGTATCAATGAGTTTTTCTAAAAACTTAAGTGTAGAGATTTCACATAATATCTGAATATTACTTACTTCTAACTTCCCTTCAGAAACATACATGTTACCACCGGGTAATCTCCGAAGCGGCTGGATCGATTTTAACGGGACTTTCACTGGTAGATTGCTAATGTTACAAGGAGTAACTTAGGCTACTTTTATTTAAAAAAAAACATAAGGGTTACCTATGAAATTAACTCTAAGGGGGTGAAACCGCGGGGCCCAGCTAGTATGTAATATACAGACATAATACGCTCTCGCCTGTATCCCACGGGCATACTGTTTGTCACATGCTACGATCATTACAAACTTATTTCGTTTCGTCCACTTATCTCTACGTAAACTTCAGCTATGAATGCTCCGATTTAACGTTTGTGAAAAGGATTACTACCTGTGACACGTTCGAATGTCGTCGCTTGACCTTGCGTTTTGCGTTTTTCTTTGTATGGAGAAGTAAAAGACTTCATTTCGTGAATTTATAAATTACATTAAATAAAAGTTTGCAACATCAGCCGCGTTATTAAGGTTTCGGTAAGGTGTCGGTTTTAATGATACGAAATTAAACCTTATCCTCTATGTATTATGTATCAATTTCCTATGTTTGAAACCAACGGTCGTGGTTGAGTTCGACGCTGAGAAACCTTATACCTGAGATTAGCCGTAATAACCAAACAGTTTTTTTTATTTGAGTACCGTATATACTTTGATATTGCATTAAGTGAAAAACTATTCTTTGGAATTACAAACAGATACTTCAATTGTATTTATCTGTATATGATCTGATGTTCACAAGTTTTTATTACTAAAAATATTCGTTGGTCGCTCTATGCATATTAATTAATGTCAAAGCTATAATAACCATTTTGAGTGCAATACGTACGTCACACACCACTTTTAGATTACCTACAGAAACTTTTTCCCGTTTCCCGATACGATGTTTGATAAGATTAATGCTATCTTTCATTAAACGTTTTTAATATTCGCCCCCTTTGTTACACTGACGCACTAAACGACCAGTTATCCAAACGTGATTGTCTTTGGGACATTAAAAAAAAAAACACGCGCCGCGGTTTGAAAAAAAAACAAAAGTGACGTTTGTGATTTCGCGGGAATGTATGCGCTAAATTCATTCGCAAACAACTTTAATGTATTTTATATTTAACATTGTGTTATCATGACAGTTAAAAAGCCAATAATGGAAGAATTAAGTGTAGTTTTCATTATAATCTGTGGTTTATTTGTGGGATGTTGTTTAAGTTCGTGCATTCGACTTTGGTTGTGTTGCAGTAAGTTTTTACGTCAATATTAATCCATAACCAGTTGAATGTTTTTATTATACTCAATCGAGTATCTATATAAATAATTACTTTTTTAATTACAGTTTTACGTTTGTGCAATGTTGCCAAATCGTATTTAATCTCAAAGGATGCTTTGTAAGTAGGGCAATTACATCTTATGCGTTATTGCTATGCGATGAATAACAGGCGCTTTGAGTATATTTATTGGTTTGTTGGAAACAAATATGAATTTTATGCAAAGCAGTAATTACCAAATATTATTATGCGATAAAACATTGAAATTTTTCAGCTTGCGTATATTTTATAAATTATATTACAAGTCCCGTCACGAATAAGTAGTGTCTCTAAAATAGCTGGGCCCTAACAGGGTTGTTAGTTATAAGTTATTACCACTATAAGTAACTATGTTAATATTGTGCGTATATTTAAACTAACTTGCAATAAATATTATGAATATGAATAAAGAACGCGCAACGAAAGAGATACTGCACATGTTTTTATTCGCTTCGTGCCATAAAAACACTGAGACAAACTCATATACCTAATGACTACCTACTGCGCATTCAAAGGTACTTGTTCTTAACTCATGAGTGGGTTACTTATTTAAAGAAATATAAACCCCTCCATAGAGCATTGGCAACCTTCCTCAGGATATTTTTATTTATTTATTTATATTAGGTACTTTTAAGATTTTGTTCGCCGAGCGTTGTTACTGAGGTAGGATGGTTTTATGTATACTAAAAGTATTGAACGTACGCGCGAACTGTCCTCACCTTATAATAAAAACAACACTACCTTCTTGAAGGTAGTAGGTCAGTATATCACTACTTTGTCTGCGATCTTCTACTTTACTACCTCCGAACCAGCACTCTATTTTGACTAAGCGCTCGTAATTCATGACAGCACCTATATTTTCGGATATATACATATCTATAGGTATACAAGCCGTTCATACTACAGTATCAAACATAAAGTCTGTCTATATGTGTGTCAGAGGATACAATTATCCAATTGACATACGACCCGAGTGCAGGCGGACACTGGAGATGTTTTATTATTAAATAATGTCGTGATGGCAGTAATGCGATCTCTTTGAACACATTAAAATGCACTTTTATGAGTTTCATATGAGCCAATGCATGTTATTAGTAGGTTATCAAAGTCACCTTTCCACAACGGTTCATGAGGTACATATAAGATTTAGTTTAAACCTATGTGAAGTTGGCAACTGAGGTGAAAAAAAAAAATTTTTTCGTCGTGTATCCGATTGTACCCGGTTTGTACCGGATTGTACCGTTTTTTAAATCGTTTGTACCCCTAGGGGGTAAAAGTTATAGGGGGGTAAATATTTTGGCAACTAAGTATAAAATATTGTAAGTTTATACATGCCATTCGATTGAACCCAGCATGTAGAGGATTGTACCGCTTTTTATTTCTTTTGTACCCTAAGGGGACGAAAGTTATTGGGGGTTAAACATTTTGAAATCAGATTTGGTAAAAGTGAATGTTTATGAATACCATTCGATTGTACCCAATATGTAGAGGATTGTACCGCTTTTAAAACCATTAAAATCTCCAGGGGCCCCAAGATATGGGCGTTGAAAGATTTGCAGTTTTTACCCTATATCTCAGGCTCCCATTACGTATAAGCATTTTTTATGTGCTGAAAGGATGAAACAGAGCATGGAGAGGATTGTACCGCTTTTTGTTTCGTTTGTACCTCAAGGGGCCCCGAGATATGGGGGTCGAAAGTTTCATAACTTTCCACTGTCATATCTCGGGGCCCTTTGAGGTTCAAACGAAATAAAAAGCGGTACAATCCTCCACGTACATGATACTATCAAACGCAAAAATTAAAAATGGTGTGTACCTCAAAACATTCCAAGTTAGCCTGGGCCCTCAATGGGCCCCAGCGCTATCTCAGTATCCCATGAGGTACAAACGATATTTATATGCATACCGGATTGTACCAAAAACGGAGAGGATTGTACCGCTTTTTGTTTCGTTTGTACCTCAAGGGGCCCCGAGATATGGGGGTCGAAAGTTTCATAACTTTGCACTGTCATATCTCGGGGCCCCTTTGAGGTTCAAACGAAATAAAAAGCGGTACAATCCTCCACGTACATGGTACTACCTGATGCAAAAATAAAAATTGGTGTGTACCTCAAAACATTCAAAGTTAGCCTGGGCCCTCAATGGGCCCCAGCGTTATCTCGGTATCCCATGAGGTACAAACGATATTTATATGCATACCGGATTGTACCGAGAACAGAGAGGATTGTACCGCTTTTTGTTTCGTTTGTACCTCAAGGGGCCTCGAGATATGGGGGTCGAAAGTTTCATAACTTTGCACTGTCATATCTCGGGGCCCTTTGAGGTTCACACGAAATAAAAAGCGGTACAATCCTCCACGTACATGGTACTACCTGATACAAAAATAAAAATTGGTGTGTACCTCAAAACATTCAAAGTTAGCCTGGGCCCTCAATGGGCCCCAGCGTTATCTCGGTATCCCATGAGGTACAAACGATATTTATATGCATACCGGATTGTACCAAAAACGGAGAGGATTGTACCGCTTTTTGTTTCGTTTGTACCTCAAGGGGCCCCGAGATATGGGGGTCGAAAGTTTCATAACTTTTCACTGTCATATCTCGGGGCCCTTTGAGGTTCAAACGAAATAAAAAGCGGTACAATCCTCCACGTACATGGTACTATCAAACGCAAAAATTAAAAATGGTGTGTACCTCAAAACATTCCAAGTTGGCCTGGGCCCTCAATGGGCCCCAGCGTTATCTCGGTATCCCATGAGGTACAAACGATATTTATATGCATACCGGATTGTACCAAGAACGGAGAGGATTGTACCGCTTTTTGTTTCGTTTGTACCTCAAGGGGCCCCGAGATATGGGGGTCGAAAGTTTCATAACTTTGCACTGTCATATCTCGGGGCCCTTTGAGGTACAAACGAAATAAAAAGCGGTACAATCCTCCACGTACATGGTACTATCAAACGCAAAAATTAAAAATGGTGTGTACCTCAAAACATTCAAAGTTAGCCTAGGCCCTCAATGGGCCCCAGGGATATCTCGGTATTCCATGAGGTACAAACGATATTTATATACATACCGGATTGTACCGAGAACAGAGAGGATTGTACCGCTTTTTGTTTCGTTTGTACCTCAAGGGGCCCCGATATATGGGAGTCGAAAGTTTCATAACTTTGCACTGACATATCTCGGGGCCCTTTGAGGTTCAAACGAAATAAAAAGCGGTACAATCCTCCACGTACATGGTACTATCAAACGCAAAAATTAAAAATGGTGTGTACCTCAAAACATTCCAAGTTGGCCTGGGCCCTCAATGGGCCCCAGCGTTATCTCGGTATCCCATGAGGTACAAACGATATTTATATGCATACCGGATTGTACCAAGAACGGAGAGGATTGTACCGCTTTTTGTTTCGTTTGTACCTCAAGGGGCCCCGAGATATGGGGGTCGAAAGTTTCATAACTTTGCACTGTCATATCTCGGGGCCCTTTGAGGTACAAACGAAATAAAAAGCGGTACAATCCTCCACGTACATGGTACTACCTGATGCAAAAATAAAAATTGGTGTGTACCTCAAAACATTCAAAGTTAGCCTGGGCCCTCAATGGGCCCCAGCGTTATCTCGGTATCCCATGAGGTACAAACGATATTTATATGCATACCGGATTGTACCGAGAACGGAGAGGATTGTACCGCTTTTTGTTTCGTTTGTACCTCAAGGGGCCCCGAGATATGGGGGTCGAAAGTTTCATAAGTTTGCACTGTCATATCTCGGGGCCCTTTGAGGTTCAAACGAAATAAAAAGCGGTACAATCCTCCACGTACATGGTACTACCTGATGCAAAAATAAAAATTGGTGTGTACCTCAAAACATTCAAAGTTAGCCTGGGACCTCAATGGGCCCCAGCGTTATCTCGGTATCCCATGAGGTACAAACGATATTTATATGCATACCGGATTGTACCGAGAACGGAGAGGATTGTACCGCTTTTTGTTTCGTTTGTACCTCAAGGGGCCCCGAGATATGGGGGTCGAAAGTTTCATAACTTTGCACTGTCATATCTCGGGGCCCTTTGAGGTTCAAACGAAATAAAAAGCGGTACAATCCTCCACGTACATGGTACTATCAAACGCAAAAATTAAAAATGGTGTGTACCTCAAAACATTCCAAGTTGGCCTGGGCCCTCAATGGGCCCCAGCGTTATCTCGGTATCCCATGAGGTACAAACGATATTTATATGCATACCGGATTGTACCAAGAACGGAGAGGATTGTACCGCTTTTTGTTTCGTTTGTACCTCAAGGGGCCCCGAGATATGGGGGTCGAAAGTTTCATAACTTTGCACTGTCATATCTCGGGGCCCTTTGAGGTACAAACGAAATAAAAAGCGGTACAATCCTCCACGTACATGGTACTATCAAACGCAAAAATTAAAAATGGTGTGTACCTCAAAACATTCAAAGTTAGCCTAGGCCCTCAATGGGCCCCAGGGATATCTCGGTATTCCATGAGGTACAAACGATATTTATATACATACCGGATTGTACCGAGAACAGAGAGGATTGTACCGCTTTTTGTTTCGTTTGTACCTCAAGGGGCCCCGATATATGGGAGTCGAAAGTTTCATAACTTTGCACTGACATATCTCGGGGCCCTTTGAGGTTCAAACGAAATAAAAAGCGGTACAATCCTCCACGTACATGGTACTATCAAACGCAAAAATTAAAAATGGTGTGTACCTCAAAACATTCCAAGTTGGCCTGGGCCCTCAATGGGCCCCAGCGTTATCTCGGTATCCCATGAGGTACAAACGATATTTATATGCATACCGGATTGTACCAAGAACGGAGAGGATTGTACCGCTTTTTGTTTCGTTTGTACCTCAAGGGGCCCCGAGATATGGGGGTCGAAAGTTTCATAACTTTGCACTGTCATATCTCGGGGCCCTTTGAGGTACAAACGAAATAAAAAGCGGTACAATCCTCCACGTACATGGTACTATCAAACGCAAAAATTAAAAATGGTGTGTACCTCAAAACATTCAAAGTTAGCCTGGGCCCTCAATGGGCCCCAGGGATATCTCGGTATTCCATGAGGTACAAACGATATTTATATGCATACCGGATTGTACCGAGAACGGAGAGGATTGTACCGCTTTTTGTTTCGTTTGTACCTCAAGGGGCCCCGAGATATGGGGGTCGAAAGTTTCATAACTTTGCACTGTCATATCTCGGGGCCCTTTGAGGTACAAACGAAATAAAAAGCGGTACAATCCTCCACGTACATGGTACTACCTGATGCAAGAATAAAAATTGGTGTGTACTTCAAAACATTCAAAGTTAGCCTGGGCCCTCAATGGGCCCCAGCGTTATCTCGGTATCCCATGAGGTACAAACGATATTTATATGCATACCGGATTGTACCAAGAACGGAGAGGATTGTACCGCTTTTTATTTCGTTTGAACCTCAAAGGGCCCCGAGATATGACAGTGCATAGTTATGAAACTTTCGACCCCCATATCTCGGGGCCCCTTGAGGTACAAACGAAATAAAAAGCGGTACAATCCTCTCCGTTCTTGGTACAATCCGGTATGCATATAAATATCGTTTGTACCTCATGGGATACCGAGATAACGCTGGGGCCCATTGAGGGCCCAGGCTAACTTTGAATGTTTTGAAGTACACACCAATTTTTATTCTTGCATCAGGTAGTACCATGTAAGTGGAGGATTGTACCGCTTTTTATTTCGTGTGAACCTCAAAGGGGCCCCGAGATATGACAGTGCAAAGTTATGAAACTTTCGACCCCCATATCTCGGGGCCCCTTGAGGTACAAACGAAACAAAAAGCGGTACAATCCTCTCCGTTTTTGGTACAATCCGGTATGCATATAAATATCGTTTGTACCTCATGGGATACTGAGATAACGCTGGGGCCCATTGAGGGCCCAGGCTAACTTGGAATGTTTTGAGGTACACACCATTTTTAATTTTTGCGTTTGATAGTATCATGTACGTGGAGGATTGTACCGCTTTTTATTTCGTTTGAACCTCAAAGGGCCCCGAGATATGACAGTGGAAAGTTATGAAACTTTCGACCCCCATATCTCGGGGCCCCTTGAGGTACAAACGAAACAAAAAGCGGTACAATCCTCTCCATGCTCTGTTTCATCCTTTCAGCACATAAAAAATGCTTATACGTAATGGGAGCCTGAGATATAGGGTAAAAACTGCAAATCTTTCAACGCCCATATCTTGGGGCCCCTGGAGATTTTAATGGTTTTAAAAGCGGTACAATCCTCTACATATTGGGTACAATCGAATGGTATTCATAAACATTCACTTTTACCAAATCTGATTTCAAAATGTTTAACCCCCAATAACTTTCGTCCCCTTAGGGTACAAAAGAAATAAAAAGCGGTACAATCCTCTACATGCTGGGTTCAATCGAATGGCATGTATAAACTTACAATATTTTATACTTAGTTGCCAAAATATTTACCCCCCTATAACTTTTACCCCCTAGGGGTACAAACGATTTAAAAAACGGTACAATCCGGTACAAACCGGGTACAATCGGATACACGACGAAAAAATTTTTTTTTTCACCTCAGTTGCCAACTTCACATAGGTTTAGTTTAATGCTTATTTTCGCGGCACCCTAATACTTTTTATAAATTAACTATGCATCTTAACCCGATCGGTTTAAAATTTACAAAGTTTCATACAAACTCTCATCCCCTATTTTATACCCTTGGGGGTAGAAGTAATCAAAATCCTTTCTTAGCGGAAGCCTACGTCATAACATCTACCTGGATGCCGAATTTCAGCCCGATCTGTCCAGTGGTTTGGGCTGTGCGTTGATGGATCACTATGTCAGTCAGTCAGTCAGTCGTGCAGGTTTTCTTAAAACGACGGAAGTGACGGCGGCAGTGTAAAACTCGCACTAGGTCCTCTGGTAGAGACGTAGGGCATTCAAAAGATCTTTATTTGATTAGACTTCTTACAAAGTGCTTTATAATCGTCAGAAGGTCACAAAAATACATTAAACAGGATTATAAATGCTACCATCGGGTTCGGAAGGTTGCTTTTGTTAAGCCCGGCAAGAAACTGAACAATTACTCTTTTAGATAACCGGGTTTCCCTTTAATTCAGTGCTGCCCAACTGGGAATTATACTTAGAATGTATAGTGCCTGAGACGGCGATAGACTCACCATCTGTCACGTTGGCACTTAATCATCTTCGGTGAAATGTGGGTGTTGTTACAACACCTCTGCCTACCCCTTCGGGGAGTACAGGTGTATGTACGTATGTAGGTACGTAGACGTACTAGAGTTGATTAGCACCTACGTGTCGGTGCCATTGCCTACATCAAGGATTTCTTTATTTACAACGGAACATAGCGTTATCAATTTATCAGTCAATGAATATTCTGCTGTACACCTCCACAATCATTTGTAGTTTATATACCGGTAGTGAGCTTTGTGTTTGTCACCAAAACAGTATTCGTAATGAATAATTCCATTTACAGAGCGGTCTTCATGACTCTAGTACCTCTAACTGTTGCTTCCATTGCATTTTTGGTGTTCGCAATCTGTTTTACACTCACGGGATGGATCAGTAAGTCTTCATTTATTTACTTACGCCAGCTGAGTTTCTTACCGGTTCTTCTCAGAAGGCTAGTTTCCGAACCAGTGGTCAATTCTTCGACATTCATAAGTACCTTACCAGAGCCTAAACTGAATATATAATTTTTACAAACATAATTATGCTCACGCAGTCCCAGAAGGGACCCCGAAGAGGTAGGTACCCTCTTCGGGGGTTGTAATAACAACACCTACTTTTCACCGAAGATGATAAACAGATGATAAACTGGTTGATAACCAGACATATGGTGAGTCTATCGCCGTCTCAGACAGTATACGGTTTTTGGTGCATTATAGTGACAAAAATCTAAAATTTTAAAATCTGGCTGGAGCAAGCCCAAGAGATGAAATGAGGGAAGGGAAGCCATTGCCCTTTCTTTAAAATAATAACAGCACCCATTGATATAAAAAATTTCAAACATTAATATTTCCCAAACTGATTCACCATGACCTGAATTTGAACAAAAACTCTAAAACCGGTAATGTAATAGTAATATTATGCTATTATAACATTATTATCTATTTATAAACGTATTTCGTCGAACACTAACAAGGTAAACTATGTAGCCTTGTGTAAGGACGCGCATACGATTAGATACATTATGGTAACTGACATAATAAGCCGGCTATTATCAACATTATAATTATTTATGGGTAGCCATTCCACGTTACCATTACTCATCACCATCTCCCTGACCTTATTCCATACATTTTTGGGGTCGGCACTTGATTCAACCCGATGTGGCTCCATGTTAGTCGCAATCAACTTATTAACTCCTTATCCTTTACGTGCGCCTGGTACATCGTGTACCATATCATCATCTCCCTGGCCTTATCCCATACATTGTTGTCGTCGGCACTTGATTCAACCCGATGTGGCTCCATGTTAGTCGCAATCAACTTATTAACTCCTTGTCCGTTATGTGCGCCTGGTACTTCGTGTACCATATCATCATCTCCCTGGCCTTATCCCATACATTGTTGGGGTCGGCACTTGATTCAACCCGATGTGACTCTCCATGATAGTCGCAATCAACTTATTAACTCCTTGTCCGTTATGTGCGCCTGGTACTTCGTGTACCATATCATCATCTCCTTGGCCTTATCCCATACATTGTTGTGGTCGGCACTTGATTCAACTCTATGTGGCTGATCACCCGAATTTTATACGAAGCGACTGCCTCTGACCTTCGTAACCCCTTTTAAGAGGAAATCGGTAATCTGGATTAAACCATATGTCATACTCACGAATACTGCTTGTTCGTTAATAAAAAAAAAGTAACGTGAGACCGACGCGCCGATGAGTAAGGTCGCCACTCGCCAGGGAAAGTCCCTTATTAAATCAGCTCAGATTTCCATAACCCATAGCGCCATCTGTGCATGTGTAATCGCAGTAGAATAAACATTGTTTACCGCATGGCTCACTAGAGGGCGCTTGAATAATGCTAACACTCGATATCGTTTTGCGAAAGATCGATTTATCGTTATAAGGAGTGCTGATAGTGGTGTTATCTCAACGATTACAATGGATGGCTATGTATGGAAAGGTCCACTTTGTATTATTTACTTTAAAAACAATGTACTGTATAAATCAGTGAAATGGAAACTAATTTATTATTAGTACTCATATTGCCTGTAGTCGGGGTCTGTTTTATATCTGTGATCATAACGTGTGTTATATTCTTTAAAGTAGGTAAGTTACTCCCCAATTAATTATAATCTTAGAGCTTGGGTTAACGTAGTGTAGGATCAGCAAGCTGAAGTGTCAGTGGGCTGGTCACGTGTGTGGAAGGACCGATGGTCGATGGAGCAGACGTGTCCTAGAGTGCAGACCGCGGAGTGGCTAACGTAGTGTAGGATCAGCAAGCTGAAGTGTCAGTGGGCTGGTCACGTGTGTGGAAGGACCCGTTGAAACAACAGTTTTCCTTGGAGTTACATTGGATCATAAATTGCAATGGGGGCCCCATATAGCTGGATTGTCGAAAAGACTCAGTTCTGCAGCATTCGCAGTAAGGAAAATTAGACACCTAACTGATATAAACACAGCTCGGTTGGTCTATTTTAGTTATTTCCATAGTGTTATGTCTTATGGCATCCTTTTATGGGGAAATGCTACGGACATCAGTTCTATCTTTGTGCTGCAGAAACGGGCTGTTCGTGCAATCTATAAACTCAAATCTAGAGATTCTCTCAGAGAGAAGTTTAAAGAAATAGGGATAATGACTGTGGCATGTCAATACATATTTGAAAATTTGATATATGTAAGAAAGAATATAGATAGTTTTAAGAAAAATAGTGATATGCACAATATAAATACACGCAAGAGGGATAAACTCCGTGTCCCTGTGACTAGACTGCACAAAACTAGTAACTCTTTTGTGGGGCAAAGTATACGCCTTTTCAATAAACTACCATTAAAAATGTGTGAACTACCATTTTTAAGTTTTAAGGCAAGCATCAAACAGAAACTTTGTGAAAAAGCATATTATAGTGTAACTGAGTATATTGATGATAGCCAAACATGGCAATGAGTTGCTCACTCTTCCATTGAAATGTACTTAAACAACCCTATGTGTATAGAAGGGACACATGTAAAAAAAAAACCGGGGAGTTTGTTTCGCCGTTTCTTCTCCTGACAGGCTTACTTTTGGAAACGGTAGTAAAATTAACCTAAGTTAGCGTAAGAAAAATGACGTTCAATAAGTGTTCCAAGTGTCCCTTATGTTGAATAAAACTTTTTGATTTTGATTTTGATTTTGACCGATGGTCGATGGACCAGACGTGTCCTAGAGTGCAGACCGCGGAGTGGCTAACGTAGTGTAGGATCAGCAAGCTGAAGTGTCAGTGGGCTGGTCACGTGTGTGGAAGGACCGATGGTCGATGGACCAGACGTGTCCTAGAGTGCAGACCGCGGAGTGGCTAACGTAGTGTAGGATCAGCAAGCTGAAGTGTCAGTGGGCTGGTCACGTGTGTGGGAGGACCGATGGTCGATGGACCAGACGTGTCCTAGAGTGCAGACCGCGGAGTGGTTAACGTAGTGTAGGATCAGCAAGCTGAAGTGTCAGTGGGCTGGTCACGTGTGTGGAAGGACCGATGGTCGATGGACCAGACGTGTCCTAGAGTGCAGACCGCGGAGTGGCTAACGTAGTGTAGGATCAGCAAGCTGAAGTGTCAGTGGGCTGGTCACGTGTGTGGAAGGACCGATGGTCGATGGACCAGACGTGTCCTAGAGTGCAGACCGTGGAATGGCTAACGTAGTGTAGGATCAGCAAGCTGAAGTGTCAGTGGGCTGGTCACGTGTGTGGAAGGACCGATGGTCGATGGAGCAGACGTGTCTTAGAGTGCAGACAGCGGAGTGGCTAACGTAGTATAAGATCAGCAAGCTGAAGTGTCAGCGACTACATTAATTATGATTTAATATTTTTTGATCAAAGTAAACAAAAGTTACTTACCTAGTAGTCACAGGGAAACTAAATGCATTAAATTGATTACTCAGACATAATTTAATACGTAATAGGTAGAAGCTAAGTGTCGGATGATGGTAAGACCCGTGAGTAGCGCGGAGGTATGATACTGTCGTTAGCTCGGTCCCATTCATATAATTTAGTGCTCCTCGTCCGTCGGTCGCGTAGGCACACGGTAATAGCTCAAGATAAGATATACTGATAGCAAAGTGTACTTTATTTAGTGTGTTTTGTTTGCAAAATGGATGTGGTATCGTCACTAATGTCCGGTGTATTAATGTTCATGTTCCTGTATCTTTTCTGGATGTGGTTCTGTTTTGGAAACTGTGTTAAGAAACGTGAGTTATTTTTGTAAAAATTTTTTTTGTCAATAATGAACTTATCACCTTTAAAGACGGGTGCAGTTTTTACCGAAAATGTTTAAAATTCTAATGTGACAGATGGGGAGTCCATCGCCTCCTTAAGCACTACACACACATACGTTTTGGTGACGTAGCAATATAAATAAATAAAACAATATCGGACTTTACACAGCGCCATCTAGTTCCAATCTGAGTAAACACTGTCCTATTTACTCATACTACAAAGGTAGCAAGCATAGAGTCCGCGTGATTATAAGCGGTCACTGCAGCCTATGAACATCAGTGTCACTCCCGCTTTGCGCCTCCCTTCAAGTCAAGTCAAAGTAAAAAATATCTTTATACGATTAGACTTTTTACAAAGTACTTTCAATTAGTCAGAATGACATAATTATACAGGATCATACATGCTACCGCCAGGTTCGGAAGTTTGCTTTTACTGAATAGAACCTGGCAAGAAATTCAGTAATTACTCTTTTCAAAAATATTATACAATTTTAAAAATACAAAATTATCATTTAGGATATGCAAGCCCATGGACACAGATCCAATGCACAAATGTCGATAAACATTAAAACAAATTCTAGTAATTCTGCTTATATGCGTATGCGTAGCTTGAGATGACCAGCCCCCACAAGCAGCACCTGTTCACAAGCATGACGCGAATGCCAATAATTGACTTACTCAACCATCATAGAGGCCCATAGCGACCTCACTCACCCCTAGAACACAAATACAACTCTAAGGTACACGTCTAAGGTAACATACGTATGCTCACGGCCACCTGGGTTCCAAGTAAGCTCTGGTATATTTCTTTTCTTCACGAGATTGTCTCTCATGAAGAAAACAAAAACGATACACGGAAACGAAATAAATAGAATATCGTAGATAATATTTGAAACGTTGCGTTCACGGCTAATTATCTATAGTCTGGTTAGCAACGTCTGCGTAAACAATATACAGCCTCACAAATGGTAATTAGGTATTTAGACAAATATTGCTTATGTTTGGTCACGTGGTGCCAGCGACAATGACACGATAACAACATGTTATGTTGGCTTCTGCTCGCGACTACCTCCGTGTGGAATAGTTACTTTGGATTTAGAAGAAAGGCATACGATCATGTCTGGAGTATTACGTGATAAGTAAATGTATTGAGTACTGTATATATATTGTGTAACTAGCTGTGTTATCCGGAACAAAGAGACGGATAGACAGACAGAGAAAAAAGTTGATAATTATGAATCTCTATATACTGTCATATGTTTTTAGTGAAAAGCTGTTTATTTGGAACTACAATAAGACACTTCAATTTTATTTATCTCTATGTAGATATTGCTGCATATTGTGTAATTGGTTACTGGCCGTTCAAAAAGTTTGAATATACTTTCAAATAAATAAATATGTATAATAATAAATTTGAGTTAACGCTAACCCGCGAATGTTCATATAAGTGCATAAATACCACTAGCCACTGCTCTGTGCCAAAAATATGCTCCTAAGGTCTAGACCCTATATACGATGCTCTTCATAACCATGATGAGTTACCACTGATCCAGCTCCCTAGCTCATCCCCCAGCAACGCCCTTAGCCGAAGTCCGAGCTCCGCACCGGGGCGCCCTTAGCTGTGTTGCTTAGTATTTAAGTTTAAGCTCGGCTGGAGGCCCTTGGGTCTCACCCTTTAGTCAAAGGCAAAAATATCTTTATTCGATAAGACTTTTTACAAAGTACTTTCAAATCGTCAGAATGATAAAATTTTATAGGATTATACATGCGCCAAGTTCGGAAGGTTGCTTTTACTGAGAAGAACGTGGGAAGAAACTCAATAATTACTTAGTCCGATTAAGCAGTGGAGGTAACTCCCCCCTACCAGCTGCGAGAGACCATATCCTAAAAAAACCATAATGGGTGGTACATACTACTGACAGAAGAATTCTTTACCATTTTAACATTGCGCGAAAAATATGATAACGCCTACTTAATTAATTAAATACTTATCAACAGATAGTGTTATATCAAACCAATCGCGATTTTAGCCCGATACAGTTTGGTGTTATAATACTAACAGTGAACACCAGCTTGTTTAACAAAATGGCGGACTTAGTGGGGGTTTTGATATTTATGTTCATTAATATTCTGCTGTTCTGGGTTATTTACGCTTTGATGGTCAAATTCTTTGGTAAGTTACACTTGTACCTCTTTTATTTCGTGCGAAATTTAATTTTCAAATCGTGCGAAATTACACTCGAAGGCCTGCATTTAACAGAAAATAAGCGGAATAGTAATGACAGTAAGAGGTGTCACGTCGTGGTATCGCGTATACGGAAATTTTTCAATTTTCAAAACGAATAAAATACATTATTTTGAGAGTAAACAAAAGAGTAAAATTAGCATCTTTAAGATTGACAACCCTCACTTTCGATGAAGCAAACGTTTTTATAACGTGATTCCTTACTACTTGTAAGGTTTATATTTACACTGTGGTTTGGATGCGAATTATTAACTTCATTTAAAAAAATTCTTTGTTATTACAAGGCATAAACTTAATATATCCTTACCTTTCACTAAAATCAGTTCAGCCGTTTTATTGTAGTAGTAACAAACAACCAATTAATTATCTAACTTTCACATTTATTCAGTTTCAGTGTAATGCTACATCTCTCTTGTAATATCTTAGCCTGGTTTATTAAAAAAAAGAACAAAGGAATTTTAATATATCCACAATAAGCGCCATCTTTCGAAATTGTCTTGTACTAAATATATCGACCGTTGTGACGTCACGTCGCAAAACAAAGTACGTAAACTGAGTGATAATGAATTGTATTTAAAGGAAAATAAGGTATTATTCACAAATAATCAATAGTCTGATAGCCAAATAATTCCCGATTAGATAATTACTTTTTAATATAACAATTGATCAAGGATATCGGCGTGTCAGCCAATCAGTTTGATTACCACGACCATAGGGTACCTACATTTGAATAACAATTCAGTAATAACTCTATAATCATGTATAACTCTCCTGTTAGTTTTTACTTTTGGATAATATTCCTCATTGTGATGTTAGTGGTGGTGTACTACAACTCATTCAGTAAGTTACATTATTTATCGCTCTAACGTTATTATGCTATTACACCATTGGTCTAGCAGTTATCTGTTTCATACAATCTCACTGGTTCAATCACCGTGTCTCGGCGATCTTTTTAAGAAACAAATAAAAGAAACGCATTAATCAGGCTGTCCTAAATTACACACACACAGGATTATTATTTTTAGAGCATAGGGACGTATTGTACTATTATAATACATAATTATCTATTATAATATGTATACAAATAATATTTTAGATAATAAATTATTATTCGAACATTACCTAATATCTGTAGATAGGTATTCCAGGTATCTAGATTTTACGCAGTTTTTTTTCTCGTAGCTCAGTGTAATTTTTTACGTGAAATATAAAAAGAGCTTGGTGGTTGCCAATTGAATATCTTGGCCAATCTTTATCTTCTGTTCAGTCAGAAGCCTATGAAAATCTGACAACTGGCTTAGCTGACGTCACCAAATTTTCCAGCAAAAGGGTCAAAGGTCAATCGTTTTGTACGAAAATTAAAATCACGTTAATTACCATATGAATTCAGTTCTGATTCCAACAATGTGTGACATTTTTTTGGAAAAATATCCACAAATACCCTGGTAAGGGGATCATGTGAAAGATTGACAATTCACAGCTACGTAAAATTACGTTCGAACGTAAGCCACAAGAGAACTCTTTACGTATATATTTTCTAAACTTACTTCAATTGAATTATTCAACAATTGATACTGAAACTACGCTTGTTTTCATTCGTTTGCGAAGTTTTTTAATAAAGAAGGCAAGGTCTGTAGACAAAGTAACATTATCCTCACGCTTCGCTAATAGAAACGATACAAAATATACGGGAATGACATATGTCACGTGATTTTTGTCATTACCATACATTTTGTATCGTTTCTATTAGCTCAAGCGCAAGAGAATGTTCCCTTCTGTTCCCTTTAAGAATTCCTATCTATTATTATACACTAGCTATGCGCCGCGGTTTCACCCGCGTAGATTCATTTTCATCCTTATTGTTGCGGATCCCTAATATTTTTGATAAATAAAAGTAGCCTAAGTTACTCCTTGAAACATCAGCTACCTACCAGTGAAAGTGCCGTTGAAATCCGTCCAGCTGTTTCGGAGATTACCCGGAACAAACAGACAGACAGACAGAGAATAATTTTAAAACTTGGTTTCTTAGTGTCAGTAGCGTGAAAACTTTCATATGCATTTAGTGAAAAGCTGTAATTTTGGAATTACAAACAGACACTTCAATTTTATTTATCTGTATAGATTACAGTTCATCCTAGCGATCGTTCAAAGTTAATCCAGATATGTCTATTCTTCTCTCAAGATTAGGTGCTACCTTCACGATAACGTATCGATAAGCGATTTAACATTCCTAGCATTATCTAATGAACCTTAACTTGTAGTAAATAAAGAGCAAAATGAAACAACAACTACAAACATAAAAATAAATTGCATTCAAAGATCATTCTTAAGAAGTGGAGGATCTTGCACAGATTGTTTTTAAACGTGCTTTAAAACTGCTAAAAATAATTTAAATGTCAAATACTTAATTGCCATTACAAAATAATAATTCTAACTACGTGAGTAACGTTTGCAGATAAAAAAAGTAAATAAAACACTGGGATTGAAATTTCACATTGTTATCAAACAAAAAAATACAGGGATTTTTTTTTTTAATAATGTAGTTTAAACTTGTGGATTAACTAAGCAGTTATTCGATTACGTTACATTTATTACAACGATATAATGTAATTAGTGATCATTACATAGTGCATCGTTCGTACCATCACTTTGGTGATCAAAGTGACAGTGTTCGTACCATGGCCCCGTCCGCAGATCACCTGAAAGAAGTGACAGACGCATCTCTACTAATAATCTATATCGCCGCGTCTGTGTGTTTACTCGTCATCGGATTCATTATTATGTGCGCGAAGATAGCTATATACGGTAATTGATTTTGTTAATTACTTGTCATGTAACCTGATACATTGTCAGTGTCTCTAAATATTTATAGCTCATATCTGCTTGGAGATCCGTTTGGTAATGCGTTAAGATACCATATCTCCATTATTTATGGTGATGGATATGATCGTGATCATGCTCATCCCCAGCAAAAAGAAAATCTATGCTAAAGTTATACAGAGGAAAGGTTTGTATGTATGTTTATAACCTATTGCCTCAAAAAGTACTGGACCGATTTAAAAATTCTTTCACCATTTGAATGCTATCATTGATTACTGATATGCATCACTGATTAATATAGGTTATTTTATCCCCGAACTCCTACGGGAACGGAAACTACGCAGGTGAAACCGCATGACGTACGCTAGTTTTAGATAAAAATATTATATAGTTTATGCTACTCCTAGAGGAATCATAGCCTAGATGGGAACTGTTTTAATTCCCTTATGAAATCAATTTATGCTATGAGACACAGCAGTTTTACAACAGTATACTTTCAAAGTTATCCGGAACCGTCGGTGCGCGATCCCAACTCGTTCGTATCATGTTTTTTCATTATCTTCGTAGTTTTTTCTCATTTAAGTTGCAGAGTTATGAGGCAATCCCAGTTGAGTAAGACTCAGAGCCTGTAGATATTGGAGTGGAGGATAATCTCGCGTAGATATTATCAATGTGACCAGATAAATGATAGCTTATCGTGGAGCTCGACCGCAAATATTCCAACATTATCACAAAGTTGAGTCGAATACCACGTACCTAGAACGTTTCTAAAATGTTCATCTTAAAAATACTACTGTGAAGTGATTCAAAACTTAAATAATAAAGTAATTAATCAAAATCACTCTGATCGCTTGCGTTCTAACGTAAGTGATACACGAGTGAATTAAAACATCGATCTTTGACCGAACAGAGAGACATTTGTTCGAACAAAGTGACATTTGTTCGAACAAAGTGACATTTGTTTCTGATCGAAGTGACATAAACCAGTGACCATGCCACCGATGTTTGGGCAAGCGAATTTCGACTTTATATCAGAAGTAGATTCGGATGAGAATGACCGCACTGAGGATTATACGGAGTCGAAGTATTTCGGTCAGACGGCGTTCTGGTACATGGTGGTGCTGGTGACGCTGCTGCTAATATGGCTCTTGGTATTCTTCTGCCTTCGACTGATCACACTGAGTACGTAGTCACATGACTTTATCTTCAGACTAGCTACCCTGCGGTTTCACCCGCGTAGAGAACTTATGTTTATTTGTAACATCAGCTAGGTGTCTGTGAATGAAAGTCGGTCCAGCCGTTTCGGAGATTAGCCGGAACAAAAAGACAAACAGACGGACGGGCCGACCGACGGAGAATAATTTGTAAATATATATATGCATTTAGTGAAATGCTGTTAATTTTGAATTACAAAGAGACACTTCAATTGTATTTATCTGTATAGATATAGATAACGATGAGAAATGAGTTGTATTCTTTGGAAATGATTGTGTCAATAATTTGTTCCTATAAAATAATATTTAAATGTCTTGACGTCAACTAAGTAAGTAAATACATATTGGAAAGGAATTTACGTTCATTATCGTCTGACTAATGACAAAAGTGACTGAACAATCGAAAAGCAATTAAGACGTTATTATCTTAAAGTTTTATTAAACGTAACTCATTCAAATCGTGCAGTATGAATTTGCAGACGTACGTGGAATAATAAAAACGTATATCAATTTATCTCGGATTATAATAAAATGGGATTATCTTAATACCCAGGAGGGAACAGTTTTAACAATAACGATATCATTTGCAATAAAAATTAATAATTTTAGTGATAAAAATAATATTTGTTTCAATCCGCCATCGGTTTTAATACCGTTTACTCGTGTAACGTTATAACGCGTTATTCGTTATGATGAGTTAGAAATAGGAATATTATTTTCTGGACAATGGATTCCCAATCAACAGAGGCTAATTCAAGTGTCAGTGAAGATGGTTTCATTCGATAAAGTAGTGTGGTCCGTTTATTTAAGTATAAGCGCGGTTTTCATAACGCTTATATTCATAGTGACATGCTTACGAGTGATAATAGGTAATGAGTTTTGTATACATAAGTGATACTCATTGTGGCTGAGTGGTTTGGGGAGTTGCCTGTTACACAAGCGACTCAATTTCCAATCACACGCAGTTTTTTAATATCATTACGGTGAACATCGTTAGGTTATGTTATAGGAATAAAAAACGTTTATAAAGTGTCTACGGTGATGAATAACTCACCATTTAGCAAGCTCGCGCCTAATGTTCGTGATATGTAGGTTACTCTGTCTCATCATCTCCCTAGCCTTGTCCCATACATTGTTGGGGTCGGCACTTGATTCAACCCGATGTGGCTGATCACCTGATTTTTATACGAAGCGACTGCCATCTGACCTTCGCAACCCCATTTAGGAGGAAAATCTGTGATCTGGGTTAAACCAGTTGTCAGATTATTTTTAGGCCTCCGACTAACCTGTAACGATTGCCAAAGATGTTAAATTGGCTACCGGGACCGACGGCTTAACGTGCTCTCCGAGGCACGGAGGGAACTTGGGCGGTCACCGATCCAACTACTGACTATGGTTGCTTAACTTCGCTGATCGAATGATATGCGCAACAGCAACTGTGCCATGAGCTCTTCTGTAGGTTACTCTGTCTATCCCCGCGAAAACTATTCTGAGTAGTTATTGCAAAAATGTTAAAAACCAACCTTGTTTCACCATTCCTCAAAATCGGCATTCATTATTGAGGAATAATTTTTTTGGGGCAGATTTCGCTTTACAGACGGACAAACCGTTGTCTTTAACGAGAAGAATTCGTTTCAGCAGATTTTTTTCAAAGATACACAAAACATTGATAATTGCAAAGATTAGATTAGTTTCGATCGAGAAATGATACTTTGATATTCACACTTCTCTAAATTGTACTGGGAGTCCAGTACAATTACAATTTTATCTTTTTATGAGATCTTATTTAATTATAAAACTAGTACTCATATACTGATTGAAGCAGCTTGCAACTGTATATTGTAATTACAATCACAACTAAACACAAAATCCATTAACTTTGAAAATTGTATTACATTTTTTTGTAACAAAAAAAAAGATTTTTAAAGCCTCTTAGATCTCTAAATATATTATCTAAGGGTGATATTTAAAACAATAAAGATTGATAGTTAATGCAACAAAGACAAAGTAATTAGAACATTCGTGACTCAAACATTGTCACGACATAGTTGTAACTGAGTTAAGGTTCAAAATGAACAGTACTAATAATTTTATTTGAAATGAATTTTTCGTAATATCTTCAGTACTTCTCAGCTGGTATTGAAATTATTATAAAACAAAATACGAGTGTTCCATTTCTTCTGCCTGTCTTGTGAACTTTGGTCCGTGGGGGGTTCTAGGGCAAATTTTATTTTCGAGCACTGTATGAATGTTATTCTTATCATATCTATTGTAGGACATATTGATTGTGCTTGACTGAACTAGTCTTGAACCATTAAAAGCAAAAAGCAGGTTCGTCGAAGTAGGCAGTGAATTTCAAAACAAAATCTATTTCTTTAAAAGAGATAAGAATTATTAAAATCTCTTTTAAAGTTGCGGGAAAATGTTTATATACTTCTCTATGGAGAAGTATTTCAAATATCTTTAAATATTCCCTGAATTTACGTACGTTACGCACGTAAGGTGGGGTTTGTGACCTACTACAGACAGATGTTTTTAAAGATGAACAGTAACTAATGCTTCTCTTCGTTGGTTACAGGACAAAAAACGCGCAATCCGCAGCAGAGGCGAGTGTACGTGGGCTCGAGGTCGCGGCCATCCCTGGCGCCGTCGGAGCCCACAATCTACGTCAGCCCTTCCAATTTACCTCCACCGCCTAAATATGGTAACTATAATATTATCATTAGCCCGCTGTGTCTGACAGGGCAGTAGTCTCCCTTTCCTCTTTTTGTGATCTAGGACCAAAGCTAGTTTGGCCTATTTAGTCCAGTTTATTAGGATGTCTAGTGCAGTGTCCCATAATACCTAAAGAAAAAAGATATGCTCTCCCCATCCCAGAAGGGTCCCTGAAGGGATAAGCAGAGGAGTAGTATCAACAACCAATTTTCACCCAACATGATTTAGTGCCAAAGCCAATGTGACAGAGGGTGAGTCCATAGCCGTCTCAGACATTATAGCGTTATATAAACATATTTATCATGCTTCATGTACTTAGTGCATCTGTCCGAATGTCCGTATATATTACTAAGGCTCAGTTCAGATAAATAATTAAAACAAAACAACTTTATCGACAGCTTTGTAATCTAAGCACCTAATTAAATTACCAAGGAGGATATGTTATCAATTATTTTGTGAAAGTCATGTTCTGATTCATTGTGGAGATGTTGGAGAAACGTGGAAATATATTTTTATAGAAAACTGAAAGTGGCTTATGATACATTTAGGTAGACTTAACACAAAATATTTGCCAATTCAAGTCTTTCCAGCCATCAATAGCTCGACTATTCATTCCCTTGAAATTTTTCAGATCTATTTTGTGTATATTACAGAAGCCATGGCTCCACCCAGCTACGAAGAGGTAGTCGGCATCCACTACCCCAACTACCAAGCCCAACCGATCACTCAGCCAATTAGTGCTGCGCTGGCTCAAAGCTCAGGCTCCCAAAACATTACTTATAACGAACCCGCAACCGTTACCGTTACAACGGAGGAGAGACGACCATCCGTTGCAAGGTCATGAACAACTGCTATTAATAACGAGTTATTATTAAGAATAACGTGTTATGGAATATGCTAATGGTGTCTTATGATTAGCTAAAGGAAATCTGATTTCAAATTCATATTTAACCATTATTTCGTATGTGATTTGATAACGTAATATAGCGTATTTCATGACACGTTACAACGTTGTTATAAAGTCCAGCTGTGCTGGCGCTTGGGTTTGCATTTAAAGAAATAACTAGTCCACGTGCTATTTTAAAATAGCGAAATTTTATCGTGATTTTCTGATTAAAATATTGCCTAATTATGTGAATGTAGCAAATCACCAAAGTTGTATAAAAGATTGGAAATATTTGAATATTGACATTATATAACAGAAAAAAAACATAAGTATTAAAACATGAACAAAACGTTTTTTAAAAAAAATACCAGTTATAGCAGCTACGTAAATAACGGTGTAACGTTATTTATGAATTCCTTTGACAATAAGCTCATGCTTTTAAATGCTATTAAAGGTTTTAAATAAATTATTTTGTATATGGCAACAAGAATTTTTGCTTCAATGAATCCGTCTTTAACTAGGGGACGCAAGACTGATTATTGCTTAGCAAAAGTTATTCTTAGCCAGATTTTTGCCACAGTATTTAAAAGAGCCAATATAGCAGAAGTTTGGCTAACGTGAATGTAAATAAACTATATAATTATATTATATTTTATACAATAGTTAATTGTAAAATGATAATAAATAAATGTTTAGATTAAGTATATATACGCGTTTTTGTTTTTTATTTCGCAAAATCAAATTAAGATAAGTACATTAATAATCTTCCTAGAAAATTTACTAAATTATCGTAAAAACCACATTAAATTCCTAGAGTTACAAATCATTGGATTTCCAAAGCGCCTAAAAATAAAGAAATGCAATGATGCCACGAGAATATATTCCAATTGCTATGCAAAAATGCAAAGGCGCTTCGAAGAATCAAAGCTTTATTTAAATAAACAAATATGTTCTAATATCTAACATGTTTTGCTTAGCCGTGGTGGCCGTGGAGTTTGAACAGTCGCCTGCTATGAAAGCGACGCAAGTTCGAATCACAACGGGGACTGTACCAATGAGTTTTTTAAAATTTCACCCCACGCGTTTTGCGGCTAAGGAAACATTGTGAATATGTCTGAAAAGTAATTCAAAGACGTATGAATAGTGCCTGAGACGGCGATGGACTCACTCTCTGTCACGTTGGCACTAAATCATCTTCGGTGAAATGTGGGTGTTGGTTTTCAACACCTCTGCTAACCCTTTCGTGGACCCTTCTGGGATGGCGTGAGCATATTAATTTTATTTTATTCATCGTTTGCAAATTCGAATATAATGATCTTTTTAGATTATATGATTTCTACATCCATAAGCTTTGTTTGTCATGATAAATCTGTATGACAGTGACAGAATTAAACACGTCATAATATGAGTCGTATATCGCTAATGGTGAGCACGATTTATTAAAGTTCCAGAGATTATAAAAAACGTGTTGAAACGATTTTACTGTAATTCCAACTTCTCTCAACACACGTATACGGCTACGTCCATATTTGGTGAGAAAATCCACTTACCTAATATTTCCCATATGCAATAGCAGACCATATTAGTTTGAACACGTATGATATAAAAGGCTAGGCTTTTGACCTCTTATGGAGTTATGACACCATTAATTGGATAACATTTATTATGAGTTTTTTTTTCATTAATATATCCCCACTTTCCCAGAAGGGTCTGCGAGGGGATACGGTACGGTGCGGTTCCGGTGAAGGAAAACATCGTGAGGAAACCTGAATATGTCTGAGAAGTAATTCAAAGACGTATGTATACTGCCTGAGACGGCGATGGACTCACCCTTTATCACGTTGGCACTTAATCATATTCTGTAAAATGTGGGTGTTGTTGTTACAATACCTCTGCTTACCCTGACCCTTCTAGGATGGCGTGAGCATATTAAATTTTTATTTAAAAAAAACATTTACAATCGTTTATGGCAATACCGTTTATACTATAATATGCATTTAGGGAAAAGCTTTTACCTACCAAATTTGGAATTACAAACAGGCAATTCAATTATATTTATCTGTATAGATGAATCTGTACTCATAAATGAAATTGAATTATACATATGTAATACATATTAGTAGCAATACCCAGACTGAGGTCATGTGTAAGTAATTCAGTGCGTACAGAATGCGATCAGGTGACACTGTGTGATAGCTTGGAGATAATTGGAAACGGATACAGCCTTCACACTGTCATTACTGTTACATTATAGGTGTGCCTACTATACATAGGCTCAATAACACACACATACTTACATACTCACGCCTGTATTCCCCGAAAGGGGAGGCAGAGGCTTTGTAATAACAATACCCACCTTTCACTAAAGATGATTAAGTGCCAACGTGACAGATGGTAAGTCTATTGCCGTCTCAGCCACTATACATAAGTCTTTTCGAGGTTTTCCTTCACCGTAAAGGACGTGGTGTGATATCACTGCACTTAAGTTTTTAGAAAAACTCATAGATACAGGCTTCTGGGATTCGAATTTGCCGTCTAGGTAATCATATCTATACAGATAAATAAAATTGAAGTGTCTGTTTGTAATTCCAAAATAACAGCTTTTGCACTAAATGCATATGAAAGTATACACGCTACTGACCATAAAAAACCAAGATTTAAAAATTTTCTCTGTCTGTTTGTTCCGGGTAATCTCTGAAACGGCTGGACGGATTTTAACGGGACTTTCACTGGTAGGTAGCTAATGTTCCAAGGAGTAACTTAGGCTACTTTTATTTTTAACTATTAGGGTCACGCGACAATAAGGATGAAACTAAATCTACGCGGGTGAAACCGCGGGGCACAGCTAGTCTACACTAATATTATAAGGAGGAAAGATTTGATTGTTTCTTGTTTGTTTGTTTGAATTGAATAGGCTCCGAAACTACTTGACTGCATCAGCAATGGATAGCTACATCATCAGCAACATAGGCCAAATTTTATCCCCGTACTCCCACGGGAACGGGAACTAGTCTGCTAGTTTTCCAATAAGTTCGCTGCGCTTTGAGCGCTGCAATTATCGACGCAAAGTAATACATGCACAGTTATCCCCGCTACTATCGCTGACCGCTCATAGCTAGTGACGCCACCTGTGCGGACCAATAGTACGTACAATAAGTATATGATATTCGGTAAGTACTACAATGTAAATTAGGTTTACTAACCAAAGTCATTATCTTTTGTAAGAACGCTACCATCAAAAACCAGACCTGCCGCGTTATTCACTAAGGTTTCTCAGCGTCGAACTCGACGACGAGCGTTAGGTTCAACCATAGCAAATGGATACATAATACATAGAGGATAAGATTCAATTTCGTATCTTTAAAACCGATACTCGGCGACGAGTGTGACGCTGAGATGTATTAGTGAATAACACGGCTGCTTCAAAACTGCCAGCAGAAGTGGCCATCCATTATTCAAGTACAATCATTAAAAAATAACGCGCCAAATCACTCTTCGGAGCAAAAACCATTGGTAAGACAATTTGCAATTTAGCGGACGAATTAAAAGCGGCCTTCACAGCGCGTGACTGACCGACAACAACATAAACTTAACATAAGGACGACTCGCTACATTTATTTATACTAACTAGCTGTGACCCGCGGTTTCATCCGCGCAGATTTAGTTCCTTCCTTATTGTCGCGGAACCCTAATATTTTCAATAAATAAAAGTAGCCTATGTTTCTCCTTGAAACATCAGCTACCTACCAGTGAAAGTCCCGTTAAAATCCGTCCAGCCGTTTCAGAGATTACCCGGATCAAACAGACAGACAGAGAAAAATTTTTAAACTGGGTTTTTTTGTGTCAGTAGCGTGTATACTTTCAAATGCATTTAGTGAAAAGCTGTTATTTTGGAATTACAGTTAAATTTTATTTATCTATATAGATATAGATGTTTAGATGGGATGTCTATCTGTATGTTCGTATATTGTGCTGACAGAACCAATTGTACACAATTCATAATGACAGGGTTTTGTTACATGGTTGGAACAATTGCAAACAAAGTTGCCAATATTTCTTTAAGTATACAGTGACGACGATTAGCGTGACATGAGCTACAAATTGGTTTTTCATTACCTACAATTTATCTGTTGTTTGTCATTTCGTAAATATTTCTTCATTAACAGACGCCATCACAAGTTATGGCGTTTAAGAAATAGCTCTTAAATATCGATATAGAATGAAATTTGTTCAAACATTATTTTCGAAATGACAATCTATCATCCCACTATTATACAAGAATTGCTCGTTTAAAGGTATAAGATTTTATCAAAAGCTTTAGGCTTAGACAAAGTGATATTCTCTCGCGCGTGCGTTAATTGAAACGATAAAAAACATGTATGGAAATGACATAAATCAGTCACGTGACATATGTCATTCCCGTACATTTTGTATCGTTTCTACTAGCGAAGCTTAGCATTATCCTCAAATGATACTTTGTCTACTTTTTTTTACTACTTTGGTTTTTTGGTTGCCAATTTAACATCTTTGGCAATCGTTACAGGTCAGTCAGAGGCCTAAGAGAGTCTGACAACTGGTTTAACCCAGATTGGCGATTTTCCTCGAAAAAGGGGTTACGATGGTCAGATGGCAGTCGCTTCGTATAAAAATCAGGTGATCAGCCACATCGGGTTGAATCAAGTGCTGACCCCAAATACATGGGATAAGGCTAGGGAGATGATGATACTTTGTCTACAGGCCCTGGAAAGTCTGTCCCCATCTCTCAGTTAGGAGAATGTAAAGAAAATTAAAATAAAATATCTACACTGTGTACTGAACAATAAAATTGTTTTTATTTAGTTCACAGACTATATTAATCTGCGTTCAACGCAACACGCAAAGTCCGCTTAATCGTTGACAATCATCGACAACAATTTTATTGTTCTTAATAATTTGAAATTCGAATTCAATTCAGCCTCTACCAGCCAGCAGTGTGACCATATTCAGTATTTTAATACTTTTTCGGTATAATTTATCGATTTTTCCAAGCATTAGTATTTTTATAGGTATATTGGCAAAAGTCAGTATTTTTGGGTATATTTTGGATAAAAAGTTATGGCAACACCGTAGCGAATACCAGGGGAATTCCCGGACGTCTATATTTCATTTTTCATTCAGGAGCAAAGGATCAGTAAGTTGCAGATAGGACAATTAGGACATGGCAGGTGTCCGCCCAAGTAAAATTATTATTAGTAACAATCGAATCATCTAGTACGGAGTTTCTGTTCTGCACTCAACATAATCTTTGAATTTATTATTTCGATAAATCGGGAATTTCCCCAAATTTGTAGTACGTTTTTGTCACCATATAAATAGAGCGCTTTCCTTTTGTTTTTATTTTACTTGACGCATCTATCCGGAACGACATGTCTAGTTTTCAGCAAAGTTATTTGGCTAAGTGGGAACAAATTCCGGAGTTTTCTTCGTGGCTTTCACGTTATAAAGATGACGAGTACGCCGCCTTTTGCAAAGCATGCAGTGCGAAACTCCAAAGTAGATTAGCATCTATAAAACAACATGCAAATACTGAAAAGCATAAATCGAACTTAAACAAATATAAAGGACAGTCAAAGGTAAGCATACATTGATATAAATAGCATTACGGTAGCTAAAATCAAGAAGTTCTGTTGTTGTTGTTCTGGAGATATATTATTTAGTGAATGGCCTAAATTGTCTAACAAATTTTTATTTCTTTTCAGGTTGATACATTTTTCAAAAAGGTACCGCTGAAAGACGAAGTCAAGAAAGCTGAGCTCCGTTTTTGCAGTTTTCTTGCAGAACACAACATTCCTTTTAGAGCTATGGACCATCTTAGTGAAATTCTAGTGAAATGTTTTCCCGACTCCGAAATTGCGAAAGAATTTACCTGCAAGAGGACCAAAGCAGCCGCTATAACTTATAAAGTTTTAGGACCCGAATTTGAAAAAGATATGATTGAAGACATACTTCGTACTGCATCTCCGTCAGGTAAACCAGTTTATTCAATTGTAATCGACGAAAGTACAGATGTTATCACAATCAAAGTATTGGCAATAGTAATCAAATACTTCTCTGAAACCGAATGTACAGTACGAACCAAATTCCTTGATTTAGTTGATTTAAGTGGTGAGACCGCTGATCATTTATTTAATGCTCTGTCATCAAAGTTATCCGAATTGGGTTTAGATATAAAAGACGTGATGGGATTCGCTGCTGATACTACAAATGTGATGTTTGGTCAACATTCTGGCATTGTTGCAAAAATTAAAGAAGTGAACCCTAAGTGCTTTTTTATTAAATGTGTTTGTCACTCTGCAGCATTAAGTGTTAGCCATGCTTGCAAAATACTGCCTAGAAATTTAGAACAGATGGTAAAAGAAGTATATGGATATTTTTCTCAAAGCAGCAAGCGTCAAAGAGAATTTGCTGAGTTCCAAAATTTCACTGAAACTGAAAACCATAGACTATTACGTCACTATGATATAAGATGGCTATCGCTTCATGCTTGTGTTAGTAGAATAATTGAGCAATGGAGGGCACTGCAGTTGTTCTTTCAAGACCAATACTTGAGTGATCGCATTCTATCATCAGAAATGATATATCATTTTTTTACCAGTGATATAAACAAATTATACTTCTACTTTTTAGACTACATTTTGCCGATTGTAAACAAATTTAACATAATTTTTCAAGGCGACTATCCGTGCATTGCAAGATTATACGATGATGCATCTAGTATGTACTTGTCAATTTTGGGTTGTTTCATGAAAACTAATTATATCAAAAGCACGGACAACGTATTTACGTTAGACCCAAAGTCTAATATAAATTATTTGCCATTAAATGATATGTACTTAGGGATCCAAGTGGGTCAAGAATTAATCAAACACAGGGAAAACATAAACATGAAAGAACAAATTGCAGATTTTTTCAGAAGGTGCCAATCGTTTTTAATTGAGTTGAGCATACAATTAAAATCACGTTTGCCTTTTGAAAATAAAATTTTCCGAGAACTGAAATTTCTTGACCCACACACTGCCGTGAATAAAGAATTTCGCAGTTTAAAAAATGTAATAGAAACTTTTCCATACGAAGTACAGCCAGAACAAATGCAGTTAATTGATGAAGAATATAGAACTCTTAAATTTGATCGCGAAGTAAGTGATTTGTTACAATCTTCGAGCACTGGCTCACCCCTATCTTGTGAACAATTTTGGGTAGAAGTTGGGAAAATTTCTAACAGTGATGGCACGTTCAAGTACAAAAATTTAACTTCTTTTAGTAAATCTCTATTATGTATACCAGTATCGAATGCTGCATGCGAGCGCATCTTTTCACAGATAAATTTAATAAAAACGGTGCAAAGAAACAATTTTAATAACAAAAATGTATCAGCAATTATTAAAACAAAGCAAGGCGTAAATGATCAAGGCGGTTGTGTTAATTTTAATCCTTCAAATAAAATGTTAAAATACAATTCTAACATATACTGTGATGATGATTGAATAAACTTAAAAATTTTGAGAATCAGTATTTTTATTGGTATATTTTCCCTTTGCAAGTTGGTATATTTCAGTATTTTTTTGAGGTGCTGCGGTATTTTCGTAAAATATAATCTGGTCACACTGCCAGCCAGTATCTCTCAGCTCAGTCACATGACAGCCGGCGAGCGGAGCGCGCGTGTTTTATTTTAAAAACAATTTTACGAAATAATGGTTGTTAATTGAAATTTAATTGTTTTCCGTGATTATTAGTGTGTTGTGATATGTAACTAATTTAAAATTGTTGTTGTAACATAGTGGAATGATATTTACATAATTTGTTAAGTACTAATATTGTGATAAAGTGCGGTAGTTGAACCTTTTCGGGTACATAATAGTTCGAGGATGGAAAGGAAATATTCTCATACGGGTATTCATTATTTAGCTGAGTCCCTATTTTATCCCCTTGGGGGTAGAATTAATCAAAATCCTTTCTTAGCGGATGCCTACGACATAACATGTACCTGCATGCCAAATTTCAGCCCGATCCGTCGAGTGGTTTGGACTGTGCGTTGATAGATCACTATGTCAATCAGTCAGTCAGACACCTTTGAGTTATATGTATTTAGATATTGAGGTAAACCTAGATAATAGAAAACTAGAATAATGAAATCATTCCCTGTTGTAATACCAATCTTAAAAAATCCTAAATCACCTTTAAAATAATTATAAGGGATCTCAGGAATATGGTAATATTAGCTTCTTTTTCGCAACTTCGTCCGCGTGGAATAGTTACTCTGGGCTAACGCTAAGTTTAACCCGCAATTGGTCTTATGGTGCTACGTGATATATACACTATAGCCTTCCTAAATCCTAGATGCATTATCTAAAAATGAATTTTTTTTAACCTGAGATCTTTCGTGCAAATAAACAAACAAACTCTGCAGCTATTATAGATTTATTCTCAAATTTAGATGGAAAACGTATTTGCTATTTGGTACCGAATAATTATTTGGCGACTATTGTTTGTACGTCAGTATAATTCTGTTCACGATGGCTGCTGGCTATGACAATAGATACGTCGATATGGAGTTTATGTCACGTTATATTTAACGGATGATCTAACAATAATAGGTTTTCAATAGCAAATTAAGATCAGTGTTATAAGTGGGATTATTAGGTAGTTTCTATAATGTAATGTACCGGTACATTCTAGTTTATTAGACTGTCGCAGCATCCAGCCAAAGGCACATCTATATAGAAAAATAAAATTGATGTGTCTGTTTGCAATTCCAAATAATACGAATTGATATAAAAAAAACAATATAAAAAAAACTATGTCCGTCTTTCCGTAACTTTGTATAATGTAACTTTGTCTAGGCTTTCTGGTAAGACACTTATGTACGCCGAGGAACATACTACCGGTTGACTTAAAATAAGCAATAAGGGGAAAATATATAAGTATTTGTGTATTGCGGAAATCTCGCGCCGTTCTGCTTTCACAAGCATCGCTTTCTGCAGTCGATCCGAGGTTCGATCGATCCATATTATAATACTAGCTGTGCCCTGCGGTTTCAACCGTGTTGACTTAATTTCATCCCTAAGATCCCCATGAATTTTAGCCCTAAGACGTAACCCTCTTAGGGGTAAAATTGGGGTTGAAAAGTTGTAAATAAAAACTTACTGCTCAGCGGGTGCAAGGTATGTAAGTAATTTTCTAGTATTTACTTACTTAAATGACTTGTATCCTGTAGTATAATAAGTATCGATACTTATACGATAAATTAACAAGTGGTACAACATTGTACTTATATCCCCTTCCGCTTTGTTGTATAATCCGGAAACATAAATTATCTTTTTCCAAGTACTTATATGTGGAAATTAGCTATTCTATAATTATCTATAGCAATAAATGCCCTGGGCTTGCAAGTGGTCGGTGTTTACTCCCCCGTGTCTCGGAAAGCACGTTGGTCCTACGCATGAGTGTCTAGTGCGATTAAAATCTTGTATGGGCTCACAATAGTGTCATCTTTAGGCCGACAGAGGCGCTGCTCCGATCCTATACAAATCTGCGTTAACTTTAACGCGGTGACTTGTGACGGCGGCAGTGAAAAACTCGCACTAGGCACTCTGATCTCTCTCCGGCCGTGTCGGATTGCCTCTCATCCCACTATGAGAGTGAGCCAATAAACAGTGCACCTGTGTTTGCGCACACACTAGTGCACTATAATATCTCCTGCGCACATGGCTGATCCCCGTTGAGATTAGCCGCCGTCACCGAAATTCAGTAGATCATTATTATTATTAGGGTAACCCGCTGTAACAAAGGCACTTTAGATGCATAATAAAGTATTAATCTAGATTTATTCTTGGATGCCACGGCAAAGACAGTAAGATCTCGATTTAATGGTGAACAAACTCCGTTTAGGCTTAAATCTAGCTTATCATCTAACATGTCATCTTTGCTAAAATCAAACACTTCAACGCTAACATAAAAAATGTTAGCAAATGTATAAAATTATTAGGTATCATTTTTATTATCTATTGTGAAAAATTTATGATGTTTTTTTTTTGTAAGTTATTATCATTATTTTACTGTGTAATGAAATGTACATGATGCCAGCTGAGTTTCTTGCCGGTTCTTCTCAGAAGGCTAGTTTCCGAACCGGTGGTAAATTCCTCGACATTCATAAGTGCCTTACCAGGGCCTAAACTGAATAAATCATTTTCATTTTCATTACTTACCCATCCATATAAGGTAATAAATAAAGTTACTTTACATAGAGCTGACCAAAACCGCAAAATAAATATAATATACGTAATTACTTATATAGAAGGAAACCTTGGTTTTTTCGCTTTGATTCAGCGACCGAGAACATTTTAATTGCTCAACAAATATCTAGATCTAGCATCGGTACAACTCATTACTCTTTTAACTTTAACTAATTTATAATTATTAAGTAAAATCTATTGTTATATGTATATTACTTTCTAGCGGACGTCACGCGGTTTCACCCGCGTAGTTCTCGTTTCCGTGGGAGAATAGGGATAAAATATAACCTATATTAATCGGTAATAATGTAGCATCCAAATGGTGAAAGAAATTTTAAATCGGACCAGTACTTTTTAGCAAATTCGTTCCAAACATACTTACATACAAATCTTTCCTCTTTGTAATATTAGCATCGATCTAAACAACTTTCGCGAATCTAGACACATAAGTGTTTATATTAAATACTAACTGAACCTTACGGTTTTATCCGGGATTCACTTAACATGAATGTATGCCCATGCCATCCCTGTAGGTTCCCCGAAGGGGTAGGCAAAGGTGTTGTAACAACACACCCACTTTTCACCAAACATGATTAAGTGCCGACGTAACAGATGGTCATTCTATCGATATCGCCGTCTCAGGCACTATACATACGTCTTTGAATTACTTCTCAGACATATGCAGGTTTCCTCACGATGTTTTCCTTCACAGCACGTCGTGTGAAATTACTGTACATAAGTTTATTAGAAAAACTCATTGTTACAGTCCCCGCTGGGATTCGAACTTGCGTCGCTTGCGTAGCAGGCTCAAAGAATAATTCTTGGTTTTTAATCTGTAATATAGGTTACTTGGCTCGCAATTATCTAAGAGCCAATTATGAAATCCGAACAAGTTGTTCAACTTTAAAAACAACCTTTTCAATAATGTATAATATCTCCTTACGTGCAACCTAGTACCCAATTAGCCATAACTTGCCGGCTTATTAAACGAGTAAACATTTGTCTTTCAATATTACACCTTAATACCACAGTGTTAGATCTACACAGTAATTCAAAGTTATATTCTACCTTTAGTAATATAATAAATGCGAAAGTATCCTTACCTTTTCACGGCTAAACTGAATCGATTTTACAACGATATAAAATCCTAGATTACCGATGTTCCTCGTAAAAGGGGTTACGAAGGTCAGATGGCAGTCGCTTCGTATAAAAATCAGGTGATCAGCCACATCGGGTTGAATCAAGTGCTGACCACAACAATGTATGTGTTAAGGTCAAATCAAATCAATTAATTGTATTCAATATAAGGGAAACTTGGAACACTCATATATATAACACTAACAAAGTGTATACTAACCTAAGTTTACAAATTAATGGCAAGGAAAATAAACAGACAGACGGACAGACAAACAGAGTGTCATGCTGCACATTAAGTGAAATGCTGTCAATTTTGAATTACAAGCAGACACTTCAATTTTATTTATTTTAGACATTTACATAGATTATCAATGTGTGAATTTAAGTGAATATTTTGAGTAAAAAAATAAAACATTGTGAGAGCATCAGTAACTAAACTACATACAGACAAGCATTGATATAAAAACTACTTATATATTTGATCTCGATATAGTAAATATGATATATTTAATGTTCTAGGTGAACTGGTGCAGGCTAGGTTTCATAATCAGGGTTACACCCACTAGATAAAAATGGTGTCATGTTATAATTCCAAGCCACGAGCAGATTCGGAAGATTCGAAAATGGTTCTTACTTGGATCAGTGGAATAGCTAATAGCTTTAGATTTCTTTGAAAACCCTTTCTTAGTCTAAGCTTAGATCTTACAAAAACACACCCTTCAAATGTCATGTCTTTAGGACCAGCGGTTTAGGGTGGTTGATATGTCCTCTGAGCGGATATCCTACCCCTTCGGAGACCCTAAGTAGACATATAAATCTATACATCTATATACAGATAAATAAAATTGAAGTGTCTGTTTGTAATTCCAAAATAACAGCTTTTCACTAAATGCATATGAAAGTATACACGCTACTGACAC
This sequence comes from Watsonalla cultraria, assembly GCA_964035505.1. Classification (NCBI taxonomy): domain Eukaryota; kingdom Metazoa; phylum Arthropoda; class Insecta; order Lepidoptera; family Drepanidae; genus Watsonalla; species Watsonalla cultraria. Next base: position 7,311,276 of record OZ037736.1, on the reverse strand, counting down.
TAAAAACCAAGTTTTAAATTTTTCTCTGTCTGTCTGTTTGTTCCGGGTAATCCCCGAAACGGCTGGACCGATTGCAACGGGACTTTCACTGGCATATAGCTACTGTTTCAAGGAGTAACATAGGCTACTTTTATTTTTACAACATTACAACATTAGAGTTCCGTGGGACAATGCAACTCTACGCGGGTGAAACCGCAAGGCACAGCTAGTATGCCAATAAAATGAAAAAGAACTATATATTTATGCAAAAGGTGATCGTGGGGTTTAAGCATGTTGCTGCGTAAGTGACGCAAGTTCGAATCACAGCGGCCTGGGCCCTTACCATAAACTTTTATTGCCATCATAGTTCCATTGCGTGACAGTGACAGACTTATACACGTCATATACATCTGTCTCATAATAAGAGTTAAACTATCATGGCAATAAGACGTCATGGTAGGGCTCCTGTACCAATGAGTTTTTCTAAAACTTAAGTGCAGTAATTTCACCCCACGTGCTTACGGTGGAGGAAAACAATGTGAGGAAACCTGCATATGTCTGAGAAGTAATTCAAAGACGTATGTATAGTGCCTGAGACGGCGATGGACTCACCATCTGTCACGTTGGCACTTAATCATTTTTGGTGAAATTTGTGTGTTGTTGTCGCAACACCTCTGCCTACCCCTTCGGAGACCGTTATGGGATGGCGTGAGCATATTTTTATATTCATGCACAATAATGTCTTTGTCTGTCTGTATGAGTCAAGCCTCAGTGCTGCAGCGACATGACATGAGAGTGACTAAGTTCTTTGTCATCGGTCTGTTGCTAATTAAATAATCATTATTATGTGATAATATAAAAACATTACAATAAAGAAGGATTTGAAGAATAATATCCAATGTGCAATATAACAAGGGTTAACTATGAATAAATATCAGTACAGATAAATAAAATTGAAGTGTCTGTTTGTAATCCCAAAATAACAGCTTTTCACTAAATGCATATGAAAGTGTACACGACACTGACAATGACAAACCAATTTTTTTTTTAATTCTCCCTGTGTCTTTCCGTCTGTCTGTCAGTCTGTTTAAACCATATGCCATTTCCCAAACTGTATTGTCGACAACTCATCAGTATGACAGGCGATAGACTATACCATATAAAATGGGATACACCTAATTACAAAATGAATAATTAACTGTAGAACAGGGTCGGTATATTGGTGTGGACACCACTTTACACAACATCCTAGAACATGGCTCAATACTAAGGCTGTTGACATACGTGGAGACCACAATATTTAAATAATTGTACATAGTTAATATTATTGACCAGTCTTATGGTAAGCGGCTGCCGTATCGTAACTTGGTAGGCAGGAGCATATAAACACGTATATGTTCTCTATTTACATATAAGTTATTATTATAATATACTTTCATTATATGCATGTAGTGAAACGCTGTTATTTTGGAATTGCATGTAAAGAGTACCTGTTTATAGAGTACTAGCGGCCCAGTACGTGCTTCGCTACGTATAAGGCATAGTAATAAAAAAAATATTATTAAGTTCATTTATTCAAACAAAAAAATATTTTAAATTGCTAGCTAGTAAAAACTAAAAAATCAAAAAGAATTGGGTACTCTTACTATGGTGGGTCTATATGGGTTAGTCTAAAACATTTAGATAAACAATGTTGCTGCTAAAACGAAATGACAATATGATGACATTGAATGTGTTTGACAGAAATATCGTCACTTTTTTTGTCTTCAAAGATGTTGATTTTACACTTTTTCAAGACTTTTTTTTAATTTTATCGTACGTACAAACGTTCCCTGGACTTCCACGAATAATTCAAGACCAAAATTAGCCAAATCGGTAAAGGCGTTGTTGAGTTATAACATTACAACGAAAAGTGGCATTGATTTATATATATATATATATATATAGATAGATAAAAAGTGACAGATACGAAAATCTGTCTAAAATGTGGCGCTTTCTGTAAGCAGCCTAAGTGCCTAACGCATAGCCGCTACAGTTTCATGGCGCAATCATTCGATGCATTTTATATGATTGTCAGTTGCCAACACTTGGCGAAGCGAATGTACTCTAGAGGGAATACTTTTATTGTAATTAAAATGAGCAGTTTTTCTTACACCTCATAAGTAATAAGGTCTGTCCGTCTATTTTATAGTACATTAATAACACGGTTAAATTATAGCGGTCAAGAGCGGGTCGAACTTTGCGAAACTATGATTTTATCGGTAGGTAAAACGTTCACTTTCACGTATTCGTAAACGTAAAGAACCGGAGTGCCTTCACTGCCGCCGTCACAAGTCACCGCGTCGACGTAAACGCAGATTTGTATGGGCTCACAGTAGTGTCATACTTAGGCCGACAGAGGCGCTGTTCCGATCCTATACAAATCTGCGTTTACGTCGACGCGGTGACTTGTGACGGCGGCTGTGAAAAACTCGCACCAGGGCCTCGGGTCTCTTGGACTTCGTCTCGGATCTTTACGCGAATCCTGTCTTTATAACCGACTTCAATCGACACTATGTTTTTTTATAATATGTTTGTTATTGAAACCGACTTGGGACAAGTTTCCGTGTCAGTGAACTTAGCAGAGCAAATCCCAGCAGATCAAAAATAAATGTGAGTTCTATTAGCATGCAGAAGAGTTCTATAGTTCCTGATACTTTTTAGAGATAGTTCTGGCTCGGAAACCTGAAAATTTTTTTTTCAAAATGCTCTGCTAACTTCCCGTAGCAGATCATTTTCGAGCAAATCAAAAATGTTTATGATTTTTGGGTGCATATAGATGAATAAAGGAGTTCCTGATAGTTTTGAGGCATAGTTCTGTGTATTTGGCAGAAATAGACGCCTGTTAAAAAAATCATCGAGGTAAGAAAAATTTTCAGTCAAAATTCTTCAAATAAATTCTAGGTAGCCTAGGAAGCTAGAACTCCTCGATTTATCATATAACTGTAGCCTAGCTATGATAAGGAAGTAAAATCAACACCAGAACTCACTCAGAGCTCTCAGCAGAGCATAGGTGTATATTTGAAAATGGAAAAAATTCAACATTTCAGTCTAAAATTCTCAAACAAATTCTAGGTAGCCTAGGAAGCCAGAACTCCTCGATTTATCATATAACTGTAGCCTAGCTATGATAAGGAAGTAAAATCAACACCAGAACTCACTCAGAGCTCTCAGCAGAGCATAGGTGTATATTTGAAAATGGAAAAAATTCAACATTTCAGTCTAAAATTCTCAAACAAATTCTAGGTAGCCTAGGAAGCTAGAACTCCTCGATTTATCATATAACTGTAGCCTAGCTATGATAAGGAAGTAAAATCAACACCAGAACTCACTCAGAGCTCTCAGCAGAGCATAGGTGTATATTTGAAAATGGAAAAAATTCAACATTTCAGTCTAAAATTCCTCAAATAAATTCTAGGTAGCCTAGGAAGCTAGAACTCCTCGATTTATCATATAGCTGTAGCATAGCTATGATCAAGAAGTAAAATCAGCACCAGAATGCACTCTAAGCTTTCAGCAGAATATGGTTAAGTGCTAACGTCACGTTAGAGGCCGACTCCATAGCCGTCTTATGCACTATAGTTAATTATATATCTTTGAATTATTGAGGGGAACATTCGAAAATCTTACCGGCGACTAGTGTGTTTGTTGAATATTTTCATTGAGTATTTGAAGCACTACATTTTAATGAAGGTGCGGAGTCAATCTGATGATGGCGCTGAAAGCCAGTCGAAGGAACTCCTCAACGATTTACAGCAAGTACCTATTGTTTGGGCTTGATTAATTTGTATTGCTGAGAACTTTATAGCTATGGTTAAGACTGGTGTAAATGCACATTACAGAAAGTCACTGAAAAGCGTGAAAGATTTTTTTTTACAATGGAATAAAATCCGCCCTCAAAAAGAGAAATAAATTTATTCGAAATAAATTACTTTCTTTTGAAGTTGGTGCCAAAAATATATAGCAAAAAAAAATCTGTTTTTGAAGGCCTTTTCTTGAAAAAACTTTTTTTTAAGTGAAAGTAAAGTGAATGCATTGGAAATGCTATCTTTACGAAGTATGGGTGGGGTCACCATACTAGATGGAATGAAGAATAGTGTGATAAGAAACAGTTGCAAGTTGATCAATTATGTGGTAACTAGATTTGAAAGATATATGTTGTGATGGTTTGGACATATTAAAAGAGTGAGTGAAAGGCGACTAACGAAACAAATTTAAAGAGCAAATGAGAGCGGATGTGTCGGTAGAGGGCATTCAAGGAAGAACTACTATGACCAAATAAATAGTATTTTAAGTAAGGTTAAATGCTGAGCACTCATAGCCGCAGGAAGTGTAAGAGGAGATGCGTGAATGTGGATAAAGCGAAAGAAGTATGTAAGGATCGAAGCTTGAGACAGGCGTGAGCATATATATGCATGTATATAAGTACTAGCTTCCTAGAATTTGTTTGAGAATTTTAGACTGAAATTTTGAATTTTTTCCATTTTCAAAAATACACCTATGCTCTGCTGAGAGCCCTGAGTGAGTTCTGGTGTTGATTTTACTTCCTTATCATAGCTATGCTACAGTTATATGATAAATCGAGGAGTTCTGGCTTTCTAGGCTACCTAGAATTAATTTGAAGAATTTTGACTGAAAATTTTTCTTACCTCGATGATTTTTTTAACAGGCGTCTATTTCTGTCAAATACACAGAACTATGCCTCAAAACTATCAGGAACTCCTTTATTCATCTATATGCACCCAAAAATCATAAACAGTTTTGATTTGCTCGAAAATGATCTGCTACGGGAAGTTAGCAGAGCATTATGAAAAAAAAATTTCCAGGTTTCCGAGCCAGAACTATCTCTAAAAAGTATCAGGAACTATAGAACTCTTCTGCATGCTAATAGAACTCACATTTATTTTTGATCTGCTGGGATTTGCTCTGCTAAGTTCACCAGCATCAAGTTTCCTACCTTTAATTAGATTTAAGTACTGTTCCTTGTGTATATAATTAAGTTTTTATTCAATAACTGTTCCGTATATGTTAAATAGATATTTGATTATGATCCGCATTATCAATACAGACATGATTATTTTTTTGTACTTGCCACTTATGGTGGGTATTTTTTCAGTACCCCGATATAAGTGCTAACTAAATTTTGGTCACGTGATCCAAAATCATAGTTCTACAATATTGTGATCTTATAAGGTGTAGATTCTCAACGACGTAAATCATTGTTTATCTATAATATACAAATCGCTGAATATGTTGTTAAGCGCATCTCGAGGGCAGGTGAACCAATTTTGCTAATTCTTTTTTTGGAATATTCCTTGAAGTCTATTCGTCATACAAAAATAAATAAGAAATAAAAAAATAAAAATGTTAGGAGGTACGAAGTTCGCCGGGTCAGCTATGAAACATAAAACTTATTAAGTTTATTTAATTTTAGAACTTAGAGCTCAGAATCCGAAATGTCATAACTCATATTTATGGTAATTCCATCCAATTTAAAAACTTAGTTATTTTTGTTAATAATATAAATACAACGATGACGTCATTACATAAGATTCAATGTTATATTGTATCATATGGTTGTCCATGTGTGTGATGGTACAAGTTACAAGAGATATCTATACAGATAAATAAAATTGAAGTGTCTGTTTGTAATTAAAAAATTACAGCTTTTCACTAAATGTATATGAAAGAATACATGCTACTGACACTGAAAAACCAAGTTTTAAATTTTTTCTCAGTCTGTCTGTCCGTCTGTCTGTCTGTCCGTCTGTCTGTCTGTCTGTCTGTCTGTTTGTTCCGGGTAATCTCCGAAACGGCTGGACGGATTTTAACGGGACTTTCACTGGTAGGTAGCTGATGTTTCAAGGAGTAAAGTTTTATGTTTCATAGCTGACCCGGCGAATTTGTTCACCCAGTCGGCAGTTTCGAGGTAAAAAACAAAAAAAACCAGTCAAATTATTTCCTCCTTTCTTTTAAGTCGGTTAAATAAACTGATATTCCATACGCGCTACTAGCACATTGCACCACCGTCCGTGATTTGTGGATGAATCACCTGTCACTCGCCGCACGTCACGTACACACTCACCAGTCAATACGTCCGCGCCGCGCAATGTACTCGCCACTACATACTACACCGGCTTTATTTACCAACAATTATAATTAATTCGCGACGCTCGAATACCGCTCGAGACAAATTCGGAATGTGATTCTTTTGGTCGTTATGACGAAAATTTGTTTTGAGAACACTAGACTTTTTTTTGGGTTTTAGTGTTGTGTGTGCTAACCAAAAAAAGGTAAGATTTTTTGTCGATTAATATCAATGTAATTTTTAATATTATTTATTTTAAGAGTATAGGATTGCTTTACAATTTGAAAATGTGTCGCTTTTTATCGTTATCCACAATTATCCTCGTAGTTTTATTAAAGTTAAATGTAACGACTCTTCGCTTAAAAACTTACTTAGATAGTATTGAGTAGATAAGATTGAAAGCAGATTTTAATTTTATATTAATGAGTATATCGATATAAAGGTACCTACATAGTATGAGACAACTCCAAAAATACTTCCTTTCAATATCATGAAAGTAAGTAATTGAATATTATAAGTAGTTAGTTATACTTTTCAAAAAATGGTGTATCTTAAAGTGTTTTCCATCATTGATGGCCTTACAAGAATTTCTATAGTTTGCATTTAATAACTTCATGTTATTATTTGTTGGGGTTTGCCTCTAACGTCATCGATTTATGATTAATGGGGTTCTTTCTAAAGGCCTACGTTTGAAAGATAATAAATACCATGTAAAAATATTCCGTAGTTTTAATTAAGATGATGTCTACAACCCGAAATTCAGGATTCATCATCTCTCACGTTGGCATCAAATCATCTGGTGAATCCCTATGTGGACACCTCAATGTCTTATTACACCGTATTCATATTAATTCTATTAATTGTCCGTCTGTTTTGAATAGGTCATAGTTATTTTTTAAGTTCCATTGCTTGCTTTTTGAAATTTTTGAGTATCTTGCCGGGTCCTTCTCCACAAAAGTAATCTTCCGAGCGGTGGTGGTTCCGAAGCGAACTTTTATAAACTTGTTCAATGAATTTTTTTGAAACGATTTGAAAGTACTTTGTAAGTCTAATCAAATAAATATATTTTGATTCTGATCATTCGCCCAAGCGTTTCATTTCACTATTCGTTTGTTTCATTTCAAAAATGTTAACTTAAAAATTGTCAGTGCTAGGTTCTTATAAATCATCAATCTATTGTATCTATCAATATAGTTTAGCTGAGATATTTATTGTATGGAGGAAAACCACGATTGTTAAATCGGATATTTAAATGTGATTCTAAATGATGAGTTAAAATCTGGTTTTTAAAATCATAAGTTATGATTTTCCTTATTTTTAACTATTTATTAATAATTATAATACATGTGGTATTATTTATTATTATGGTCGTATTACATCAGAACCTAAACAGAACTATAAATATTTTAACATTATGTAAAATATTTCCTGTTTGGAGAGTATTCTGTAAATTTGTGTGATTTACTTAAGTGTAATATTTTTTGTTTGTTTGTAATTTTGATGTAACTTAGATTAAATTTGTACACTTACTATCAATAATGATCAATACGGTAGGTATGTAAGTGTATTGTCAGTTTTTTGTTAAAAACTAAAAATTAAATAAAAATGATACAGATCTTCTTCCGAATATGAAAATGAAAATGATTTATTCAGTTTAGGTCCTGATTCACTTATGAATGTTGAAGAATTTACCACTGGTTCGGAAACTAGCCTTCTAAATAATCAAGTATCTATGATCAGAATTAGTTTCTTGCAATATGATTGCGCAAAAAAGTACCTTATTGCACAAACAATAAGAAGAAATGAGTCAAGCAAGATCAATGCATGAGTAGACGCATGACTGTACTAAATAGTAATGTACACGTCAATAACGACCTTATAACGTTCTTGGAGACGGTTTAATATGACATGTCAATAAATTATTGAGTTGATAATGTTCTATATACACATTAATGCTTATATTTAGAACTTCATCATCCTTTCTTCATCTGCATTATAAAATGTACACACGAGTGCTTCATATTTTTTACCAAAAAGTCTCTTAGAAACTCTCTAAAATTTTGTATTAACCCAAAATTTAATTTTCTTAAGGATTATATTTTTTGCTATGTGCTTCAGCTTTCTAAGTGAACAATAATAGAAAATGATTGGATAACGACAGAGTGATTATTTGACAACATTAACAATTTTAAAATAGTTAATATTTAATAGTTATCCTTGAATATAATTTTGGCAATCACAGACTTACTAAATATTTTCTAGCTATGGCAACCAAATTCAAATTCAGAATTTATTGCATTTGGAATAATTGCCATCCTTGATTATTTTCTGTTGTTGCCCTACATTCATTTGTTACTTTATTCATAAGAATGAGTTAAGAAAGAACTCACAGTAATATGTTAGTGCAAAAATATCAAGATCGGTCGACGACCCCGGCTTTTGTAGGAAGTACTGTGTTAAAATTCGCGGCGTTAATTTTATACTGTCATGCGAAATACTACTTATTATTTTAAGATCCGCATTTCCTGTCGCTTATCAATCTCTGTAATTTGGAGAATGCAGTCACCGATAGCTATATATGTATACAATTTAAACATAAAACTTGTGTTCAGTGATGTTTCACCAAGTGCTTTACGGTGAATGAAAACATGATGAGGAAACCTGTATATGTCTGAGAAGTAATTCAAAGACATGTATAGTGCCTGAGATGGTGATCATTGGTGAAAAGTGGGGGTTGTTATTACAACACCTCTGCCTACCCCTTCGAGGAATACAGGCGTGAGCATAATGTTTGTATGTAAAGAAAAAAATATCGTTCACAGACTACAGCTATACAATCAACCAGGTGGGGGATCGCTCGTATTAAAAAAACCGGTCGTGAACACTTCCAATGCTCTTCTCATAATACTGATGCGAAGAAAAAAGGCATCATTTTAATGATCGCTATTCCGAGAATCGTGCGTCTTTTCTTCAAAACAATTTTGGACACAAAATTATTGCGTTAATTGCTCGGAATGCACTTTTTGGGCTCAGGTTTGGTGTGTGACAGACTATGACAGATTTATGAAACACGTCATTACATCTGTCTTGTAATATGAGTCTAATTATCAAAGCAACTAGCTGTGCCCCGTGGATTTACCACTTATTTCATGGGTGACTCGCGAACCCTAATGTTTTTTTTAAATTAAAGTAGCGTTACTCCTTGTAACATAAGATATCTGCCAGTAAAAGGCCCGTTTTAATCGATGCAGCCGTGTCGGAACAAACAGACAGATAGACACAAAGAGAAAAAAAAATACTGTCACTACCGTATATACTTTTAGTGAAAAGCTGTTATAAAAACACGCTGTTACAAAAGCTGTTATTCGGTTATAAAAAGACACTTCAATTTTATTGATCTATATATAGATATAAACAAGCGTTCATGGGCCTAAGTTCTCATGTCACGGTCGCGAGTTCAAATCTCGCTCCGTCATATTTCCTTCCATTAAAATACTCGTGCTTCAAGGTTTAAAAATGGTTCAACGAAGGTGTTATTATAATCGCTTAACAGTAATTAATAATACTGTCATTTGCATAAGATAATCAGTCAGTAAGTGACATTATCTAAGATAGTTAGATTAAGTGTTGCGCCATCAACACCCGTCAGTCAGTTGATCGCTCTAGTTTAGAGCGAGTGCTTTCCTTGGTTACTTATTTTATCTGTGAAGGGAAAGTGCAGTCTTTTAAGAGGTGTGTTTTTAATAAACTAAAGTGTAGAAAGTTTATTGGTTCGATAGTGAGCTCAAGATTTTTTGGCAGTAAATTAGGTATTTACATACCTTTTAAAAAAAATTGCTTGATCGGAAGTGTTTGATTGGAAAGATAATCATTATCAAAGATATCATTTTGTAAGTGCAACAAACATTTTACTTCCAAAAAATGTTTCTGTGATTAATTTCATGACATTAAGTTTTCTAGGGAGATATAATAAACAATGCACATTCACCTTACAAAATAAATTAATGAACGTTTTTTGCAAAAAACGAAAAAAAAGACTTTCTGAGTTGTATCCTTTTTGCACGAGGGCTCTCAAACTAATAAGTTTGAGAACCCCTGGCAATCACTACAGGCCCTTGTCCTCTGTTTAATAGGTTACATATAAGGTTGATATTAGCATACAATTGGTTGAGATGTGATCACAATGCCAGAGGTGACCGAGTTACCCACCGGATTACATATGTAACTGTTATACGTTTAACTACTTAACTAAACTAGTTCTTATAATACTAGCTGTGCCCCGCAGTTTCTTATGTAACATCAGCTATCTGCTAGTAAAATCGGTCCAGCCGTTTCGGAGACTAGCCGGAAAAAACAGATAGACATGTTTTAAATTGGTTTTTCACTTGAGTACCGTACTCTTCAATTTTATTTATCTGGATTGATATAGATTATGTAGATAGTAGACTATGTTTCTTAATATAGTGAACTTTGCGAGCTATACATATATTTATCGATTCGATCCCATTCAGTGTGATATCGTCGGAAATCGTCGGTATACAGTCAACAGTTTTGGAGTAATCGGTGTATGACTCTGTGCGTTCCCTCTCTATTTTTCTATCTATACATCTATATCTATATTTATATCTATATCTATACATATACATAAACATCTATATATCTATACAGATAAATAAAATTGAAGTGTCTGTTTGTAATTCCAAAATAACAGCTTTTCACTAAATGCATATGAAAGTGTATACGTTAGTGACATAAAAAACCCAATTTTTAACCTTTTTTTCTGTCTGTCTGTCTGTTTGTTCCGGGTTATCTCCGAAACGGCTGGACCGATTATAACGGGACTTTCACTGACAGGTAGCTAATGTTACGAGGTTAACATAGTATATACGTTAATTTAAAAAACATGAGGGTTCCGCGGGACACCCATGAAATAAACTCTACGCGGGTGTTACCGCGGGACACAGCTTGTTAACTGTCAGATAAACTATGATTTTAACCGTTCGAGTTCATAATAAGTCGCCAGATACGCAACCGACGCAACTTCGAATCCCAGCGGTCTGTACCGATGAGTTTTTCTAAAAAGTGCAGTGAACACCACGTTACGGTGAAAGAAAACATCATGAGGAAACATGAATTTTTCTGAGAAGTAATTCAAAGACGTATGTATAGTGGCTGAGACATATGTCACGTTGGCATTTCATTATGTTAGGTGAAAAGTGGGTGCTGTATTACAATACCTCTGCTTACCCTGTCCCCTTCTGGGATCACGAGAGCATATATTATCTATACCAACTTACTATTAAGTATTTACTTAACGAATGAAAAGATCTTCATTAGCTTAACAAGTTATCTCTTAATAGCGATCGCATCTGACCTTTAAATCCCCGAAATATGTAACCATTTGGATTCGCGATCACATTGAATGTCCGCTGATCTCGGAATGTATCAATACAACAATGGCCGACCATCCACAATACATGTATTATTATTTTATGCCCCAGCTATTGAACTTGTGTGGTATTCTTCAAAACAAGTCACGAACATGATTTAAGTTATTTTATAACTAGCGGACGTCACGCAGATTCACCTGTACTCGAAGGGGTAGGCAGAGGTGTTGTATTAACAATACCCAATTTTCACACAAGATGACTAAGTGCCAAAGTGACAGATTGTGAATCTATCGCTGTCAGGGACTATACATACGTCTTTGAATTACTTCTGAGACATATGCAGGTTTCCTCACGATGTTTTCCTTCACCGTAAAGCACGTGGTGTGAAATCACTACATAAGTTTTTCGAAAAACTCATTGGTAGGCTCCGCTGAGATTCGAACTTGCGTAGTATGCGACTACTTAAACCCTACTACTTAAACTTAAACTCCACGGTGTTCCTCCTGGTCGCTATGTACGCTATTATAACGACGATAATGCTTATTTCGCTATTAGTTGTTTGAATTGTCGTTATTTTTGTTGAATATCAAAGCATAGACGTTATTGAATACTATAACCACTTATCAGGAAATTGGTTATTGGTCATTTACGGTCCTATCGGTACCACCTACCTACATGGAAATATGACATGTTTTTGTATTCAATCAAATATGACATTGATACTATAACCATATAATTATTATTAATTTGTTTATAAAACTTACCCGCTTCTCCGGCTTCACTCGCTTCAATTATTTTTTTTAATCTCGGTAAATGCTATGTATTAATATTATAAAGAGGAAATGTTTGTAACGAATTGGCTCAAAAATTACTGGATCGATTTCATAAATTATTTCAACATTAGAATTCTACATTATCACTGATTAATATAGGCTATATTTTATCCCTGTACTTCCATGAGAACGGGAACTACGCGGGTGAAACTGCGTGACGTCCGCTAGTTCCAAATAAATAGCTTTTCACTAAATGCATATGAAATTATAATACACATAAAAAATCTCACTTTCTGCCCATCTGTCTGTCCGTCTGTTCCCGGCTAATCTCTGAATCAGTTGTTAGACCATGACAGATATAGGGTACGGGACTTTCACCGGCATGTTACAAGGAGTACCCGTCCAAAGTCCCGTACCCCATATCTGTCATGGTCTATCAGCTGTTTCAGAGATTAGCCGGGAATAACAGACATGTTACTAAATTTTTTAAAAAAAGGTTCCTCGAATTAAAGCTACGTAAGAAATTAAGTCTACGCCGGTTATAATAATATTAATAATGGTTTTAAGTTGTATTTGTCCTTATTTACAGGCATGCCACAGCATCGACGCGAGGTGACAGGCGGCGCCATCTATCGCCACTTACAATAACCACTATGTGACAAGTGAAGGCGTCACAATGCTTCTCAAGCTATGCAAGGCGTGCCAGTAGTGAGTATTACAACTCTTTATTACCTGGACCCTACGTGACCCCTAACTCTTACCGACTTATTACAAAGCATAGAATAAGATAGTCTTTGGTTTAAATCTCATTCTGTGATACGAGTTTTAAGCGGGATGGATAAATTTACCCAGAGTTTATTCTAGTGAGAACAGTCGTCTCATCAGACAGTCGTAGGCACTTAATCATATTCGGGTGTGGGGAGAGCGAGTGATCATGCTCATGCCCAGGAAAGGGAAGATCTTCCAGCCAGGCGGGTGTCATGCCTGGGGAACCGCGGCTCCAACTGTTCTAGTTGGAAACTTGTATATGTATATACTGCAATGCGCTTGAAAACTCTTATGACGCGATTTAGGTTCTCGTGTATTTGTATTCAAACTTCGCATTTGTTAGCGAGCAGCGCCATCTATGGGTGAGTGGAGAAACGCTACACGGGTAATAAGGTTTTGTCAAGTTTAAACGTTAACAAACTTCCATGCGTATTACATGACCAAAATGTGTTGATCCGCCAAACTTAGAAATATGAAACGAATTTATTTCAGTGAATGGTACACTTACCCAAACCCAAACTATACACATACATAAACAAATTAAAGTGTCTCATCTTAAATCCAAATAAACATCTTCCTAATAAATGCATTATAATACATTATAAACGTAAATACTAAAAAAACTGTCTGATCGCTCCGGCTAATCTCTGAAACGGCTGGACGGATTTTAATGGTACTTTCACTGGCAGATAGCAGATTTAACAAGGAGTAACATGATTAACTTTTATTAAAAAATATTAGGGTCCCGCGATGTAAAACCTCCCATGTAATGAAGTCTTATCTTTGTAAAAATAATTAAAATTAATTCACTCGAATGTACCCTAACACTACTATTGTCCGCATTAGATATTGTATTTATCATTTAGTGAGGAACAGTGTAAGATTCCCAATTCAATCATGGTGATAAGCTTCGCCGACAGGTGTCGAGATAGCTAGTGATGTGCGAAAACTGTGACATATCTAGTAAACACTTCCGCTGTTAGTGTTGTCCCGTGTCGATGAACTTTGTCGATGGTATAGCGAATTTTTCATTTGACATCTTAAAATAACCACGTTTACTGTTGAATGCATATGAAAGTATATACGATACTGACATAAAAAAAACTATTATAATTTTTTTTCTTTTTTTTTCACTGGCAGGTAGCTAATGTTACAAGGAGTAACTTAGGTTACTTTTAATTTAAAAAAACATAAGGGTTTCGCCGGACACCCATTAAATTAACTCTACGCGGGTGAAACCGCAGGGCAACTACGAATACTCAAACTCAAACTCAAACTCAAATATATCTTTATTCGATTAGACTTTATACAAAGTATACTCCAGTCCGTTCCTCCTTTAAAATAATTATTCAGAAACTATCGATTACAAAAACTATCGACAATATTCTATCGACATTAGACATCACTATGCGTTGTATGACAATTGTGTGTGTATTACAGTGTCGGTCGCGTCTGATATAATTCAAGTGCTATGTTAGAATTATTATGTATTAAATATGACATACGCTTATTTGATATTGGTTTTAAGTGCTTGGGAATAATCCTATGGTGTTAATTTGTGTTGTAAAAAAGACTTTGTATAGGTAAGATTATATCTACACTAATATTATTAAGAGGAAAGATTTGATTGTTTTTTTCTTTGTTTGTTTGCATTGAATAGGTTCGGAAACTACTTCACCGATCTTGAAAATTCTTTCAACAATGGATAGCTACATCATCAGCGAGTAATATAGGCTATATTTTATCCCCGTACTCCCACGGAAACGGGATCTACACGGGTGAAATCGCATGAATACAAAACTTAGTTACTTTTTTTAGAACGGTGGTGGCTAAGCAGTACAAATAGTCGCCAGCTACAGAAGTGATTCAAATTTGAATCATAGCGGTCTACATACCAAAGAGTCTTTTGTGATTATCACACCACGAGCTTTTTGGTGAAGGATAACATCGTGAGGAAACCTGCATGTGTCTGAGAAGTCATTCAAAGACGTATGTATAGTGCCCGATGGACCATTATCTGACTCGTTGGCCCATTTGCATCTTCATTACGTGAAATTATTGCACTTAAGTTTTTATAAAAACTCATTATTATAGACCGCTGGGATTCGAACTTGCATCGCAGGCGATTGCTCAAACCATACTTAGTAATATAACTATAGGTACCTGTATAATGTATAGTCATAATTATGAGCCGTGTGTAAATATATACTTTCAACGCATGATATTTCAATGTCATCCAAGTGCTATGTCCATCTCATGTAGAAATTGTCCGTCACGATCACATTGTGTGATCACGATCTCTGTAAGTGGACGTATATTTGTATCTCGTAAATTAAAATCGAGTGAATATTGGACACGAATTGGAACCTAACTTAGCAATACCTAAATTAATTTACAAGTAGAAAACTTATCCTAATCGGTGTCTCTGGGATCGTGCCAAGAAGGCTTGTAGTATTGCCACGTTGAATAGCAATGCTGACTCTCTGAGAAAAGTCTCGCTTGTCACGTGCAACCTCTTTGAAAAGTTGATTAGCATCTTTGCAGATTCTCGGGATTTGTTTGTGTAAGTGTTACATATCTTAAAAAAACCTTTGATAGGCTTGTGAGCTGTGAACAACCCCGAGTATAGGTTTTGACATGACAAGTGTGTATGTTAATGTGTTGATTCGCCATCTTTGGAACTCAACCCAACTCACCGTAGTACTATTAAAGTAACGTATCTCCACTCGCTACATAGATGGCGCTAATCGCCAATAAATGCAATCACACGAGAACCTAAATGGCCCAATAAGAGTTTTCGAGCGCATTGCAGTATATATACGAGTGTCTTATTAAAGTAGTTGGAGCCGCAGTTCCCCAGACATGAAACCCGCCTCAATAGAACATCTTGTCTTTGTTGGGGATGACACTGATCACTAGCTCTCCCAACAATATTAACACATTTCCATCCAGTAAGCCCCCGAGAAATTGAGGCATTGCCGGGATGCCCTGGACTGTTGGCAACCCTAGGGTAAACATACTAATGTGTTGTTGTTACAGCTGCCTGGAGACCATGTACTGGAACTGCTGCGAAGAGAGGTTTTGCTTCGACAAGAAGATAGCCACTTATAAGTAAGTATACACTCTAACACTCCATAGTTTTAAACTCAAATCCCTAACTAACCTGTAGGCCTAGACAATGTAACATTCTCTCGTCCTTGCGCTAAAAACGAGATAAAATCTATGGGAATGACATAAATCAGTCACGTGACATATGTCATTCCCGTACATTTTGTATCGTTTCTACTAGTGAAGTATGAGGATAATGTACTCTATATATGAGTGTAAAGACATAAAATCAATAAATAATTTAAATACGAAAACAATTGCATAATAAATTATTTCAAGAGGAAAACCTTCAGAACAGTTTGTAGTGCCACGAGGCTGCAGCAAACAATAGTATGATTTACAATGTATTATTTGTTGTTATACTGACGTGATACTACGACAATATTAGCTCGAAGGTGTAGTGATTGTAAAATGATACTACACTCATAATTGCTCAGGGTAACGATGTTAATAATAGTCTTCTAGACTAGATGATTATTAATTAGGTATGAGAAATTCTGGTGAGAAATTATAGCAAGAAATTTTATGAGGCTCACGCCGGTATTCTGCAAAGGGGCAGGCAGGGGTGTCCTTCTAGAACACATACATTTCCGCAGTTCCGTTTAAGTCATATGCAAAAGACAGCGAACCTATTGCTATTAACAAAGCACGTATGCAAAGCTACATTATCCTAGCGGTTCGCTTTTATCCTATCACTTCTATAGGCAATGAACTCCTTTAAATTAGTGCAAGCACGAAAGAATGTAACGTTGGCTAAGCCTACAGCGCTCTAATCCAGACTGCGGGCTGCTACTACGAATAATATTTTACTCGATCTGGGGATCGAACCGAGGAACTCGTCTTCCACAGTAGCGTTTTCGACCACTAGACCAACGAGCCAGTCACTTTATCAGCTTAAACTTAGAAACCTTTAAAATTTCGACCCTCTATTCATGATCTGATGAATCGTCTTAATCCGCATCTTGGTCCAGAGGTATTAAGACAGCAATGCCTACTCCGTAAAAAATTGCTATACACCACATATGGACCCCATATTGTTAACCTAGTATAAGTCATCGCTAAACATAAAGGTATCTTACCCTCGTTCTAGGTTAGAAGAAGATGTACATACGAACGGGTACTCCAATATGGGAGCGAGTGTGGACACCGTGGTGACAGAGCAACCAGTCAACAACAACCACCTACCACCTCAGGCCATCTCAGGACGAGAGGTCAAAGAAGTGCCACTGCATGCTGATAAGTTATATGAGGTAATACTTACTTGCTTGGAAGTCATCATTCTCTCAGCCTGATGGTAAGCGAATACTGCAGCGTATTCAATGAACGTGACCAATATTAAGAGTGTCACTAGCGCCTACTTTATCTATACAGATAAATACAATTGAAGAGTAGGTTTGTTATTCCAAATTAATAGCTTTCACTAAATTCCAACATAGTTTTATAGTTAGGGAGTGAGAGACGGAATAATTCCCCTAATACCAACTCAGTGCACTCTATTTTACTCACTGCAATAAGAGAACACTATTCTGAGCAGTAGTATATTGCTGTGATCTTCTGTAGGGTGGAGGTATAATCCCCAGTAGGGCATCTCTGAAATACGAACAGGAGATCCTGATCCTAAAATTCTTCACAATGACGTAAAACATATTTCCCGTTCCCAGATATTCTCAAAATCGCTGATATTCAGAGAAGACCAGGAGTTGAAATCAAGCAGCAAAGATTCTTTAGACGAGCTAGAGACCAAATCTGAACCTGACTACTTATCAGAGAAGCCGAATAGAACCAAAGTGTACTTCGAAGATGAAGTGGACTCGCCTGTCACTGACTTTGAAATAATGTTCAAAGATGAACTCTTAGCTTTTGACATGTTTAAAATTGACGAGGAAGATGAAATTGACAGACGAAGTCAGGACACAGAAGAAGGTCTTACCATGAACGTTGCCGTTAAGAAACACGAAGTCATCAAACCTAGTACTGTTACCATAAAAGATGAAACTAAGATAACGACACAGAATCCAATTTACAAATATGATTCTGAATCATTAGTTACTCTCCCTTCTTCGTTCAATCTACCGAGAGTTGAGAGTGTTAAAGGAATCTTGAGGCAAAAAGGTGATCTGCCTAGAAGTAACAGTGCTAGAACTTTAGAGCGAGTAGACAGTGGCTCCAAGCTAGCCAGACCAACCCTAAGTAGGGTAGAAAGCGTTAAAAATATGGACCCCACAACGATTAACAAAGTGTTATCAAGAGTGCCGCACAGAAGTGCTTCGTTTTTGAACATCCCTGAGCACTTGGTACCGGAAAAGCCACCTCTTTTAAAGAGTAAGTCTCTAGTCGGAGTGGTAGGCATGACTGCAAGTGAGCATAAGTTAAGTTGTCTACCAGACACGCCTATAATAAGGAGCAGTAACTTACCACGATTCTTCGCCGATGCGCCGGCGATACCTGAATATAGGGGCGAAACTAGCTTGCAGAGTATTCAGCAGCAATCAGCGCTGTTGCTCCAAGAAGACTTCAGCATGCCACGGTATTATGGCACTTTGAAGCCGGAAGCGGTGCATGAGAGTAAGTCCATGCCTGACTTAAGGAACCCGCCTTCCACTGGCAAGGTGAGTAAGAGATTGGTCAAGTTGCGGAGTAGATTAAAACCTCTGGTTATAAGAAAGAGTTCGGAAGAAAGATTGTAACCAACCATGTTATAGACGGTACTTAACAGGTTTCCATATTACAAGGTAGGGAATTTAGTTCTGTATTAACGTGGTTTGAAATGTAGGTAGCTGATTTGATCTTTGGAAATCAACCTTTCCATCCACACTAATACACAATAAAGAAAATAACAAATAAATATTTTTCGACATCATCACACATCACCATGTAGTCTCAAACTAAACAAAGTCTGTACTATGGATACCAGACAAAGGATATAATACCTACATTTTTGTAAATATATGTTCATAATATAAACCAAACACCTAGACACAGGGCCAAGACAGAAATCATCACATAAAATGTTTCTTTTGAAGCGGGAATTGAACCCGCGGCACCTAGTGTAGGTAGCAGTCAGGTATACTAACCTCTAGACCAACGGTGTCGTCAAGTACCTACATCAACGTTGAGACGTGTCAAAACTACTTGGCTAATGCGAATTACAAGAATGACAGGCGTCTTAATCTAGAACGTAACTTCTTAGGGGGCGTCCATAATTTACGTGAGGTTTTTTTTTAATTTTCTCTCCCTTCCTCCCCCGTTGGTGAGATGTCGTGAGATTTTGTTCAATCCCATCCCCCAATCCCACGTGAGATTTTTCAGAATGTGGGTTTCTTACCTAAAAGCGTTGGGTTGTTATTGTAGGAAGAAAAAACAATTTGCTTCGTGCTTTTATTTACGACTAGTTAAGACTAGTAATCAATATTGCTGAGAGTTATAATGTAATAAAAATTTGGATTGAATGGACCAAAATAATTTTTTGTTTCAATCAGAACAGAAATTGCGTGATATTTGTCGAGACCCTCCCTCTCCCTAACGTGGGATTATATGAGATTTGACTCGACCCCCTCCCCCCCGTAATTTATGAACGCCTCCTTACTGGAATAATAGTGACTTGATGTTAAGTCCCATCATAAGTCACTCTCACTCTCTCGTCAACAGAGTTTCTACCACTCTTTGACACTTTTGTCTCTGCCTACCTTGTAAGAGGCTGCTTGACATTAATGGTTACGCAAATATCTTAGAGGTGTGCGTTGAAGTGTTTTGTGAATTTTGAATGTAAGGTACATTTTGCCTTGTTATAGTTGACCATATGGACCATACACAACAGTTCATACACTGATTTTGAACTTAAGATAGGTCCCTTCAGGACTTAAGTACTTATGTACGCGGTAAAAAAAAAATCGTTTAGGTAATTTTATAAGTCTGTTTCTGTCTGTCTGTATGGTACGACTCTTGAACGGCCATGAGGATTTAAAAATTGTACCGGGTTTTTCACTCGTGAAGGGAACTGTAGATGTTTAAGACACTTTAAGTATGCATTTCCATTCTCCATATAAACCTACCATATTTTTTGTGATTCAAAAATCTTTTCGGAAGATTCTTAGAAATGTATTAATGGAAGGGAATCATTTCGGACATTTAATTTATCATGAGTGATGTTAATATTGATGTCGTTTACATTTCCAAAAACGTCTCTTTTAATTTTATATTTTAAACTTAATTGATCAAATTGCACAATACTTAATAATGTTGACATTACGATGACCTTAATTATTGTTTAATTAATAAGTAAGTAAGTACTTAATTTAATTTATCAATAATAAATCCTTTCACAAAACATTGTTGATAATTTCTAGTCATACGACATCACTAAACATTGTATTATAAAGTATTATAAAATATTAAATAAATAAATAATATAATACTTATATAAGAAAGATAATTGCGAAAATCACAATGTAAATGTGTATAAGTAATAATAATATCGAACAAAAATGTGTATTATTTTATTTTTAAGATCTGTTCATGTTAATTTATTTCAAAAATGTGATTCTGAACAAAATTATTGTTTTATTTCCCTCCAACTATTTCGTAGATATAGTACTATAGATTCGTGCATATGATTCGCGGATTAATTGCGGTTATATTTCTGATCCAAATTGTCTATAATATCTCTAATCGCAAATTATCTTATCTTATTTAAAAAAGATTGCTTTAATTAATGCAATATTGCATGTGATACAAGTTCTATTGTACGTCTGTGGGAATATTCATAATTATGTTTATAACTGAGTAAAAGCTACCTGGCTACATGTATAATCCTGTATAATTATGTCATTCTGACGATTTGAAAGTACTTTGTAAAAAGTCTTATCGAATAAAGATATTTTTGACTTTGAATTCATAAATAAAATGCAGTCAAATTAAAAAGCGCCCAGTTTATTATAGAATCACTATATTTCCATACAATGTACCACAGTTTATATAATTGTGTTAAATTTCAACTGTTGCTATATCTATAAGAAATTCCACTAATAATAGCTAATTTCATTCCTAATATTAAAAACTACATTAAATTTAAATCTTAGCGTTAAATAACAAGGCTTTTCATCCTTAGTCAACAATTTGGGGTAAAAGTACCATTTATTGAAAAATAAAAATTGAAAGTATTTCCTATTTATTTAATTAATAAATAAGTACAGACAAATTTATTTAGGGTATAAATATTAGTACAGTTAGTTAATTTACATTAATTTATTAATTATTAAAACATCACAAAAGGCTACCTAATATACGTATTTATAGGAATTATTATATTTGTTTCAAAATATATCTAATAATTTATATAATAATAAACCTTCTTAATTATATTCTATACAAACAACAACCAAAAGAATAGTTTTTTTTGCTTTAAACAGGAAATTTTGTTATAATATAACAGTAATTACAAAAAAAAATACATGAAGCAACTTTTTCGTGATTTATTTAATGTGTATTATTTTCACACTAAAAGATGATATTAATATATTTTTCTAAGTGTTAGTTGAAGAATGTAGAAATTTGGAAAGATTCAAGAGTTTTTTTTACAATATTACTCTAGTTAGGTACCTCACGAGCTATGATAAAGCTATATAATATAATATTATAATTATTATATAGCCTATGTAAGTAATAATTTATTAAGAGCATCGTACACTTTATACACTATAGAACAATTTAGAATTTATGCTACGCAATCCATTTCTCTTATGATCTTAATGCATAGTTTTTTAGCATTATTATTCTAGTCGAAAGCACGAAATAATTAATAAATAAGTTATTTTCAATAATTATTTACTGACACCGACAAGACGATGGGAGAGGTAAATATGCGTTTGACTAAAAATTATATAAATTTTGCTAACATAAATTTTAAAATATTGTACTATACTTTACACGGTCTAATGAGTGATATTTCTATGGAGTGAATTTATCGAACTTTCCTATTTTTAGTGTGCACCATAAGCAAATATTATATAATTATATAATTTTTCTAAATATCTTTATTAGTCAAAAAAAAAACAAGTAAAAAAAAATTGTTGCAATAAGCAGTTCTCTAGCGGATACTATTAAAATCAACAAAATATAGGTAGTGCGATCTACGTATGTAATATTATTTGCTATTGAAAATTAAATGTATTTTTGTCTTATTTAAACGTAACGCTAGACTAGAAGGCAAATTGTATTACTATTATAGCACTAATGCTTCTAATTATATATATATACTTTTTCTGAAGTTATAATCAATTGCCAAAAATGGTGAGGCTGCTGTCTCTCACTCAGGCACTATTTAAATATAAATACTGTACTTATTACATTATTAGTAAAAAGGTATGTACACAAATGTTTATGACATTCTCTGAAAGTTATAAGATTTACATCTGAACCAATAACGTTATAAAAAGTGAAATCTTTCTATTGATTCACTATTTTGTACCTATTATGGTTCATATGAAGTATAATATAATTATACAAGGTTTTTTTAACTATATCTAGGACTAGTGAAAGTATTTAATGAGTAGTTAAATAAATAATAATGCAGTGTAAAGTTACGACAAAACCACAACAGATTGGATAAAACATTATTTGGCACTAAAGAAAACTAACAAAAAAATACCAAAAATTACGTTATAATAGATATTATTGTAGTTTTGGCATCTTGTATAATGTACTTTAATTTAAATATTTCCAAATGTACAAAAAATTACAAATTATTTGGCATTGATTTTCGATTGCATATTATTTGATTCTGATTTAATTTTCTAAAAAAAGGGTAAGTATTAAAAATCTAAAAAATATGAATATCAAATCTGCACTGCGACTATTGTACCATTTACCTTATTAGCATAATGTTTTAAACAATTATAATACAATTACAGCGTTTACCCTAAAATACTGAAATATTTTTCCAAAATCTCTATTAGTGAAGGGTTATTTTGGCCCGAACTTAACATTAGAAGCTTACAAATATGCTTTATCGGTAGTCTAAGAAAACAAAGCACTCATATCTGGACATTTTTATAAATTATAAACCTATTTTATTTATGCTATGATTTTTATATTAAATATTTTTTTCAAAAAAAAAATCATCTAGACACAATTTCAGAACAAGTTCATTTTTTTTTGTCACAAACAAGGATCAGTAAAAAAATTTTATTGCTTATAAGTTTACGAGTAACTTGTTGTCTATTACCGTAAAAGATGGATCAATACTGAATGTATTCATTTACTTTAAATAAATACAAATCTATACCAATTCGACTACATTTACTACTGGCTTTGATTGCTACTGGACTTGACTGCACATTGGATTGAAAGCGAATTATGTAAATATTCGCCTCGAGGAATTACTTAGTATCTTAAAATATATTTTTAATCATCGTTACGGATATTCTACAACTTAATAGTGCATTATTTTGAACATCATACTCTCAATTTAGTATCAAAAACGAACTTTAAGTATCAATTTTAAATACAAAATTAAATGAAAATGCATTTTTCCTTATTTTATTGTCTAGTCACTTTGTTTTAAAAAAACTTTTTGAATCAAAATGAATATTTTTCTATTTGAAAATAAATCAAACGTTTGTGTATCCTTAAATAATAATGGTGACTGGCCGGTTAATTTAATTCTCAATGAGATTCCGTAAACAAAATATTTGAAGCTTGGAGCAAAAAAATAAGAAAATATTTTTTTAATACGCAAGAATAGCGGTATAAATACATTTTTACTCCAAGAAAGAAAACACACTCACAAAGAGTCATAGTTTCTCAAACTTTTTTCACTCGCCCCTTAAATTACCTAACGATTTTGAATCGTTTCACTTTTATTGTAGTTTTAGCGCCGCATAGTTTGAGTGCTGTGGCCACTGTTAGAGCATCCCCGGAGGACACGTCCTTGTCGTCCACTGATAATACGAAGTCACCTCGTTGCAGGCGACCATCTAACTCCGCTGCTGACCCGGGGAGCTGAGGACAATGTAGATTAATATTATAGTTAAAAGTATTTAAGTGTGAGGATTCACTCACCTAATTAAGTTTCAGATACATATCAGTCATGAAAGTATCTGACATAAAATGTAGGAACAGAGCAGAGCAAATGCTCGGTTTGCAGAGGTCGTGAATTCGTCTCTCGACTGGTGTTCGTATTTTTCCTAACAAAATTAAGAATAAAAATGTATTTGAATGTTGTATGGGCGGTCGTTTTCCCTATATTCATGGAGCAAAGGTGTGGACAAAAATTAAAGAAGTCATCAGTGGCAGCAGCAGCTAGTATAAAGTGCAGTACAGACCGGGTCGGCGAGGTAGGGCGCCGGGGCGGAGGCCGGGGGGCGCAGCGCCAGGCCGAGGGCGCGGCCCCCGCGCCGCGACCACTCCACCTTCACCTCGCTCCACTGCAGCGGCTCCGGACGGTACACCTTCAGGCGAAGCTACAACAATGCATCACGAATATAAGCAAACATGAGACACTGCATCCACTCCTTCCTGCTTGCGCGCAATTCTTGGGTAGTTTATACGTAGGGTGGGACTGGTAGGACATATCGATAACTTTTTAATAAACAATACATCTTCTGAAGGCAATATGCTTGAAGTAGAAATACAATAGTCTCGTATTCTGCTCATATATTGTTTAATGTGAATTTTTCCCGTCCGTCGGTATAATTTGTATAAAAAAAAAATATGCGTGAGCATTTCGTTGTAAAAATGAATAGTATTAAAAATCAGCAAAGTAAAGGGTACCTTAGCAGCCTTCTGCTTGATACTAAGACAGATTCTCTCGTGCGCCATCTCCTTGGTGATGGGGATTCCGTTGCACTCCAAGATCTGGTCTCCGACCTTGAGGCGTCCGTCGGTGGCCACCACGCCCTTTTCGTAGATATCCAAGATAATTGCCGCTGCACCCTATGTAGAAGATGATATTACCAAATATTATATTTACTTGACCTTCTGTTAACTTAAGTTAAGGATTTTGTAAAAGCTTCTACATCCCAATGATGTTCCAGATGTTTATTTCATCCCTGGTCTTAGTCGGCACTTGATTCAACCCAATGTGGCTGACCAGTGTGAGTTTTATAATAACTATTTAATGCCACATTACATGTTTTATTCTGGAAATCTATTGAAATTTAAACAGTATTTGTTGTAATAGTATAAAATTGTTGTATCAGAGGAATTTCAAGAAATTTTAATAATAAGACTGATACATTCTAAAACACAATAAAAGTAAAAACCGAGGTAGGTAGTCTATCTTTTTCATTAAATCAGTTATACATTACACCTGACAATTGTATACAGCATTTCTAAATTTCGCTCAAAAACAGACTATATATTATTCCTCTTTTATTTATAAGTCAGTAAACACAAAAATGTTAAAAAAAATCTTTTGAGTGTTTTTTTTAGCACGGTGATAAAACTTCGCCCCATAAGGGTTGAGAATCAAAAAGTTTGAGAGCCACATACATTGATCAAGGTGTCGCTGCCCCCCAGTAGTATGACCCCCAAGGCCTCGTTAGCAGCGTTGATCTCAATGGTGGTGTCTTGGTTGGGTACTATGGGGGCCGTCGCCGGGTCCGCTGGGGGCTCCACTGGAATTATACCAATACTTATGATCAGTAGGTATTTGCTTCTCGCATTGCAAGAAAATATTCATTATTTCACCCGCGTAGTTCCCGTTCCCGTGGGCGTACGGGGATAAAATATAGCCTGTGTTATTCGCTGATGATGTAGCTATCTATTGCTGAAAGAATTTTCAAGATCGGTCAAATAGTTTTGGAGCCTATTCAATGCAAACAGACAAACAAAAAAACAATCAAATCTCTCTTTATAATATTAGTGTAGATTTAAATACAAAATATAAAAGTGTAGCAGCGTTTCTCCACTCGCTCATAGATGGCGCTACTCGCTAACAAATGCGAAGTTTGAGTACAAATACACGAGAACCTAAATCGCGCCATAAGAGTTGGAGTATATGTATATACAAGTTTCTAACTAGTACAGTTGGAGACGGTGTTCCCCAGACATGACACCCGCCTCAATGGAAGATCTTGTCTTTGCTGGGGATGACACTGATCATGAGCTCTCCACACAAATATATAATTTTTATTTAGATTAATTATTTGACTATTAGTCTGGTTGTTCTGTCTCCAAAACGGCTGGACTGGTTTGAGCGGTACTTCACTGGTAAAAAAACATTAAGAAAATATTTTTACCGTACTTTCTTAAGCATTTAGTTACAATCAACCCTGTTATTCATAACAGACACTTAAATTTGTATAGCTAGGTTCAGATGATGTGTATTGGCAAATTCACGGACTGAAGTGTCTTTGTAGTAAAGCCGTGACAGTGTTTAATACCTTTAACTGGGCTAGGTACAGGTCTAGGTGTCTGCGGTCTGGATGTGCCCGCCGCCAGCGAGGGGTCGGGGGTTTGGTTCCTGCTCGTCGGACGAGACGATAGACCTGTGAAATAAATAAATCACCAGTATGCTCCAAGCACAGCAAACATTCAAGCTGCTGGCAGAAAATCACAGTTGAATGATACTGCTCTTATTTACGGCCGTTTTACAAGAGAATAGGATCAACTAGCAAATGAACTCTCCCATATTGCTGTGCCCTAACAGGGTTTATGTTAGTTATACATAGGATACCATTATAATTAATATTATCTTGTATCTTTCATATAACTAACTTAAATGCAATAAATATATGAATATTAATGAAACTCATAAAATTTAAATTTTACCCAATGTTTAACGTAGTTTATTGTGTAAGTAGTTAGCCATCTTCTCACAAGATGGCGCTGTATTATTCTACATCTCGATGTAGAGATACTCTTTTATTTACATATTAAGTAGTCAATAGTGGTTGAACAGTGTCGTCAAGTGAACAAACCAATAGTGGTTGAACCAATAAACCAGGACTGCCCAAGTTACGGAGTTTCATTCCAACCACCCAAGGTCTGCTCCGTCTGATCCTGGATCCCAGGCCTAATTTGTGTCATACACCCAAGGAT
The DNA here is from genome assembly GCA_964035505.1 of Watsonalla cultraria. NCBI lineage: Eukaryota > Metazoa > Arthropoda > Insecta > Lepidoptera > Drepanidae > Watsonalla > Watsonalla cultraria. The sequence continues at coordinate 7,284,091 of OZ037736.1, read as the reverse complement.
TGCCAAATGAAAAACTCGCACTAGGCCCTAATAACGTAATCATCTTCGGACTTCAGAGAAACATCTTTAATTTACAATATTTCTGTTTACGCCATTTTTGTTTACAATGAGATAATAGGATGGGTTACCTCCGGGCGCGGGCGTCCCCGGCGAGGCGGCGTCGTCGCTGCGGTCGCCGTCCTTCATGTTGGGGCTGCACACCGTCAGGATCACCACTCCCTCGGTGTGCTTCAGCTTGGCCGCCGCCTGACACATATCACACACTTAACACCTCACACTTAATTTAAAATTTAAAATTTTTATTATATAAATAAATATTTTTTTTTAAGTAAATAACCAATGAAAAAATATTTTTTTCAAAACAAGTCTTAACTAACTATTATTTCCTGGTAAAATAAATATCTCTGTCTATTCAAAATATTAAAGAAATCCCTTTTTGTTTAATTCACTTACACAAACGCCAGATTTAAACTATCACTGTTTAAACTCAAAACTTTTAATTTTTCACGATCATTTATATAGGTATTTAACGACAATATTTATATAGTTACCCCAACAGTGGTCGCGGGCAGACTGAACGATAGTGATTATCAAAGCCTGTTATCCCGGCCGCCGGATACACTCACATGAACTAATTATATCGCGATAAATCCGGAAAAATAATAGCTAACAGATTTTCTTCCAACAGACGTTTCTTTAATATCTTCCACCGGTTTCACTTGCATTATATAGGGTTTAGACTTTTTAAGCCCACATTTTTGACATAGCATTGGTAGAAGGCACATCATCATGTCCCTGGCCTTATCCCATGTATTTGTGGTCAGCACTTGATTCAACCCGATGTGGCTGATCACCTGATTTTTATACGAAGCGACTGCCATCTGACCTTCGTAACCCCTTTTTCGAGGAAAATCGGCATTCTGGGTTAAACCAGTTGTCAGACTTTCTTAGGCCTCTGACTGACCTGTAACGATTGCCAAAGATGATAAATTGGCAACCAAAATTGGGTAGAAAGCACATATTAATTTAAAAATATAAAAACGTTAAGTTTCCAAAAAAATTATTCTCGTTAATTTTATTTATCACCAAAGAAGATATACCATCATTACAGATGATTAAACTTAATGCGACGGCATATACAATCTACAATAATATTATACAGAGGAAATATTTGATTGTTTATGTTGTTTGTTTGCATTGAATAGGCTCCGAAACTACTTGACCGATCTTGGAAATTCTTTCGGCAATGGATAGCTACATCATCGGCGAGTACCAAAGGCTATATTTTATCCCCGTACTCCCACGGGAACGGGAACTACGCGGGTGAATTATAAACATGTTGATACTCACAGCATCATAGCTGCAATTGAGCAAGGAATCCCTGTTGACTGCTAGGATCATGTCTCCTATCTGCAGGCCAGCCTGGAATATAAATAATAAGATGATGAATATTATTATTTCAGCTTAAGGCTTAGTAAGGTAATTATGAACACATATGAACTGAAAATGAAAAATATTTATTCAGTTTAGGCCCTGGTAAGGCACTTATGAATGTCAAGAATTTACCACCGGTTCGGAAACTATCCTTCTGAGAAGAACCGGCAAGAAACTCAGCCAGGCCTCATGTACATTTCATCGATACAATATAAATCATCATACAAACATCAAATTCGATGTATGTATAAATAACTTAAGTCAAAAACTAGTTGTGCCTGCGGTTTCACCCGCGTAGACTTATTTTATGAGTGGCCCTCGGAAACCTAATGGTCTTTTTTAAATAAAAGTATCCTAAGTTGTAACATTTTCTTCAAAAATAGAAGGGTCTCACTTGAAATCAAGTCTACGCGGGTGGAACCACGAGTCACAGGTAGTTTGTAGCTTTAAAGCTAAAGATATTGAGTACATAAAAAATCTAGTCTTTTGTACGTAAGGACAATCATACAAACTGTTACATTTATCATAATATTAGTGTTATAACAGGATGTTTCCGTACAGGCTGAGAGGATATATAAAAATAATCCTGAAAAGAAGATATTGGAGCTTTCTGAAGCATAATCCCGGTTTGCGAGGGAGGAATTATCAAGGCTCTTGGCCTATTAATAAAAGACTAATCATCAATAAAAATAGCGATTGCACTAAAGTATTTTCCTGGTTTGTGACACTGCTTGCCTATCAACACATTTTGTGGCACGTTGAATCGCAATGAAAACGGTCGATCATTTACAAACAAACACTTACCCCAAGTGTCTGCACTTATTCTAGAAAATTATTAGTAGATATCTCTTTTGCAGCAAAATCGGTTCAAGGTTCAAGTTAATAGACAGACGGATAACTCACCCAAAGAATTTAACCACCCGTACTGGCTTGGGTTAAGTTTGCTTAACTTTTCGCCCATTAGCCAGGGTGTAAGAATTTGGCTATGGTATCCCCTGCCTTTCGTAAGAGGCGACTAGGGGCCGGAGGGCCTGCTGGCGGTGGTCGGGGTGGGAGCTTTGACCACCGAGCCGCGGGCCCGGGGAGGTAGCACAGCGAGGTCTCTAGGGGGACACCGGTGCAATCTATCAGAGTACCCGGAGTCTCCCCTAAACACGGAGAATGGCCACCGGGGGGGTTTTAGTGCGGTAAAAATCCCACATACCCCGACCTGTCTCTCCCAGGGCGACCTTTTGAAGGTTTCCTCCTCGCCAGTAAAAAATGCTGCTTAACTTCGCTGATCGAATTATATGCACAATAGCAACTTTGCCACAAGCTTATCAATTTATAACATTAATATGGATAAGAATAATAGTGCCTACCAGTTCCGCTGCGCTGCCCTCCTGCAGATCCGATACGAAGATCCCCCTCCCTGCCTCCGTGTGCCGACCCTCGATTATCATGATGCCCAGACCTGAAGGACCCTGAATCAACCACCAGTTTCATTTTAAAGCTGTTTCATGCAGTTTCTAAGGTGGCGTTTATTTTACACATAAACACGGCATGACAGACAAAAAATCACCATTAAATCAATATTTAACCAAATAATTAAATTTCTCGTTAAACTTTTCGAACATTTTCTTCTATACTAGATGCCCTTATCATTAGTAAAATACAAATACAGGTGCCCAACCATGAGCTCTTATTGCAATGTTAATTCAGTTGTGCGACAGTGACAGATGTATGCACGTCACATACATCTGTCTCATAAATGAGTGAAACTATCATGGCAATAAGAGCTCATGGTAAGGCCCCTGATATAAAAGAAGGAAAATTGGTGCGGCTCATTTAAGGTTTGCTTAGAAATAATTAGCAATTGATTCTTATTAATCTTATACCTTTAAACGAGCAATTCTTGTATATATAGAACCTGGATCTCGGGAACGGCTACAACGATTTTCATGAAATTTTTATAGGGAGTTTCGGGGGCCAAAAATTTACTAGGTTTCACTTTCAGAAAACATCGTTTTGACCATGTTTTCATGCACTGAAGAACTTATAAAATATCAATACAATACGAGAGTAAATTTCGCCGACAACTGTCAAGTTACGATAGCTCAGAGGTGAGGCTGTCAGCTTACAAGTTGATAACGAAACTAGAGTACCCCGGTTCGAGACTGATGTTCACCGGTTCGAATTTATTCTTTTGGTTCCTTTTTTTTCTACTAGCTTTTTTGACAAAACGTCAAAGACTTTTTTTTGTGGGAAAAAATTTAGTTTTTTGTGAGATTAAGAAACCGAGCACAGCTCTGTCAAGCAGGTACTATGGATAAAGTAACTATGATGTTACGTATAAATATGATTATTTATATTTATGAGACAGATGTATATGACGTATATAAGTCTGTCACTGTCACATAGTGGAACTATGATGGCAATAAGAGCTTATGGTAAGGCCGCAGAGCTACTCGTATATCTTGAAAAAACACGTTGGAGAGCTTAACTATCTGCAAGAAGGGATTTTGCTTCCAAAATTACGGAGACGTGATAAACAATGAAACGTGATATTACCTTTTTGATAGTGATATCTCTGACTCCCTTGTAAGCTGCAAACCGATCTTCTGACTGCGAACAAGAAATTTAATATTATAAGTTATAATTATAACAATATAACTTATAATTATAAAGTTATTTAATAACTAGCTGTGCCCTGCTGTTTCACCCGCTTAGATTTAATTTCATCCTTATTGTCGCGGAACCCTAATATTTTTGATAAATAAAAGTAGCCTAAGTTACTCCTTGAAACATCAGCTACCTACCAGTGAAAGTCCCGTTAAAATCCGTCCAGCCGTTTCAGAGATTACCCGGAACAAACAGACAGACAGAAAAAAAATTAAAACTTGGTTTTTTAGTGTCAGTAGCGTGTATACTTTCATATGAATTTAGTGAAAAGCTGTAATTTTGGAATTACAAACAGACACTTCAATTTTATTTATCTGTTATGATATACCTTACATAAAATATAAACAATCTTATAAAACAAAAAATTTTTATTAAATTAATTAAGGCGAATTAACAACAGTTTTGGGATACTCTGAAAATTAAAATGATAATGAAAATTATTTATTCAGTTTAGACCCAGGAAAGGTACTTATGAACGTGGAAGAATTGACCACCGGTTCGGAAACCAGCCTTCTGAGAAGAACCAGCAAGAAACACAGCTGGCATCATATACATTTACATTACATAGTAAACAATATTGGTCGTGTAATATCGATAACATGCTTTGATAGACACTGTCAAAAGCCGAAAAAGCACCGTAAGTTGATAGACACTGAAAAGATACGCGATTGTTATAGTGCTGACTTCGCGGTGTACAACGATTGTCAGTGTACAACGAAAATGTCCCCCCATTCTCGTTGAACACTGACAAGCGTTGTGTACGAGATATTGATTACCCACCTTTCGTTTCTTGAAGGACACAGTTCTCCGCCATATGTTCCTTAACAAGGTGACAGGTTTGTAATGATCAGTGCGCAGACGCACCTCCCCGGACAGAGTCATGGTTCAATCGACCACATCATCACTAACACTTTACACTTCTGTTGTACACTTTGTAATACGCACTTTTTTTGCGGTATGCATTTTTGTCACTTTATTTTGTAAAATTACTTGGTATCGAGGCTACTGGAGAAAATTTCTTTGTGATAGTAAATATGGTTTACGTTACTCGTTGTTACATTTTTGCCAGTGAAAGTCCCTTATAAATTCGGTCTTGCTGTTTCAGAGATTATCCGGAACAAACAGACAGACAGAGGTTTTTTTTTTACTGGATTTCTTATGTTAGTAACGTTTATGTTTATACTTTTATATGAATTTAATAAAAAGCTGTTATTCTGGAATTTCAAACAGTTACTTAAATGTTATTTATTCGTTTAGTTTTAGGTCATGATATTAAATAATTACCTATGTTGTTAAATATACAATTCTAATACTTTTAATGTGGAACAGTGAGTACAGTGATTGTACATAATTTGACGTATAATTTACACAATAGTAGATGTGGATGAAACATGGCGGCTACATCAGATATCTGCCAGTGAAAGTCCCGTTAAAATCGGTCCAACTAACAAACTGATAGGCAAAGAATAAATTTCAAAATAGTTTGGTTTTATGTAGCTATTTATATTTCTTTTATTTATTATACATATAAATTTATCGATAAACTATTCATCAATTTTATTTACCTTTATAGATGTACCTATGTTTTAAGTGCAGACTTTTTACTTTCTGAGCCACCATAATCTGACCCCATTTAAAAATATTGTATAATATCCGTAATCATACATAACCAAGCACAATCCACACAGCACTCATATTCAGGTGCTTATCGCAAAATCCGGTACACAGTTACTGCGGTGCGTGGGTGACTGATAAACATTTACTCCACCACAGTACTGTCGAGTTCAAAATCTATACAGATAAATAAAATTGAAGTGTCTGTTTGTAAATCCAAAATAACAGTTTTTCACTAAATGCATCTGAAAGTATACATGCTACAGACACTAAAAAACCAAATTATAAAAATTTCTCTGTCTGTCTGTCTGTCCGTCTTTCTGTCTGTCTGTCTGTTTGTTCCGGGTACTCTCCGAAACGGCTGGACGGATTGTGACGGGACTTTCACTGATAGGTAGCTTATGTTTCAAGGAGTAACTTAGGCTACTTTTATTTATTAAAAATATTAGGGTTCTGCGACAATAAAGATGAAATTTAAATCTACGCGGGTGAAACCGCAGGGTACAGCTAGTATTAAATAATTAGCTGCGCCCCGCGGTTTTACTTGCGTAGATTTAGTTTCAATGTTTTTGTCGCGGAACCCTAATATTTTTAATAAATAAAAGTAGCCTAAGTTACTCCTTGAAACATCAGCTACCTACTAGTGAAAGTCCCGTTAAAACCCGTCCAGCCGTTTCAGAGATTACCCGGAACAAACAGACAGACAGACAGACAGAGAAAAAAATTGAAACTTGGTTTTTGAGTGTCAGTATCGTGTATACTTTCATATGCATTTAGTGAAAAGCTGTTATTTTGGAATTACAAACAGACACTTCAATTTTATTTATCTGTATAGGTTTGTATTCATATGTGTACCAAGTGATTACACCCGCATGTTAACTATTATGTGAATTTATAATCTCCCAACTAATATTTAGCCATGCTCACTAAAATGACTTTGCTTGCAGCGTTCGCGTTTGGGTGAAATAAAGCCAGCAATGAACTTAAGACTACGCGGGTGAAACCGCGGGACACAGCTATAAATAATTATATTTCTTTTTAATCATATCGTTCTGACTATTTGAAAGTACTTTGGTAAAAGTCTAAAGTCTATCAGACAAGAAGAGCCTTTCATAATAATTCTTTGAGTTATCAATAATAGATTATGCACACAACATATAATTATGTAGGTATTTTATATTAAGCATATTATTTATTAGTATAGGTATGTATTTTTTTTATTGTAAGGTTTATATTCAAATGAGTTTGTTGGTTGACGGGTAGAGAATGCCTATTGCATTAAGTCCGCCTGTGCATTTAATGTAATGCAGAAAGTTTTAAATTAAAATAAAGTATATAATAATAGATTATTGATTTACAAAAATATACCTAATATATATTACGATAACTTTAGTAGTGTATTCCTTGATACTCATTTATCAAGTGTCATTCGTGTTATCAGTCGTGTTAAATATCGTGGGAAGTTATACAATACAGAGATAGTATTGTGAGATAAAAGATACTAGGTAAGTAGCCATCGATATAGTAACTATCAATATCTTCTTATATATAAAAATGAATCCCCATTTCCCTTGGTCACGACATCACGCGTAAATAGCTGGATGGATTTTAACGGGACTTTCACTGGTAGATAGCTGATGTTTCAAGGAGTGTGTCAGGGTAATTTTATTTAAAAAAAACATATTAGGGTTCCCTGAAATAAAGCATGAACCTAAATCTACGTGGGCGAAACCACGGGACACAGCTAATACATTATAAATGTTTAATTCAACAAAAATAAAAATATGCCCACGCCATCCCAGAAATTTCAAAGTAGTTCGAAAATTTATAACTCTCAAGAAAAACGAAAAACAGGGATGTCCCAAAACACATACAAAAACTTTTGGGCGCTGTACCTTATAGTAAAGAAATATCGACCATGCTGTCATAGTATAAATATTAGTATACTGCAAGCAGTATGGAATCTAGGAACATGTTGTTCAAATGGCACATAGACGATCGCATCTACGAGATTCCCATACATTTTGTATCGTTTCTATTAGCGAAGCGATCGCGTTACGGGGTGTCACTTCAAATCGACAAATCGTCATTATCTTTGACAGTAAATAAAGGAGTAAGGAAAGGAGTTTTCAACCCTCACGCCTGTATTCCCCGAAGGGGTAGGCAGAGGTGTTGTAATAACAACACACACTTTTCACCCACCATGATTAAGTGCCAACGTGACTATCAACAACAACGTCTCACTATACATACGTCTTTGAATTACTTCTCAGACATATGCAGGTTCCCTTAAATCCTTGGAGAAAATGTTAATTTTATTTTTATTTTGTGTATTTGCATACTGCATAGTAAGCTTTCTAACATGACCTAGATTATAAAACCCTGGAGTTTTGATGCAACGACTACTTCATAGACATCGGTCACTCAACTTTGACCACTCAATGTTTTCTATATCCGAATGCATGAGGTGCGACAGAGAGGGGATAATGCGGTGAATTATGTAAATACAGGGTGTCGGGGAAACCGGGACAGTTCTTAAAATATGTGATAGGGTATGATTTTAGGAAGCAATTAAAATTATTATGACAAAAATATTTTCTTCCGTTTTCGAGTAATTGATGTTCAAAGTTGACCATATCAATATCTTATTTTCGCATAAAAATCAGCTGTAACGTAGAGTTATTCACGTGAAATTTAACAACATTTTTATTTTTTTTCTCCCACTAATAAATCCTGAAATAATCCCATAAAAGCGTTTTTCGAAACCAGTTACCCTCCCCTTCATTTAAAAAGTTTAAAGACCGCGTACGGAATATAGGTAAATGCGGCCGCGTGTTCATACAATCGTTTAAGGTGGCGAGCTCTTCGGCCGTTGCCTATAACTATGTTATCGTTGGAGCTAGATATTTCACGATTTATTCATAAAACCCTACAACTTCTAAAAGACAACTGTTCCTTTTTCTCCGACACCCAGTTATTTGTAATTATGTTATAGCTATTGTTAACTTTTGCAATGTAATCGATAACTATTTATAATGATTGCGGAATGCTTCGGGACGGAATGTCGAACTTAAACTTTAATTTAGTTCATAAAAGTATTACGGTAATACGGTACTCACATAAAAAAAACCAAGTATTTTTTTTATTCTGCCTAATAAGGGTCTCTCTGTCTGTCTGTTTGTTGCAGATAATCTCCAAAACAGCTGGAGCGATTTTAACGGGACTTTCACTGGCAGATAACTAATGTTACAAGGAGTAACGTGGGTTAATTTTATTTAAAAAAACATTAGGGTTCAGCTTGTCACCAATGAAATTAACTTTACGCGGATAAAACCGCGGGGCACAGCTAGCATTAAATAAAATGATTTTATAGTTAATTTATAAATTTTGATTCACTCGTTATTGTCAAAATATGTAAAATCCTACTAATATTATAAACGTGAAACTTATGTATCTATGTATGTTTGCTACTCTTTCACGTAAAAACTACAGTGCCTAGTGCGAGTCTTCTTAAAATCACCGTCACAAGTCATCGCGTCGACGTAAGCGCAGATTTGTATGGGCTCACAATAGTGTCATGTTTAGGCCGACAGAGGCGCTGTTCCGATCCTATACAAATCTGCGTTTACGTCAACGCGGTGACTTGTGACGGCGGCAGTGAAAAACTCGCACTAAGCACTCAGTACCCCTATCACGAGTTTGCAACCGTTTTCCTAATTTACACTCGCTAGCGTCTCCGGCGGATATTTATATGAAACGACTAGATGAAACGACTAGAAACGAATAGATGAAACGACTAGAAACGAATAGATTTTAATGAAACTTTAGAATAATATAGCTTATACATTAGAATAGACAATTATAATAAACAAGATATCGTGTGAATTGTCCAGAATATTTTTTATATCATTATATTTGTTAAGTTCTAAATTTAGTTCTGATCCTGTTTATATTAGTTCGATGCTACTTTTAATTTTCAAACAATTGTCTCATTGACGGAATTGTATCTTTATTTCCTATCTGCGAAAACTGAAGGCTTGTAAATTTTTAATATTAACATTTACTTTTTTATATAAAAGCTGTCTGTTTTCCAAATAAATAAATAAATAAATAAATAAATATAAATATAAGTAAAATACTGTCGCGGGCACCGGCTATTAAATTATTTCATGAAAAAAAATGCGATAGGTTTAAGTAGGTGATGCATTCTTCTATTTAACAACAACAATTGATAGCCGATTGGTTTTAGTAGTCACCTACTATGTAAGTGCCGCAAGTTCCAAACTCTTCTTTACCAATGAGTTATTCTTAACAAGTGCAGTAATGTCACAAAGAAAACTTCGTGGAAACACATACACACTACCTACCTAGCTAGTAGCTTATAATATTATGTTGTTCTCAGTAAAAGCAACCTTCCAAACCTGGCGGTAGCATGTATAATCCTGTGTAATTGTGTCATTCTGACGATTTGAAAGTACTTTGTATAAAGTCTAATCGAATAAAGATATATTTGAGTTGGAGTTATGTCTATGCCTAGACAAAGTAACATTCTCTCGCGCACTAAAAGAAGCGATGCAAAATGTATGGTAATGACATAAATCAGTCACGTGACATATGTCATTCCTATTTTGAATCGTTTCTACTAGCGAAGCGTGAGGATAATGTTACTTTGTCTACAGGTCTCTAAGCCGGCTTTTACCTTACCTACCTATATAATAGATGGATATATTGATATTCCATTTATTCGTCACCATAAAGAATACAAAATAATTGAAAGGTAACTATTTAATAAAAGTGAAAAATTATTACTTATAATACACAGACAATGTTGTATAATAGCTAGAAAACCTAGAAATATTGGCAAAATCTTACAATGCAAATAAAAAAAAGTTGGTTCGTCAAAAGTTTTTCGCCGAAAAGACTGGATTGGTTTTAACATTGGCAAATCTATCAATGTCAATAAAAAAATCCTTTACAATGTCGAACAGTCTTATACTAAACTATGAACAATCCTGATGAACACAATAGGGACGATGTAGTTCCGGCTAATCTCCGAATATCCGGATTTGTTTAAACACACCTTTTTTAGCTAATTTCTTTCAGAAAGAATTTGAATTCATGAAATGCAGTCTACGAAGATACCGCATAGCGTTTGCCGACTAGACTGCTTTTGTTATAAGTAGCCACAATACCTTCGTAAATCCGTGTGGTATAAATCCAAAAGGTTTAATACATATATACATACATATGCTCACGTCTGTATTCCCCGAAGGGGTAAGCAGAGTTGTTATAATAACAACACACACATTTCACCGAAGATTAAGTGCCAACGTGACAGACGGTGAGTCTATCGCCGTCTCAGGCACTATACATACGTGTTTGTATTTAAAATGATTAAAAAACCTTAAAACTCTTTTTAGCACAATTACTTAACCATCACTTCGTACGAAACACGAGTTCACGGGTGAAACATTAATTTGTACTAAATAATGTTTGCTATATGACACTGCTAAAAGATAACACGTTCTAATAATACTCGCTATATACCAACTTACATGCAAACTCATCGCAATCCAAAATCAACTATATTTCCAAAGTGAAAAAGAATAATTTACATTACAGCTGAACAAAAGTTATGCCCTTTTAGAACGAGCGTGAAAGATAAACACTGAAAATGATAACCGCCAATCGATATTATATTCAAACACGGGTATTATAGAGTTGAGATTCCAATGGCTTGGGTCCCGAAGGAAAATCTCACGGAAATTTATTTGTATTTAACACCGGTGTGAGCGAGAGGGGAGAATACAAGGTCAGCATTTTAACAATAAAATATATGTAATATGTAGGTACATATAGAACTTATGATGTGGGAGACTATTTACTTTTTTCTTTAAGTATTTGTACGAAGCTACTTTGCATAATATAATTGAAATATGTACTATGTTCACCATTACAATTTGGGTACTTAATAATCTAATCTATACATCTATACAGATAAATAAAATTAAGTGTCTGTAATTCCAAAATAACAGCTTTTCACTAAATGCATATGAAAGTATACACGCTACTGACACTAAAAAACCAAGTTTGAAATTTTTTCTCTGTCTGTCTGTCTGTTTGTTCTTCTCGTCAATCACTGAAACAGCTTTACGGATTTTAACGGGACTTTCACTGGCAGGTAGCTGATATATCAAGGAGTAACTTAGGCTACTTTTATTTATTAAAAATATTAGGGTTCCGCGACAATAAGGAAGAAACTAAATCTACGCGGGTGATACCGTGGGGCACAGCTAGTAAATACTAAAAGCATAATTTGTGTGGTATCTTCTGTAGGTGGAGGTGCCAGTCGGGCAGCTGCAGATATCGAACGGGAGATCCCATTATTCCTTACCTCTCCAGCCCTTTTTTTTTTTTTTTTTTTTTATCGTGGAGAATCCGTTATGGATACACCAACCGCCGCGGGGGCAGCGGAAGGGTTATGTCGGACTCGCACCGACTAAACTCCACGGTGTTCCTCCAGGTCGCTAAGTGGGGGGGTGCACGTGATATGTTTTCACATGCTTCGCCGTGACCCTCCCGGCGACTGGCCTGTCTGGCCTCTCCTTGTGGTACCAGGCTGTACCCGGCTTTTACACTATGGGAGGGCGCGTCGGAACACGAACGCGCCCTTCAACCGCGAGGGCCATGCGTCGGCGCCAAGACCCCCGTCCCGGCGCCCGCGGCCCTCTTTACGGAGGCATCAGCCGCTCCTCGGCCCGCCTCCGTCGGCCGGTCCTTCTACGGCGGATTGGGTCAGACAGAAGATCTTCCTCTCGGACCCGCTCCGCCGTTTCTTTGGACGACATCACGTCATCACAGAAGGACACGGCCGCATCCCATGACTGGGAGCTGCCGACCATGGCCCGAACCAGGGTCGGCAGCGAAACGTCTCCTCCGGTATGAGCGACCAGAACACCGCGCTGGACCGTCCAAGCTGGACATTCTTCCAGAGTGTGCTGCGCGGTGTCCACGTCGCAGCCGCACTCGTGGCACCTTGGGGTCGCTTCCCTCTGCGCCACCCCATGCAGGTACTTTCCGAAACAGCCGTGTCCGGACAGTACCTGCACGAGGCGATAGGTGAGCGACCCGTGCCGGCGGCTTAACCATTCCTTAAGGACCGGGCGAATGGCCTCTATGGTCAGACGCCCGGCCTCCGGCTCCGCGAGCCGCTCCTGCCATTTTCCCAGTGCCTGCTGTTGTGCATTCTGCCGCTCGCGCCTCAATTCTTCGGGCGCGGCAGCACCGCCGCCTTGTCGGGCCTCAGCGCTCCGCCGATAAACGGCTGCGAGCACCTCAGCCTCGAGGTCCCAGGGTGGGGTCCCCGCCAATACGCAGGCCGCGCCGTGTGATATGGTGCGGTACCCACGGATCACCCTGTTCGCCATGACCCGCTGCGGTCTCCGCAGCAGAGCCTTATTGCGAGCGCCCAGGGCTTCCGCCCACACTGGCGCGCCATACAAGGCCATCGACCTCACCACCCCGGTGTACAGGCGACGACAACACGCACTGGGTCCTCCCGTGTTGGGCAGGAGCCGGCTAAGCGCACCAGCCGCAGCGACGAGTTTGGGGGCGAGACACTTGAAGTGTGCGTGGAACTTCCACCTGCCGTCGAGAACGAGGCCGAGGTACTTCATTTCAGCCCCTATTTCGACGGCTACGCCCCCTACGTCCAACTGCGCCCCCACTGGTGGCTTCCTACGAGGCCCGTGGAAACACAAGGCTTTCGTCTTGCTCAGGGCGACCTGAAGGCCCAACTGTCGGATCCGGTCGATGACTACCGCCACACCAGTTTCCGACAGAGGGACCGCTTCGGCGAAGTTCGCCGCCCTCGCTGTGACGAGAGTATCGTCCGCGTAGCAAACTACGTCAACCCCGGGAGGGAGAGCACCGCGCAGCACCCAGTCGAACCCGATGTTCCACAGAAGCGGCCCCAATACCGATCCCTGTGGAACACCACACTCGACACGCTGTCGCAGCAGCTCCCCGTCCCCATCGACGCAGACGACACTCCTGTCCAGCAGGTAGTCCTCCAGGACCCGTCGGAGGTACACCGGTACACAATGGTATCGGAGCGCCTCAGCCACACAGCTGAAGGGGAGGGTGTTGAAGGCATTAGAGATGTCCAAAGAGACTGCCAACACTACCTCACCCCCTGCGACAGCTGCTTCGGAGAGGGACTTTACGCGTAAAATTGCGTCAACTGTGGAACGTCCCTCCCGGAAGCCGTATTGGCTGGTGGCCAGATCTGGGCCCACTGTGCGCAAGTGGTTTTTGATGCGGGCAGCGATTATACGCTCAAAGAGCTTGCCCGCCTCATCCAGCAGCACAATGGGCCGAAGTCCTGACGACGAGTCAAGAGGACGACCTTCTTTCCTGAGCAAGACGAGTAAGCCCTGCTTCCATATCGAGGGGAACCGCCCGCATGCAAGGCACGTGTCAAGCAGTCCCCTGAAACGGGCCTCGAGCGCTCCCAGGGCCAGGACCAATGCACGGCCTGGAACTCCGTCAGGCCCTGGGGCGGTCTTTTTGGCGCGGAGCCGTAAGATCGCCGCTCCCATTTCACCATCCGTTATGGGGGGTACGGGAGCCGCGTCAGTGTCACGTCCAGTAATTGGCGGTGTCATTCCCGGCGGCTGGAAGTCAACCCTCACGGGGAACAACACCGCTACAACTTCCCTGAGGAGGCGGGGCTGGAGGGTCTCAGTCAGTGGGGCGGCCTGACCACGCAGCTGTTTGCGCGCATACCGGTATGGGCGGCCCCACGGATTCCGACTGAGTTCATCCAGCATCTCTTCCCGGCTTCTGGTCTTGGCCTGTGCGATTGCCAGCTGCAGAGTCTTCTTACTCAATTTATATCCTTCATACAGCTGACCTTCGCTTGCCTCATCACGCAATCGTCTTCTACGTGCCCGCTGAAGGGCTCGACGTGCGGCGACGCAGTTCCAACGGAGGGTTGCAATCTCCGCCGACCACCAGTACACTTCTCTCTTCGGTGGCCGTCGGCGCGCACGCGGCATTGCCGCATCACACACCTCCGTCATTGACTCCTGGAACCACGCCGCCTCTTCGTCAACGTTTATACGCGACGGAGGCTGCGAGAACCAAGACCGTACTAAAGCCGCCTCCTCAAGTAAGTTGGGGTCCATTTGTCCCAGCGCCCATCTGACAAAGGGTGTCCGACGTGTCTGACCTCTCCTACTACTCTGAGTCCCTATCGTGGGGGAGACGTCGAACCGGATATACCGGTGATCCGACAATGTCTCAACCCCTTCAAGAACCCGCCAGCCCTGAACACGCGATGCGACAGCAGGAGATGCAAACGAAATATCCACGATAGACTCTCCCTGCCACCGCACGCAGGTGCTGACGGACCCCCGATTTAGAAGAGAGACTCCGGTCAGAGTCGCCCATTCCTCCAGGGTTTCGCCCCGAGCATTCGTAGCTGGACAGCCCCACGCCGTTGATTTTGCGTTGAAGTCTCCCAAGACGAATACCGGCAGCGGTGATGCTCGTCTCACCGCCGCCCCAACCTCGTCCAGGAAGGCCTCGAACTCGGCGCGGGTCCTGTTGGGAGAGAAGTACACCCCAATAAGAGCGGCGTCCTCCCAGGCTACTACGACGAAACCCTGACCCCTTTTCTTAACGGCCAGGTCCCCGGCTGCGGCTATGGCCACGGTACCCAAAACATCACCCGCCCAGTTTGACCTGTTCGGGACGAAGTAGGGCTCCGAAGCCACCGCAATATCTATAGACCACTCCAGCAGGGACTGCAGGAAAAGATCCTGAGCCCGGGCGCAGTGGTTTAGATTTGCCTGCAGGACCTTGGCTGGGCGACTATTCATCGTCGGACACTCTTTCTTCCTGACTAGCCCGTTGAGCTAGTCCTTCAGCAGCGGAGGCACTTTCTCCTATGGGCGCTGATCTCTTCTTCGCCTTGACAGGCGACGCTTTGCATGCGTTGTTGCCTACGACGTGGTCGGCCGGCTTCTGGGCTTCGGCACACAGGGAACAATGTGGTGCTGCTGAGCACTCGCGAGCCTTGTGTCCGTTTTCACCGCAGCGATAACAGCTTGCACTGCGGTCCACTGCCGATGCACACTGAGGCGCCATATGGCCGACCCTAAGGCAACGAAAGCAGCGAGCAGGCTTGTGCTGCAGGAGTTTCACCTGTGCACTCACCCATCCCACTAGCACGCGGCCCGCTTCCACTAGCGTCTTAGCGCCTGTCACAGGGCAGCGTACCCACGCCACTCTTACGCCCGAAGGGCCAGGACGCACGTGACCCACCTGGATGGCTCTCTCAGGGCAGCTAGTCGCTAAGGCTATAGCCGTGGTCAGTTCTGCAGTAGTCACCGAGTCGTCCAGCCCCGAGACGCGCAGCTCAGCGCATCTCACGGGTCTGGACACCCGCACATCATCTGCGTTCAGAGACAGCCGCAGCTTCTCAGCAAGGGCTTCGGCTTTTTCTGTACTGCCTTCGCCTGGAACCTCCATTATTCGGGCCCCCGTGGCCGCTTCTTTGAAGCGAACCCCCGTGATACCCATTTCCATCGGGTTAATCTTTGTTTTGGCTTCAGCGATGACTGTGGCGTACGTTACTCCCCTTTTGATGGCATCGGGTTGCAGAGTAAGAACCACTGCTGCCGTGCGGGGGGCGCGCAATCTTGCTGCAACTGGCTGACCATTGTTGGGTTTCTTTCCCTTCTTTGTTGCCTTGCGAGCGTCAACTGGCTTCTCAACAGGTTTAGGCTGCGAAGCCTTCTCATTTTTTGATGCGTTTGATTTGCGCCCCACAACTTTTGCCCATGTTGTCGCACCCGGTACCGTCGGCATATGAAGTCCGCCCTTTGGTGTTGCTGGCAAATCTGCCACTGGATCGGCTCGCCTCTGTTGAGTCCTCCTATGATCCTGGGTATCTGGTACAGGCACGGTCTCAGACTGCAATCGCCCTCTGGTTGCAGAGAGAGCTTTATGTCTGCCTGCTTGGGGAGGATGGCCCATTCGCCTCTCCCATTCACCAAAACGCTTGTCCATGACCGCCATCACTAAAGCGGCCACATCCTGTGCCGGCGACGTCGATGCTGCATGTTTGGAAGTCTGCTGTTGCTGGGGCCTGAGCTTCGTCAGCTCGGCTCGCAACGCTACCATTTCCTTCTCCTTCTTTATGATTTGAGCATGCAGGCGGTCGTTGTCGACTCCCACTTGCGTGGATTTCTCCAGAGCAGCCCGAAGGCGATCGTTCTCCATCTGAAGCTTCTTATTTTCCGTGGTGGCGGTAGTCTCCCGCAGCATTGTCGCCGCCTCTCGAATGGAGGCAGCACACCCTTTGAGTGCCTTTTGGACGGTGCCCTTCAAGCTTGCGGATTTGCCAGACAGCTCAATAACGAGGGCAGCCGCGTCCTCTATTTTTTGGTACAAGGCCACTTCCGTCGGGCCACGTAACTTTGCTGCCATCTCTGCTTCTAGGCTCCTGTCTGCCTCCTCGGCTGTAAAGGCGGAGTGTGGCACCTTTTTGCCACCCTTTTTCCTTCCTGAGTGAGAGTGGCCGCTCCCCTCACGCCCAGATGGGGCGGAAGTTTGCGAGCAGTCACTCTCAATTACCTCCTCCGAGATCGGGATTTTCCGGCTGTACGTCCTGCGTGCTGTTTGCTGCTGGGCCTGAGTCAGGGCTACAGTTGATGCCCTACGACTCCGCACTGCTGCCGCCGGCCCCGTTAAGCTGACCGGCGCAGGCATGTCCTCTTCCGAAGATGGACTGGCCGCACGCCCTCCTCTTTCTGGAGCCCAGAAGCGGCCGTTGGCCTCCTGCTCACTATCCTTTCTTCCCACCTTTTCCACTTCTTCCTCTCCCGTCAGTGGAGTGCGTACCGATTCAGTGCGCAACTCCCTCCCCTCCATTACACCTTCTCCTACCTTGGGTTTTAGTTTGGTTTCCATATGCCCGTATCCTCTGATTCATCTTGACGGCTCCCCACCCTCCTTGGAGCCCGCACACTTGGGGATGCCACGTTGACACCAGGGCTACCGCCAGGATATAGAGCCCCGAGGCTAGCTGCCCACGAGACGGACGACGCTCGCTGCCACCACCACTTTGGTGACCGCTTACACCGCCGGCTGCGGACCTCTTCACCCCAGGACTCTAGCCCCCCCCCGCCTTTAAGGGCGGGTTTACAGCCGATTGACCAGTATGCGGCTACATACCGGCCTCCCGTGTTAGAGGAGCTCCGGACCAAAGAGGCGTGTTGTCGGCGACGGACATCTTACCCGGCCCGCCGCGGACTCAACCACCAGGACTCCTTCGCCCCCCATTACGGGTCCCCGCGCACGGCAAACACGCGGGAGGTCAGTCCCCCCTCCCACCACCTACATTGATTGAGACGGCAGGACCGCGATGCCTAACCCCAGCACACCGCAGCGGAATTTCGGGAAGGAAATAGGATTAGGACAGGAAAGGGATAGGGATTTGTGTTTCGTGTTTTTGCTTGTGTGTGTAGTTTTTGTATGTATATGTGTAACTGTTGTGTGCTGTATGTGCGTGTGCAAGGAATTTTGTATGTGTGACTTGTGTGAGTAAAGTATGTGTGTGTGTGTGTGTGTGTGTATGCCCTGTAGAGTGTACCCCCCCATGGCTGGCTATTTGCCACCGATCTACGGCCGGTGCCCAGGGTGCACCACGTGGAGGTTGCCGCCTTCGCACCCCAACCTCTCCAGCCCTGACCATCTTTGAATTGATTATTCTTTATCTATACAGATAAATAAAAATTTAAGTGTCTGTTTGTAATTCCAAATTAACAGTTTTTCACAAAATGCGTAAGAATGTATATACGACACCTAAATAATATCGATTTTTTGGACCATCATCATCATCATCATCAATATCGATTTTTAATGCTTTTCCTCCTTGTCTGTTTCTTTGTTTCGGCTAATCTCTGAAACGGCTTGACTGTTTTTAATGGAACTTTCACTAGCAGATAGCTGAAGTTACAAATTTTTATTAAAAAGAGTTCCGCGAAATATAGCCTACCTATAAAATTAAATCTACGCGGGTGAAAACGCAGGACACAGCTAGTTAGTTATGGAATAAAAATTCAGCATAAGTTACCATAAGGTAACATTTGTCTGATATCTTCTGTAAGGTGGATAAACAATCCCCAGTCACTTTCCGCAGAAACACAACACAAAATTCAGCGTAAGCTACTATCCATGCCGCGTTATTCATTAAAGGTTTCTCAGCGTCGCACTCGTCGTCGAGTGTCAGTTTTAAAGATACGAAATTGAACCTTATCCCGTGTGTATTATATATAAATTCCGCATGAAACCAACGCTCGTTGTCTCAATCTTAGTCAATAACGCGGCAAATCTCGGGGGGCCGAGTGAAGGAGTCCGCCGCCTCTATGCGGGGGTCGTGCGATCCGTGGCTCTCTACGGAGCACCCGTCTGGTCTTCCAGATTGGGTGTTAGGCGCTGCAGAACTATGTACAATAGTATGCAGCGTCCTATGGCCATCCGGGTCGCACGGGGGTATCGTACCCTGTCCTTTGAGGCGGCCACTGTCCTGGCGCGGTTTCCGCCCCTGGACATCCTGGCGGAGATGGATGCTCGTATCTACGACCGTCTCCGCCGGGCGGACGGAACTGCGCCTCCAAATGCGGCTGAAGTGAGAAGGCAGGAGCACCGACATGCGCTCGTAATGTGGCGGGAGCGGCTCTGTGAGCCGCAGAACGCCCGCCAACGCGCTGTCGGTGCAATTTTGCCGAGCCTCGGGCCCTGGCTAAAGAGGAAGGACCACGTCACCTTCCGGCTGACGCAGGTACTCACCGGACACGGGTGTTTCGGAGAGTACCTGAATCGGATCGGTCGCGAACCGACGACGCAATGCCACCATTGCGGCAGTGACCGGGATTCCGCACAGCACACGCTGGAGCAGTGCCCAGCGTGGAGCTCGGAACGGCGAATCCTGGTCACCAGGATCGGGCAGGACCTCTCTCTGCCACGCGTAGTGACGGCTATGCTGGCAGACAGAGAGGCATGGAGGGCCGTAGTCTCCTTCTGCGAGACAGTAATGTCCCAGAAGGAGGCCTCCGAGCGGGATCGGGAGAGAGCCGATCCCTCTCGGAGACGACGGCGACGGCGGGGCGGAGGCAACGCACGCCCCGGACCGTCCACCCAATAGCCAGGGTCTAAGAATTTGGCTATGGTATCCCCTGCCTGTCGTAAGAGGCGACTAAAAGGGGGCCGGAGGGCCTGCTGGCGGTGGTCGGGGTGGGAGCTTTGACCACTGAGCCGCGGGCCCGGGAAGGTGGCAGCGCGACGTGGCTCGCGCTGCCTTGCACAGCGAGGTCTCCAGGGGCGGCGACACAGCTGCCCCGGGGATGTGCCCCGGCAAAGTGTGGGGGGACACCGGTGCGATCTATCAGAGTACCCGGAGTCCCCCCAAAGCACTGAGGATGGCCACCGGGGGGGTTTTAGTGCGGTAAAAATCCCACATACCCCGATCTGCCTCTCCCAGGGCGGTCGGGGACCTTTTGAAGGTTTCCCCCTCGTCAATAAAAAAAAAAAAAAAAAAAAAAAAAAAAAGGCAGAGACCGTTTATCCTTAAATACTTACTACGGTAACTCTAAGGTAGCATTATTTATTTTGTGTAGTATCTTCTGTAGGTGGAGGTGCCAGTCGGGCAGCTGCAGATATCGAACGGGAGATCCCATTATTCCTTACCTCTCCAGCCCTGACCATCTTTGAATTGATTATTCTTTATCTATACAGATAAATAAAATTGAAGTGTCTGTTTGTAATTCCAAAATAACAGCTTTTTACTAAATGCATATGAAAGTAGGTATATACGATACAGACATAAAAAAATCTTTCTCTGTCTGTCTGTCCGTCTGTCTATCTGTCTCTCTATTTGTTCCGGGTACTTTACACTGGCAGGTAGTTAATGTTATGAAGTAACTTAGGCTACTTACTTTTAATTTAAAAAATATATAAGGGTTCCGCGGAACATCCATAACATTAACTCGCACTAAGCCGCGGGGCACAGCTAGTAAATAAATATAATTTGACTGTCTGTTTGTATTTCCAAATTAACAGCTTTTCAATGAATGCATAATTAAAGTATTGTATACGGCACTCATATAAAATCACAATTTTTTTTTTGTCTCTCCGAAACGACTCAGCCGATCTTAACGGGACATTCGCCGAAAGATAGCTAATATTACAAGGAGTAACTAAGGCTTTGTTAAGCATCCTTAAGACAAAGGCATATTAAGGATACAATGACTTTCTGGGAATGGTCAAAACAACGTAGATAAGATCAGACAGCGCAGATAAACATCCACAAGCGCAGTGGATTTGAAAACATCCTATATTTGGAGGTCGGCGAACAATCTATACATCTATATACATACAGGTAAATAAAATAGAAGTCTCTGTTTGTAATCTATACTTCTATACCTACTTAATATTATAAAGAAGAAAGATTTGATTGTATGTTTGTATTAAATTGAAACCGAAACTAACGGATCAATCTTCAAAATTCTTTCAGCAATGGATAGCTACATCATCAGCGAGTAACATAGGCTAAAATTTATCCCCGTACTCCCACGGGAACGGGAACTACGTGGCTGAAACCGCGTGACGTCCGCTAGTTACTAATAAACAGCTTTTTTCTAAATGCATATGAAGGTATATACGGTATGAAAACACAAATTTATTTTTCTCTGTCTGTCTGAAACGGCTGCACCGATTTAAACGGGCAGATATGTAACTTATATTTCAAGGAATAGCTTAGACTACTTTTATTTGAAAACAAATTATCCGCGAGTTAAAGCATGAAACTAAGCCTACGCGGGTGAAACCGCGCGGCACAGCTAGTTTAAATAATATTTTTCTCACGACAAATGAATAATAAAAGCTTCAAACCAGTTTTGAGATTATAGCTCATTACCTAGAAATACTGGTGTGGCTTGTATCTTGGCAGATGAATGCAATCATACCTGTTCCTATAATTGCATATTACGATAATATGATCTGCCTCGTTGGGCTAGTGGCTCAAACGCTACAACTGAACACGAAGTCCTGGGTTCAATCCCCAGGTTGGGCAAAGTATTATTGGATTTTCCATCTGTAATTTCTCAATTGAAATTGAACTGGTAAACACCGACTCCGGAGCCATGCCAACCGACCATCTGGTTACTATTGACCTTACTGATGATGTTTCTTCGAATGTACATATGTCTAGCCATAATAAATTAAAAAAGTATGTTAGGTATAATAGGTTAATTAAAAAAACTAAGAAATTAATTAAAAATCATAGAAAGTTTTTCAAAAATGTAAAATTAACAAAAGACTGTTTATCTTTAAAAAAAACAATTGATTCTTATGAGTGCAGTTTATCTAGCTTAAATTTAAGATATGACACTGACATCCAACGATTGCAATCTGACTTGCAGAGCAAAGAACAGTATTTAGTTGATTTAACTAACAGATACATTAGTGCTCAGAAACAGATAGATGAGCACATTTTGGCTACCACCGAACTAGTCGATCTTTGTAATTACAATGAGGAGCGCTTTCAGTCATTGACTAATAAACACACTTGTGACTGTGTGCCCCCATCATCACCATCACCGCCATCATGCAATAGTGAGCCGCTGCCACTGCCCTGCAAGTTGCAGGTTGCTGAGTTGAATGAAAGTGTGGAACAAATAAACTCAAGTCCACCAGAATACAAAACGGTTATGTATTCAGATAAAATCGGTAGGGATTTTAGTTGCTATTTAAGAAATAAATTATCTCACGCTATAATAAATTACTGTATGCCAGGAGCTTCATATAGACAAATTGTAAATAAAATAATTAAAAACAATCATGACAGTCACACAATAATCATAATCTTAGTTGGACAAAACCCTAGTATTACCAAACGGGAATTAATTAATAGTTTTGAGGACTTGACAAACCTGCATGTAGGCAGGGTTGTATTGTGCACCATTCCATATAGTATTAGCTATACTGAGACACAGAACAAGCATTTATCATACATAAATAGCTTATTGCATAACATGACGTGTCATAATGAACGATACATACTGTTTGACACTAATAAATTTATTAGTGGTGTAAAGGTAACTCGGGAATCTCTTTACATTCCCAAGATATATAGACAGAAGCTTGCTACATTGTTAGCTTATAATATTAACACTGTTATAGCCAATATAACAAAGCATAGGTTAAGTGACGAGCCAGTGGTAGATAGATGTTCTACTACCACTGTGACTAATCTTATTGATTCTTTAAACCATTAAGTCAGACAACAGAGAAGTCAGGTGCATGTATTATGCGTCTGCTACACCAGAATATTAACCGCTTCTCTGGCAAAATTCTTGATCTAGAGTTATTACTAGACAAAATACCTATTGATTTTCTCTGTTTTACTGAAACTTGGTTGAAACCAGATACCATGATGTTTAATATTACTAATTATACCATTGCCAGTTCTTATAACAGACTCTCAGCGGAGGGAGGTGGTACCATCATCTTACTGAATAGTAACTTTAAGTCCAAAGAGAGAAAGGATATTACTAGTCTTTCTGTAGAGCGAGTCTGTGAAGCGGCTTGTGCAGAGTTGGATAATTATATAATTGTATGCGTATACAGACCTCCATCCTCTGATATTCACTCATTTTGTTCAACAATGGAGGTCATTCTTAAGAAAATATTTCGAACGAATAAACAAATATTGATATGTGGTGATTTTAATGTAGACATTTTAAGAAGGTCTTCTGAGGCGCGTTTATTTATATCTCTTTTTAAATCATTTAACCTGGACTTTGTATTTAATGAGCCCACGAGAATAACGGCCACTTCCTCTACTTGTATCGATAATGTAATAACTAATGGTAGTATAATAAAACAGTCTCAGATAAGTGGAATTCGATCTGACCACATGGCTCAACTAGTTGAGTTGCAATGTAGTAGGCAACCTTCTAAATCTTTTAGGGAATCTAGACCTCTCTCTGTCCATAGACTGCTGAAGTTTAAAAATAATGTTGAGTTAAAAATTAAAAAAGCAGAGTCTCGCGAACCAAACAAATATTTCAATAAATTACATGATGTCATATGTACAGAATTCAATAAGGCATGTCCTAAACAACAATATAAATTAAATAACAGATTACAGTTCAACAACTGGGCAACCAAGGGCATAAGGAAAAGTAGGGACACTTTATATGAGTTATACCACAAGAAAGCCCAAACAACTAATGTTGCTTTTCATAGTCACGTTAGAATGTACTCAAAATTATTTAAAAGAGTTTGCCAGATTGCCAAATCAAAACATATAAGTAGTGAAATTAGCCGCTCTGATGATAAAATAAAAACTGTTTGGAAAGTTATAAACAGGGAGACTGGTAGAAATAAAACTAAAGAGCAAGTAAGTAAGCTTAAAATCAATGATAGTATTATATCGGATAAGTTAGAGGTCGCAACTGCTTTTGAGAATTTTTTCGCTAACATTCCCACAGAGACTACCAAACATCTTAACTCTAGTCCGAATACAGCTGAAAGCTTATTGAAACAATCGTTACGAAAAAGCTTCCCAGATTTTAGTTTTAAATATGTACGTCCTATTGATATCATGAAGGCATTTAAATCGCTTAATATTAAAAATACGGAGGACTTATGGGGACTCTC
This sequence comes from Watsonalla cultraria, assembly GCA_964035505.1. Lineage (NCBI taxonomy): Eukaryota > Metazoa > Arthropoda > Insecta > Lepidoptera > Drepanidae > Watsonalla > Watsonalla cultraria. The sequence goes on along the minus strand of OZ037736.1, from coordinate 7,259,650 downwards.
AATTAAAAGTATCCAATCTATTATAATAACGATTGCTCCCGCATTAGCTTCTATTTTCAATTTATGTATAGATCAAGGTATATTTCCTGATATTATGAAATATAGCAAAGTAATACCGATATTTAAAGCAGGCTCTAAAGAAGATCCTTCTGATTATAGACCTATATCGATTCTTCCCGCGCTTAGCAAAATATTTGAAAAAATTCTGCTTAATCAGATGTTAGCTCACTTTAACGTACATAACATCTTGCACGATCACCAATTTGGCTTCACTAAAGGTAGATCAACAACGGACGCGGCAGCAAAATTAATAAAACACATTTTTGAGGCTTGGGAGGGCGCCTATGACGCAGTAGGAGTCTTCTGTGACCTTTCTAAAGCTTTTGACTGTGTGGATCATCGTACGCTACTTCTTAAGCTAAACTATTATGGAATTCGCGGAAATGCTCTCGACCTTTTATCCTCGTACCTATCAAATCGTCATCAGAAAGTTGGCGTCGGTGGTGTAACATCCAAGGGGTCAATAATCAAAACAGGCGTGCCGCAAGGCTCCATACTAGGCCCATTCCTGTTTCTAGCGTATATCAATGACCTACCACTTGTTGTAGAAAATATCTGTGATATTGTTCTATTTGCAGATGATACATCTTTAGTTTTCAAAGTGAGTAGAAAAGACAACGATCTTAAGGCACTAAATGAAACTCTAACATCTGTTTCAAAATGGTTTGATGCCAATAATCTCGTTTTAAATTCTAAAAAAACAAAATGTATCCGATTTTCACCACCTAATACATCGCAAATAGATACAAATATATCATTAGTTGGGAGTCAATTGGAGTTGGTCGAAAGCACAGTATTCTTAGGTCTTACCTTAGATTCAAAATTACAATGGGGCGCCCATATTGAAGCATTGTCAAAAAAGCTTAGTTCAGCTGCGTTTGCGGTTAGAAAAATTAAACAAATGACGGATATTGATACTGCTAGATTAGTCTACTACGCTTACTTTCATAGTGTCATGTCATATGGCGTATTGTTATGGGGTTCCGCAACAGACTTAGATTCAATTTTTATACTTCAAAAGAGAGCCATCAAGGCAATATACTCGCTGGACCCCCGAGATTCTCTTAGAGATAAATTTAAAGAAATAAATATTCTCACCCTACCGTCACTGTACATTTATGAGAATTTGCTATACATGAAGAAAAATATTCATCTATTCAATTTAAACTCGGACATTCATTCAATTTCAACACGAAATAAACACAAGATTGTAGCTCCTAGATTCAGGTTAGCAAAGGTAAATAAATCATTCATGGGGAATTGTGTTCGTTTCTACAATAAAATCCCACAGTCAATAAACGCGTTAAATTATGATAAATTTAAGACACACATTAAAACTGTACTGATGAAGAAAGCTTATTATACAATTTCGGATTACATAAATGATAAAGACATATGGAATTAAAACTCTGCACAAGTAGCTCCTGGCAATGACATGGTATGCAAACATGATATGTAAATCATTTGGTATTGTTTTTACGTTTTTAATTATTATTTTTTACACATGCATGCTGATACAATTTTCACTATTGTGAATAATTTATGATGTTTTTTTTTTTTGTAATTATTATTATTTTACTGTGTAATGAAATGTACATGATGCCAGCTGAGTTTCTTGCCGGTTCTTCTCAGAAGGCTAGTTTCCGAACCGGTGGTAGATTCCTCGACGTTCATAAGTGCCTTACCAGGGCCTAAACTGAATAAATCATTTTCATTTTCATTTTCATTTTCATTTTCATTTTCATTTTCAATTCAATTCAAGTTATCTTTATTTGATTAGCCTTTTAACAAAGTACTTTCAAATCGTCAGAACGACACAATTACACAGGATTGTACATGCTACCGCCAGGTTCGGAAGGTTGCTTTTACTCAAAATAAACTAGCAAAAAACTTAATTACTCTTTTCAGAAAAGTAATTTAACAATTTTGAGTAATTATAAATCATAAAAAAATATACATATACTTTTTTATTGGTTGGTTGTTTTAGGTTTTTTATTGGCAATAGCTGTGCCCCGCGGTTTCGACCGCGTAGATTTTAATTTCATGGTTGCCCGCGGAACCCTAAAGTTTTAAAAATAATCTAAGTAGCCTAAGTTACTCCTTGTAACATTAGCTATCCGTCAGTGAAAGTCCCGCTAAAATCCGTCCTGCCGTTTCGGAGATTAAACGGAACAAACAGACAAACAGAGAAATTAAAAAAAAAAATCTTTGTCAGAACTATCTAGTCTATAACTATATAGTCTCATATGCATTTAGTGAAAAAGTGTTATTTTGCTGTTACAAACAGACACTACAATTTTATTTATCTGTATAGATATAGATATATAGATAGACTCGCCCCCTATTACATGGGACTTAAATATACTTATATTTAATAAATAAATAAATAAATAAATGAAGTGTGGGTGTGTTGTTATACGTCTGCCTACCCATTCGAATACAGCTGTGAGCATATGTATGTAATTAAGATATTAGTAATTCGTAGAATCACACAATAGAGGTTACCTAACAAGTAGAAGGTCAGTCAGTCTCAAACAAGCACAGTTTCAATATAAACTTAAGCAGTTTGGAACCTAGGATAATATCGTTCGGAATGACACACACATACAGATTCTTTGTTTATTTGTTTGTTTGTTTGCTTTGAAGAAGGCTTCGAAACTACTTGACCGATCTTGAAATTTCTTTCAGCAATGGATAGCTACATCATCAACGAGTAACATAGGCTATATTTTATCTCCATGCTCCCACGGGAACGGGAACTACGCGGGTGAAACCGCGTGACGTCCGTTAGTAACTTACTTCATCGTACTGCCATGCCATGTCATAATGCTTAGTCCAAAAATATAGTGTAATAACTACTCTTGTACTTTGCCTTATTACCATTGTAGTTACGACAAAAGACGACAGATGTCGCTAATCCTTATTTAACTAATTTATACCAACCGCGTTACAGTTTTTGCAACGAAAAGTAAAGAAATATTATTAATTTCACTGACCTCTTCCTCTAGAGCCACCGGAAATTGCGTCAAAGGCTTCACTGCTACGTCCTCTAGCGCAGCCTTCCGTCTGCAACAAGAAAAAAACTGTAAGAAGTGCTTATAACTTTTTGGGCCAACTATGATCGTTAAACCAGCGCGTTCCGTGTCTCTGTCTGTCTGTTTGTTCCGGCTAATTTACCAAACGGCTGGACCGATTTTAACGGGACTTTCACTGGTAGATAGCAAATTTTACAAGGAGTAATTTGGAGAACTTTTATTTAAAAAATTAAGTCTACGCGGGTGAAATCGCAGGGCACAGCTAGTTTTAACTAAAGTAAGTAAAGTCGATCGGTACAACGTCAGAATTGAATCTCTTGGTAGAAGCCATTTACGAGATAACGCGAAATTATTTAACACACACATTTGTACCAAACGAGTATTTAATTGATGACGTCCGAATGGTGACGTCACAGACAAAATGGCGCTTATTGGACCGACCCAAGGCTTCATTAAAGGACGAACGACTGTGTATCGCAATAAATATCTATTTGACAAACTTACTGGAAGAGACTGCGGTTAGAAACACATGTTATCTATATATATACAGATAAATAAAATTGAAGTGTCTGTTTGTAATTCCAAAATAACAGCTTTTCACTAAATGCATATGAAAGTATACACGATACTGACACTAAAAAACCAAGTTTTAAAATTTTTCTCTGTCTGTCTGTCTGTCCGTCCGTCTGTCTGTCTGTCTGTCTGTTTGTTCCGGGTAATCTCTGAAACGACTGGACGGATTTTAGCGGGAGGTACTTTCACTGGTAGGTAGCTGATGTTTCAAGGAGTAACTTAGGCTACTTTTATTTATTAAAAATATTAGGGTTCCGCGACAATAAGGAAGAAACTAAATCTACGCGGGTGAAGCCGCGGGGCACAGCTAGTCTACACTAATATTATAAGAAAGATTTTATTGTTTGTTTGCATTGAATAGGCTCCGAAACTACTTGAGCGATCTTGAAAATTCTTTCAGCAATGGATAGCTACATCTTCAACGAGTAACATATTTTATACCGGTACTCCCATTGAAACAGGAACTACGCGGGTGAAACCGCGTGACGTCTGCTAGTTTACTATTAATGATCAAACACAGTCACACTAGGAATGTAACCTTTTCTTCTTTTAGATTTTCAGACACAATAAAAAAGCAGCAGCTGTGAGTCGGCCTTTGGCAAAAAATATTACGTTTACTGTGAGATGAGCAGCCCCCACAAGCAGCACCTGTCCACAAGTATGACGAGAATGCCAGCCATCGCCCTCCTCAACCATTATCGAGTTTAGTTCATGCCAGGCTAAAGATAAAAAAAGAGCCGTGGTGGCCTTAGAGTTTTAGCAGCCTGCTACGTAAGTCACGTAAGTTCAACCCTAGCGGAGCCAGCACCAATGAGTTTTTCTAAAAATCTTATGTGCAGTGATTTCACACCACTTGTTTATGGGGAAGGAACACATCGTGAGTGTCACCGGATAGTGCCTGAGACGGCGATTGATTTACCATCTGTTACGTTGGCACTTAACCATCTTTGGTCAAAATACGTGTTATTACAACACTTCTGCCTACCCCTTCGAGGAATACAGGCGTGAGAATATGTACATGTGTATGTAAAGATAAAAGTGTAATTTTTTTTTTATTTCCTCTCATGAACGAAAGTGTATTCGAAGAGTGACGTCATAGCTCAGTCCTTATGCTTATGTAGGGCTACTAAGCCACACAAACCATCAAGATTTAGCTGAACCCAAAGGAATATAAACTTTACGGCTTCCGATTGTAAGTACATGTTCGCGTGTCGTGACCGCAATAATCCCTTTTACGAGCTACGTCTGTTTTGTGTTCCTCGTCTATCTGCCGTTACTTCTGGCACCAAATAAATACTAGCAGAATCCTTACACTAAGGAACAAATGCTAATAAATGATACTGCAGAACACGAGGTCCTGGGTTTGTGTTATTTTATTGACACACCATAAGTTAATAGACTAAAAAAGTAATTTAAGAATTTTGTCACTAACTCACTAATTACAGGTGTGAGACAGCATTCACAAATAACTTTATTGTATCTTATATATAAAAATGAATCCCAATTTCCCTTGGTCTCGCATGACACGTAAACTGCTGGATGGATTTAAACGGGACTTTCACTGGCAGATAGCTGATGTTTCAAAGAGTGCTTTAGACTAGTTTTATTAAAAAAACGGCATGAAACTAAATCTACGCGGGTGAAACCGCGGGGCACAGCTAGTTGTAAATATAATAAGGTTGTTAAGTTTTCCACCTATGATTCCCCAGTAGCAGCCCGGAGTCTGGATTAGTGCTCGGGTAATGGCAATAGGCTCGCCCTCTTTTACATGGGACTTTAACATAACTGGTGTAATGTGGATGTACCATAAGTATTTTAAGGCTGAGACTAAAATTGACCAAATACTTAATACTATTAAATTAAATTCAAATTCAAAAATGTATTTATATGATTAGATTTTCAAAAAAGCACTTTCAAATCGTCAAAACGACACGATAACTACTACCCGTATCCAATTTGGAAATCCTAGAGGAAATCCGATGAAAAATAATATTATGCCAGAATAGATTTGCCATGCTATGAATCATATTGCATGTAAAAAAAATTAAGTAAAATAATAACAAAATACTTTTTTAAAATTAATATATTACTTTAGTATCGACCCCCGTGGTCTCTTACGACCCTTGTTGGGGTCACAGTCGCACGTTGCAGTATTATCTATCACTCCCCAGCCCATCGGGGAATACAGCCACGTTATTCACTAAGGTTTCTCAGCGTCGAACTCAACGACGAGCATAGGGACATAGAGGATAAGGTTCCATTTTGTATCTTCAAAACCGAAACTAGTGCGACGCTGAGAAACCTTAGTGAATAACACGGCAGGTGTGAGCTTAATATACGGTGTAGTGTTACCTGAGCAATATAATCTTAAATACGGGTCCCACGAGACCCTTGATGATGGCAGACGCGTTCAGGTGACACCTTCCGTGGAGCACTATCCCGTTCACCTACAACAATAATACACGTTAGTGAATATAGCATTACCACGGGGCCTATCATCATTGTTTTAAGCAAAGCGTATTAAGAACTTCTTAGCTTTGAAGTTTAATTTTACGGTACCAAAATGTCACTTAGAAGTTCTTAAACGTTCTGCTTAAACGAACATAGTTGGCCCCAATTTCGAACACCAACACTTCACTTCCCATCGTAGCAAAGTTTCTCCATTCGCTACATAGATGGCACTACTCGCTAACAATCGCAAGTTTGAGTACAAATACACGAGATCCTAAATCTCACAATAAGAGTTTTGGAGCACATTACAGTACACAAGTTTCTAACTAGAGCACTTGGACCAAACCGACCATCGTTCCGTCCTCGCCGGCGAGGCTCGTCGCGAACTCTACGTCATCGTCCCTCCCGACCCTTGCTAGAGCCTTTAGACATGTCCCGAAATAATACCACTCAGATCCAGCTCCCTAGCTCATCCCCCAGCAGCGCCCTAAGCCGAGGTCCGACCCGCACCTGTGTTGCTTAGTATTTAAGTTTAAGCTGCAGGCCCTTAAACAATTAATAGAGCAGTTGGAGCCACGGGTCCCTTTGCTGAGTCCAATTACAGTATCTACCTAGTCCAGTTATCAATAATAAGCCAGCGTTCCCTCAACTAGCCGCCCACACACACACAGACAAAATCTATTTTCTTTCATATCTTTGATGTTGTAATTTTAATGACGACCTCCACTTTGATCGCAATAGAGAAATCAACATCATGCCACAATACACAGGGGTTAGCACTTAGCAGTATCACAAACTGCCCCGAGGTACGTCCAGTCGCAAGTCATTAGCGCGTATCTTGAATGCGCAATAGTAATAAATATCTATCTATACAGATAAATAAAATTAAAGTGTCTGTTTGTAATTCTAAAAATAATCACTAAATGTATATGAAAGTATACACGGTACAGACATTAAAATACCAATTTTATAAAAAAAAATCTGTCTGTCTGTCTGTTTGTTTCGGTTAATCTCCGAAACGGCTGGACCGATTTTAACAGGACTTTTCACTGACAAAACTAATATTACAAGGAGTAACTTAGACTTCTTTTATCACTCATGAAATTAAGTCTACGCGGGTGAAACCGCGGGGTACTAGCTGTGTATTATAATATGCATAGATATAAAAAGCTTTTAACTACGAGATTAACCGTGTGTAAATGATGGTTTACGTCACAAGTGATAGGCGATATTATGTTTACGTATTTGTTGATTTTCTATATCTTTCTCGAGTTTATTACGACAATGAGATACTGTTTTGTTCACTGTACTGTGATAATTATACGATTTGGTTTATAAATACTTCTTTATGACTTCCTACAGGCAACTAGTGATGAAATATTATGTCAATACGAACATCTTGGCATCTTTATATTATGTTTGATTGTTTTAATTTATTTCAATTTAAAAGAAACAAAATGTCCTTGCTATTTGTGATGAAGTTTTTATTATTCAAAAACATTTTAATGATTTTAATAAAGAGAAATACCGTTATTTTTCCCTGCAGGGTTGGACAGTACTGTACTTATAGTACACCCATATTTCGCCAGTTATGTTTAAGTCCCATGTAATAGGGAGCCTATTGCAAATACACATGACAATTAATTACTTTTATTTTTCAACGGGCTTGAGTTGTCATGCTCACTAAAATGCCTTTGCTTGCGGCGGCGTCAGGGTGACGGGTCGCTCACTTCCCTCTATAATGGTTGAGGAGGGCGATGGCTGGCATTCTCGTCATACTTGTGAACAGGTGCTGCTTGTGGGGGCTGGTCATCTCAAGCTACACAATTATACGTAGTACCGACTTAGTTTTAATTTTTTTGCTTCGGAGCGAACCCAGCACCTCGAGTTCGACCGTAATGTATGCAACCACTAAACCAACGAGGTAGTAATAAAACATAACAGAGTTATATGCAGACAAAAATCGTAGATCGTAGAACGCAAATCGTGTTAGCTCCCATAACTCATTCCCATCATATACTCCGGGGAATAATTCCGGAGCGCGTCTGTTCCGAACAATAGTTGTAACAGACGTAAACAGTTTGTATGAGTTTATGTACGGAGGTAAATGATTCAATCATTCGAGTTGCGCTGCGGTCGGGAGTGCTGTGATGGGCGGAGCGGAATTCAAACACTAATTCAAAAAAAATATTCAAGGTAAGACTTTGACTCGTTTGTCTCGTGGTCGCTAACACTTATAATGAGGTCCTAAGTTCGATCTCCCGCAAGCAAAGTGTTATTGGGTTTTTCTATCTGTAATTGTCCGGAGTCTGGATTAATGCTCATTTAATAGCAATAGGTATAATCCCCATGCCATGGGACATAGCAGGCGAAGTGTGGGTGTAGTATAAGTACATACCAGTCGGGGAATACAGGCTTAAGCAAATGTGTGAACTTTACGCGTTTTCTCGGAAACTATGTTCAAAGAAGTAGGATATAAAACGAGATCCATAGAGACTACCGGTGAAGGTAGGACAGCTCCTCCGCCTTACAGAAGCTTGCAGCTACACAATTGTTGAATTGTTGAGAGGGGGAGGTGGAGAGTGGAGGTGCTTGCTATAGTGGACCCCTTTGTTTCACACTATGTTGGCATAGTGATTACATTTTTCATAAGGCGACGCGCGAGTGGCAATCAGAGTGCCTAGTGCGAGTTTTTCACTGCCGCCCTCACAAGTCACCGCGTCTAAGTTAACGCAGATTTGTATAGGATCGGAGCAGCGCCTCTGTCGGCCTAAATATGACACTATTGTGAGCCCATACAAATCTGCGTTTACGTCGACGGGATCACTTGTGACGGTGATTTTAAGAAAACTCTCACTTGGCACTGGGTTGGTTATATTCATAGGCTACAGTAGCTGCTAGCCAAAATATTAACGTATAAAAATGTTGAATTTTGCTCTTATCTTCAATACACAAAAGACGTGAAATCTATACATAGAAAATTCAAAGTTGACTGAATTCAACGGACAGCCTAAACCGCTGGTCTTAGAGATATTATATATATATATATTAATATTTTGAAGGGTGTGTTCTTGGTGGGGTGTAGGTAGCAACTACAACTAAGAAAACATTTCCCAAATTGCACCCCTAAGAGGATTTAGTGGGCTGAAAGTTTGTTTTATTCAAAATCGCACAGTACATCTCAGGCCGCTACCTTATTGGCAGTGTACCAGAGCAACTCGTTAATGCATGCGAATAGTTTGATACCTGAATAATTGTTGTTTTACCGAGCTGTCGGATAATATATGAAGGAAGCAGTTATGCCCGGGTGATCTGTGGTTTATATTAACGGTGTATTTCGACATCTGCTACGAGTGACCTCACTTCCCTCTATGATGGTTGAGGAGGACAATGACTGACATTGACGTCATACTTGTGAATAGGTGCTGCTTGTGGGGGCTGCTCATCTCGAGCTATTTTTATTGACATTTGAGCATTAGAACTATGGCCATGGGCTTATATATATTTTTTATGGTTTATATTGTATTTGAATTGTAAAAAATTTTTTTTAAAAGATTATTACTGAGTTTCTTGCCAGGTTCTTCTCAGTAGAAGCAACCTTCCGAACCCAGTAGCATGTATAATCCTGTGTAATCGTATCGTTCTGACGATTTGAAAGTACTTTGTTAAAAGTCTAAGCGAATAAAGATATTTTGAATTGAATTGAATATCATTTATTGTGATCATATTGCTTTTAAAAGAGTTATTGCTGAATTTCTCACAGAGTTTCTCAGCAAAGTAACTCTACATTCTACCGATTTGAAAGTACTTTTTCAAAGACTAATACTTATATGTATTTGAATTGAAAAGTCTGTCTAAAGTTACAGTAATATACAATCTATACAGATAAATAAAATTAATAATAAATAAATAAATTCAATAATACCAAATTAACAGATTTTCACTAAATGCATGAAACATACGGTATGTACCTACTGCCATAAAAACCCAATTTTTAAATATGTAATATGTCCGTCTGTTTGTCTTTTTTGTTCCGGCTAATCTCTGCAACAGCTGGACCGATATTTTAACGGGACTTTCACTTAAAGATAGCTGATTATTATAGCTGATAGCTTTACTTTTTTTTAATTAAGGTTCTGGAAAATAAGCCACTCTTCAAATTAAGTCTACGCGAGTGAACCGCGGGGCACAGCTAGTATTAAGATATAAAACATAAATTGTAATCCGTCTCTATAAAATGTAAACGAATTCATTTCAAGTAATGTAGCAATCACTCTTAAACTACAAGACTTTTACGGTCACTATAAAATATCACTACAAATTATTCGTTCACAGTTCTCATGTCATTCACTCACTCCGGTCTCGTTCATTCGTTTAGCATTAAATCATTTCGGTTGGAACCGAGCCAAATGTTGGGAATAACTGACTTCAGTTACTTCTTTCTATATAACTTTTTGACTTGGGAAAGATTACGTCGGATTATGCATGTATTAAGTCAGAGTTTCCAACTAAGAAAAACGTACAAATAAAAAAAAAATATGCCGTAAATAAGAATAATTCCACTAAAGGGTAAGCAGAGGTGTTGTAATAACAACACCCACTCTTCGCCGAAGATGATTAAGTGCCAACGTGACAGACGGTGAGTCCATTGCCAGTCTCAGGCAATAAAACACGCAAACTACAAGGTAGGTACATGTATTTAAGTAGACTTGCTATCTGGCAAACGTTGTATTGCCATATTTTTTTTTGTGTGGATCACCCTCATCATTTAGGGGTCTGAAAAATAGATAATAGCCGATTCTTAGACCTACCCTATATGCACACATCGTTCCAGCTGTTTCGGAGAAGTACGGTACCCAACTAACATTGTGACACGAGAATATAAGATTTTTGAAATACTATGACAGGCCTATTTAAACGTCAAGGCTCTAATGGGACCTCTCGTTGGAATTTCGACGCTGCCCGACTGAGGACTGAACCTCTATCTTACAGAAGATCGCAGCCAAATAGCCTTCAGTTGTGTTGTGTTCAGAAGATGAGAAATGTCTCCATTTTTGGTGTTGGTCTATATTTCATTCTGTGTCACAAGAAGTTTTTAATATGTTTGTACGTTGGTAATATCGCCTGCGTATTTTTCTCGTCTTGTATGGGAACGTTAAAAAGCGCCCCAAGCGGCGAGTGTCGGAAGCTTTACATCTCCATACAAAAAGTGCAAAACGCAAGGTCAAGACGACGTTTGAACGTGTCAAAACATATATATAATGATACTTGGGACACTGTACGCTTGTTTTCCTACTTAGTAATATTATTTACTGACTCAAGTCGCGCGCTATTCACTAGTAATAAAAATAAGAACTAAAATTAGTTCCCAGGACAGTAAAAATGTTGGATGACCAATTATTCTTGCCATTCAAGTGTGAAGGATTTCCTTGAATAGTTTTTGCTATAAAACTCTGGGTCGTTACTTGCTTGTTGTTTTCCTTATAGATCAACTATGCCTGAAACTTAAACTTTTTTCTACACTGATATTATTAAGAGGAAAGATTACTTTTTACAATTTTTAAATAAAATTCTACTTAAGTGTTGAATACTCTACGAAAGTTTGCAGGTTTTCTCAAGCTGTTTCTCTTCCCCGATTTTCGCGAGAATAAATGAAATATGTTAAAATAAACCCCTCGTCGAAGTAGGAGGCGCCATTAATGAGATACAGTGAATAAGCACAATACTCTGGCTGCGGCATTGTCGGGGACAATGGACCTATCAGCGCCCGTGATTTATTGATCAACTTAGGGGTCTGTGCGATAGATACGAAAACGGCACTTGGTTGGGGATGAAAGTATTGGGAAATACGAGGGTTAATGCTTAGTCAAAATCAAAAATATCTTTATTCGATTAGACTTTTACAAAGTACTTTCAAATCGTCAGAATGACATTAAATACAGGATTATACATACTACCGCCAGGTTCGGAAGGTTGCTTTTACTGAGAACAACCTGGCAAGAAATTCAGTAATTACTCTTTTAAGTAAGTATACACTTCACCAAGAACACAACCTCCAAGTGGCAAGTCTCTAGGACCAACTGCTGCATCTGAAGGCTTTGAAACCCATATGCATTTTTTCAATCAGCGTCGTTCATTCGTCTCTTACGCATCGTGCCTCAAACAAATAAATCTGGACTCACCTCAAGGATTTCGTCGCCAACTTTGACAGGGGGCAATGCCCTCGCGGCGGCCCCGGACGGGTGCAGTCCGCAGATGAACACAGCCATGCGGCTCCGGTCCCTGTGCCCCGCCAGGCTTAGCCCCAAGCCCCCTTTGGGGGACCGCTCCAGCTTCACCGCCAACACGTTGTCCCCCAACGAGGCATACTTCTTGCGGATTTTATCTGGCGGCAAAAGATATAAATTAGTTTGACTGTAGATATTAATTCTGCACCTGGTTACGTTACTTACAAACTTTTTAAGACATGAAAAAGGTATGACCACGAATAAATTTTCACAGTAGGGTAAGGTAATAAGGTAAACCTATATTAAAAAATCCCCTTTTTTTTCGTATATTACCAAGTTACGTTACTAGTAATGTAACTTACATTACTAGGGTAAAAATCATCGAATATAACCATCCAATCGTTCTTCTAATACACAATGAGCAATTATAGGTTAACATCTTTTTACGAAGACGATATATATACGGATATGTTAAAACACAGTTAAAAAGCGCCCCAAGCGGCGAGTGTAGGAAGTTTTACGTCTCCATACAAATAGCGCAAAACGCAAGGTCAAGCGACGACGTTCGAACGTGTCAATACATATACTTGCGCGTATTTATTTTATGGGGATATATGTGATGCTAAATTTAATAGCTCACCGCGAATTCCGTATTGTAGATATTTTACATAATGTATATCTATCTATACAGATAAATAAAATTGAAGTGTCTGTTTATAATTCCAAAATTACAGCTTTTCACTAAATGCATATGAAAGTAGGTACACACGCTACTGACACTAAAAAACAAGTTTTATAATTTTTCTCTGTCTTCCGTCTGTCTGTCTTGTCTGTTTGTTCCGGGTAATCTCTGAAACGGCTGGACCGATTTTAACGGGACTTTCACTGGCAGGTAGCTGATGTTTCAAGGAGTAACTTAGGCTATTGTTATTTATTAAAAATATTAGGGTTCGGCAACATGAAGCATGAAACTAAATCACGCAGGGCATAGTTAGTAATAATATAATAAAGTATATTTGTTAGCAAACGCCGTCCACATGTCGACCTTCGAGACACGAGTGTGACAAGAGTCTTGTCCGTGACATATCTCCAATCGATGTGACACGCCACTTGACCCACAGGGTGAGATGCCGACATTTTGTGATGATGGTTTTAGCTGTAGGCTGTATGGCAGAGGTCCCTGTCTGGTACTACTACTGTATATATTATTGTGCATCGTCCAGAGAGATTACCCGGAACAAACAGACAGACAGACAGAGAAAAATTTTAAAACATGGTTTTTTATCGTCAGTATACTTTCATATGCATTAAGTGAAAAGCTGTTATTTTGGATTTACAAACAGACACTTCAATTTTATTTATCTGTAGGTATAGGTATGTACGTATAGATGTATAGATAAGGGATACGTGGAACACTTAATTGAACGTCATTTCTCTTACGCTAACTTAAGTTAATTGACTACCGTTTCCAAAAGTAAGCCTGTCAGGAGAAGAAACGGCGAAACAAACTCCCCGGTTTATTATTACATGTGTCCCTTCTTTATACATGTACTCGTAGTATGTATATAGAAGCGAGCACATAAACCAGAAAGCTGAGATAAGTCAATCGACGGACGCCAACGCTTATCTTGAATCCATTACGCGATGTAAAATGGTACACACGGTGACAAAAATGTCTGAGGCATTTATTATTAATCATACGAAGGATTTCTAAAAAAAGGTAAATAAAAAATATACAATTCAATATGCTATTAGATAATCTCAAAAATAATTAGTAGGAAGAATGGCATTGCATCAATAATTTTAAATAACACTGTACAATTTTATGAACAAACTCTCGTTTAATCATTATAGTTATAGTTAAATAATTGGAATTTTTATTGATAAAGAAGTACTTAATAATCAAAACTTTTCAGATAAATGAAATTGAAGCGTCTGTTTGTAATTCCAAAATAACAACTATTCACTAAATGCATATGCAAGTAAACACGCTACTGACACTAAAAAACCAAAAATTTTTTTTTCCCTGTCTCTCTGTCCGTTTGTCTGTCTGTCTGTTTATTCCAGGTAATCTCTGAAACGGCTGGACGGATTTTAACGGGACTTTCACTGATAGGTAGCTGATGTTTCAAGGAGTAACTTACGCGTCTTTTATTTATTAAAAAAATAGGGTTCCGCGACAACTAAATCAACGCGGGTGAAACTGCGGGGCACAGCTAGTACATATATAAATACTAGTAGTAAAAATACACAAAGTTCAATTAGTGCCACATTGCTGTGCCCTAACAGGGTTTAATTAGTTTAACTTAGGATACCATTATAATTAAGATTACCTTGTATCTATCTTGTAACTAACATACATATATGAATATGGGTATAATCTAAGTGAAGAGTAAACAGAAATGTTCTTTTAAGAATTTAATAAAACATTTAAACCAGCGAGTGAAATGAAACTATGAAGGATGGAAATAAAGTTGAATATCAAACGGCACGGGAGCTTTGTAACAGACAATGTTGCCGGTTGTTTTGACCGCAGTGGGTGTTGCAAATTAAAACTTATTCACCCTCATTAAGAACTTTTAATGGTTTTGACGAAACATGAAGCTCTCAAAGGCACCGTTGTAGTTATGGCCTCTTTGGGTCTTGACATAAAGCATCGCCTACACTGTCGATAGCTGTCGGCTTAAAAAGCTGCATTCAGAATAATTTAAAATACTAGTTCTGCCCCTTGTAGATTTAGTTTCATCCTTAGTGTCGTGGAACCCTAATATTTTTGATAAATAAAAGTAGCCTAAGAGGAGCTCGTCGCACAGTTGCTATTACGCATATCATTCGATCAGTGAAGTTAAGCAACCATACGCCTAGCCAGTAGTTGGATGGGTGACCGCCCGAGTTCCCTCCGTGCCTCGGAGAGCACGTTAAGCCATCGATCCCGGTTGCCAATTTAACATCTTTGGCAATCGTTACAGGTCAGTCGGAGGCCTAAAAATAATCTGACAACTGGTTTAACCCAAATCACAGATTTTCCTCCTAAACGGGGTTGCGAAGGTCAGATGGCAGTCGCTTCGTATAAAAATCAGGTGATCAGCCACATCGGGTTGAATCAAGTGCCGACCCCAACAATGTATGGGATAAGGCCAGGGAGATGAAATAAAAGTAGCCTAAGTTACTCCTTGAAACATCAGCTACCAGTGAAAGTCCCGTTAAAATCCGTCCAGACGTTTCAGAGATTACCCGGAACAAACAGACAGACAGACAGAGAGAAATTTTAAAACTTGGGTTTTTAGTGTCAATAGCGTGTATACTTTCATATGCATTTAGTGAAAAGCTGTAATTTTGGAATTACAAACAGACACTTCAATTTTATATATCTGTATAGAAGATGTATAGTAAGTCAATGTGTAAAAACCGATTTCGTCATATATATATATTATGTAACCCACATGTATGATGAAACACACGCTTGATGTTCGTAAAAATAACGACATTGCTTCTCTTGAAAAATACATAGCAAAGGCAGCAGACACGCGTATACAATGGTAGAATACCGTTTACGCCTGTATGCCCCGAAAGGGTAGGCAGAGGTGTTGTAATAACAGCACACACTTTACACCAAAGATGATTAAGTGCCAACGTGATAGATGGTGAGTCTATCGCCGTCTCAGGAACTATACATACGTCTTTGAATTACGTCTCAGACATATGCAAGTTTCCTCACGATATTATCCTTCACGGTAAAGCGCGTGTTGTGAAATCACCGCACATAAGTAAGTTTTTAGAAAAACTCATTGGTACATACCCCGCTGGGATTCGAGTTTGCGTAAAAGGCGATTGCTCAAACCCCAAGGCCACCGTAGCTCAGTCAGAGTCTACGAAATTCGATTAAAAAATATTATTAATAGGTTAAAAAAAATCCAATCCACTTGTGTGGCCGCCTGTATCGAGTTCCAATGCATCACCGCGCACCTTTCAAGCTGTATAGCGGAGGTCGGGCTCAACACCCTGTATACATATAGGTCAACGGCCTTCTACAGAGTGTTTTGTTCAGCTATTAAATGTGGTATTTCAGTCAATGCTTTTTACTTTTAGTTTATGGTTATTTTTTATCTACATAGAGACGTACTACGGCCGTGTTATTCACTACGGTTCCTCAGCGTCGCTCTCGTCGTCGAGTGTCGGTTTTAAAGTTACGAAATTGAACTTTATCGTCCTTTTCTTATGTATCAATTTCCTATCATTACAGAATAACGCGGCAGTTCAATGGTAATTAGTACTTAGTAGTCGCTTCAAAACACTAAATCCTTTGAAAACCATCGAATGGGTTTTAACGACAAACCACGAGCTTTACGGTGAAGGAAAACATCGCAAGGAAACCAGTAGGCCTAGACAAAGTAACATTATTTTGCGGTTGTGCTTAGAAACGATACAAATTGCATGGTAATGACATAAATCAGTCACGTGACATATGTCATTCCCGTATATTTTGTAACGTTTCTACTAGCGAAGCGCAAGGGTAATGTTACTTTGTCTGGGTCTACTCGCTTACTGTGAAAAACGAAGTTAAAAGTTTTTAAAATTTAAGTTCTCCTTTATTTACTGCCAAAGTAAAGGTTATTTGTAGTTTAGAAAAAGGCCAGTAATATACATAAAAGACGTATAGACAATCGAACACGACGTGACATCTCTTACTGACATATAATCTTACTAGCTGTGCCCCGCGGTTTCACCCGCGTAGATTTAGTTTCATCCTTATTGTCACGGAACCCTAATATTTTTGATAAATAAAAGTAGCCTAAGTTACTCCTTGAAACATCAGCTACCTACCAGTGAAAGTCCCGTTAAAATCGGTCCAGCCGTTTCAGAGATTACCCGGAACAGACATCCAGACAGACAGACGGACAGACAGACAGACAGAGAAAAAAAATATAACTTGGTTTTTTAGTGTCAGTAGCGTGTATACTTTCAGATGCATTTAGTGAAAAATTGTTATTTTGGATTTACAAACAGACACTTCAATTATATTTATCTGTATAGAGTATAGATATGACGCTATAATCTCTTAGATGCGAGAGTCTGTGTGTCATTTCGAACGATTTGTTCCTATACTCCATACTGCTTGTACTTAGTAAGCGTATATTTATTCTGTTTCACCGTCAATAGGTAGAGTAAGGGCGATAGAACCGAAACAGGGCAGTGGCAGTCCCTTAACACTTATCAATTATTTACAAGTGGGAATACCGAATCAATAACAAATTAAAATACAACACAACTTCCCTCTTGGCCCTTATAACGGTATCCTTTTTTAAGGGAAACTATGATACGACTGCTTTATCGACCATCGATCCTTAAAAACGTGACTAGAGCCTAGACAAAGCAACATCACCCAATAGCCAGGGTCTAAGAATATGGCGACTAAAAGGGGGCCGGAGGGCCTGCTGGCGGTGGTCGGGGTGGGAGCCTTGACCACCGCCGCGGGCCCGGGGAGGTGCCGACCACAGCGAGGTTTCCAGGGGAACACCGGTGCAATCTATCAGAGTACCCGGAGTCCCCCCTAAGCACGGACGATGGGTACAGGGCTGTTTGACAGTTAAACGTTGTACATTTCTCAAAGTGATCATCACTCATTAGTTACAGAATAGCACCGCTGATCCTACACTACGTTAGCCACTCCGCTAGTTATAAAGTGATCATTCCAGTATCTAGCGCGCTTGCCCAGTATTTCGAGTATATTATTGAATGAAATCATCCGTTATTAGAACACCTTGCTTTATATTCTATGACGTCAACATTACGTTGTTTTAATGCTGCGAGCTTGTTGCAGACAGATGTAGAAATGGATTTCCGTGCCAGTGGATTTAAATGCATTAATGCGATATTTGAATTATCAAACCACAAAACAAATTGATATGGGGAATTAAGTACTGTTTTATGATCGTTTCATCTGCATGGCATCAATGCTTAAATACTAGCCTCTGCCCACGACGTCATTCACGTGCAGATTTGAAATCTTGAATCTGTGTGGATTAAAATATAATTCTTAAATAGTAGGGTCCTATACAACAATGAAAAAGAAAAGGACAAATTTGCGAAGACGGCCAACGCACGTTAGCGAATTAGCCACTAAAAGAAGAAGAATATACCAGGACCCTACCGAAGATCTGACAGTGACCAAAAGCGACCAATCAAAATATTACACAGTTACCAAGTTCAAGATCAGCCTCAGCATCCTCGGCGATGGTCTCCATGGCGGCGCACGGGGCGGCGAGGTCGCGCGGCGCCGAGCAGCGCCCGCGCCCCGCACGCCGCGCGCACTCCGCGCACCCCACCACTGACGTCACGACACTTACCACCGCGCCACTACCACTGACACACTCAACTCGAGTTAACGTTGGATGCTACTACATCGCGCATCAAAGCATGCACGGGCGTTAAACTTATCACTGCTACACTATCACTGACACACTCAACTGTCACTGCTTTTTTTTTTTTTGGATTCAACTACATCGCGCATCCAAGCATGAGCGTTACGCTTATCACTGCTACACTGTCACTGACACACTAATCTTGATTACTAGTTATTTACTAAAATTGCGATTATTGTTGGATGTTACATCGCGTTACTAATGCTTCGGGTGGCAGCATTTATGGGCGTTACACCACTTTATAATCAGTAACACTAATGTATTGCTATAATTTATTTTTATAGTAGACTAGCTGTGCCCCGCGGTTTCACCCGCGTAGATTTAGTTTCTTCCTTATTGTCGCGGAACCCTTATATTTTTAATAAATAAAAGTAAGTTACTCCTTGAAACATCAGCTACCTACCAGTGAAAGCCCCGTTAAAATCCGTCCAGCCGTTTCTGAGATTACCCAGAACAAACAAACAGACAGACAGACAGAGAAAAAATTTAAAACTTGGTTTTTTAGTGTCAGTATCGTGTATACTTTCATATGCATTTAGTGAAAATCTGTTATTTTGGAATTACAAACAGACACTTCAATTTTATTTATCTGTATAGATATAGATATTTATTTAATTAATCGTCATTGTTTTTCATAACAAAAATTTGCACTCCTCACCTCACAGATTAGGTACCTAATGTGTGTATGTAGTCCGTAAGTAAAACTTTGTATGTAATAGCTGTAAAGATTTTTGAATAAATATCATTATTATTACCATCAGTGGGTTTATTATTGAATGCAACTGTATCGCTTATCTTATACCTGCTTCGTATTCAAACTTAGGTGTTTTGTCACTTTTACACTAATCCTCATTCGTCATAGTTTGACTGATAATATTATAAAGAGAAAAGGTTTGTATGTATGTTTGTAACGAATTGGCTACAAAAGTACTGTACCGATTTTAAAAATTCTTTCACCATTCGAATGCTACATTATCACTGATTAATCTATACATCTATACATCTATACAGATAAATAAAATTGAAGTGTCGGTTTGTAATTCCGCAAAATAACAGCTTTTCACTAAATGCATATGAAAGTGTACACGATACTGACACCGAAAAACTAAGTTTAAAAAAATTTCTCTGTCTGTCTGTCCGTCCGTCTGTCTGTCTGTCTGTCTGTCTGTCTGTTCCGGGTAATCTCCGAAACGGCTGGACCGATTTTAACGGGACTTTCATTGGCAGGTAGCTGATGTTTCAAGGAGTAACTTAGGCTACTTTGATTTATTAAAAATCTTAGGGTTCCGCGACATGAAGCATAAAACTAAATCTACGCGGGTGAAACCGCGGGGCACAGCTAGTAAAGGATATATTTTATCCCACGGGAACGGGAACTACGCGGGTGAAACCGCGTGAAGTCCGCTATTTTATAACATGACCATAACTATTAATTCCCACTGCAATTTGTAACGTAGGCTACTGAAATATAAACTATAATTTAACAAGTGAACTATACATTAATATGCTAATGCACTTTAGTAATTATCCTTAAACCGCATTCAGTTTTCAGGCAATAACACTGATGTCTAGTGCCACTCCTTATTACAGAAATAATAAGGTACACAACTGAATTATTAAACAGAGGAGCTCGTGGCATAGTTGCTATTGCGCATATCATTCGATCAGCGAAGTTAAGCAACCATACGCCTAGCCAGTAGTTGGATGGGTGACCGCCCGAGATCCCTCCGTGCCTCGGAGAGCACGTTAAGCCGTCGGTCCTGGTTGCCAATTTAACATCTTTGGCAATCGTTACAGGTCAGCCAGAGGCCTAAGAAAGTCTGTCAACTGGTTTAACCCAGATTGCCGATTTTCCTCGAAATAGGGGCTACGAAGGTCAGATGGCAGTCGCTTCATATAAAAATCAGGTGATCAGCCACATCGGGTTGAATCAAGAGCTGACCCCAAATACATGGGATAAGGCCAGGGAGATGATGAACTGAATTATAAAACAGCCAATTACTAACACAGAGACATGTCACTTCGAACTAATGTTATATAAAACTGTCGCATTAGTTTTTGTTTCCTTAAAATAATAATTACGTTTGTAATGAATGCGGTAAAATCTATATCTATACATACAGATAAATAAAATTGAAGTGTCCGTTTGTAATTCCAAAATAACAGCTTTTCAATAAATGTACCTAAATGAAAGTATATTTATTTTAAAAAAGTAGGATTCTGCGGTTCACCCATGAAATTAACGTTTAAACCCGCGGGGCACAGCTAGTGTTATATTAAACTGAGCATTAAGTTTCGTTTCCTTAAAATAATAATTATGTTTATAATGAATGCGGTAAAATTGTGAATATCCAACAAAATGTTTTTTGTTTTATTTCATTGGCGGATAATCCGTATATGAGTTTAAAATAAAATGCATTAATCTTTATAATATCCGACATCTATTGTAAGTTTCGTCAAATTCGGTAAAGCCGCTTTGCGATTGGCCGATACAAACAAACATACAGACAAATAATAGAAGGCATATTTTTATAGACTGTCACGTGGGCACTTAATCATGTTCGGTGTAAAGTGGGTGTTGTTATTACAACACCTCTGCACTCCTTCGGGGAATACAGGCGTGAGTATTTATCTATTAAGTATACATTTTTCGACTTGATAATCTTTTAATTATAGAATACTAGCCGGCGTCACGCGGTTTTACCCGCGTATTTCCCGTTCCCGTTGGAGTACGGAGATAAAATATAGCCTATATTATTCAGTAATAAATTTGCATTGAAATAGTGAAAGAATTCTTAAAATCGGCTCAGTACTTTTTTCGTTACAAACACACATACAAACATTTCCTCTTTATTAAATTAAGTACCGATTATTATGACGAAACGGGATCACCCGTCCATTTCTTAACCTCGACACTGCTTAACCTTCTTTACACAACTATTTGCATACAAAGATAATCAGGTGTATATATTCTGAAACTTTGATACCCTAGCTTTGACGTCATCATTACGTGACGTCTTATACATCTATATCTATACACAGATAAATAAAATTGAAGTGTCTGTTTGTAATATCAAAATAACAGCTTTTCACGAAATGCATATGAAAGTATACACGTTACTGACACTAAAAACCAAGTTTTAAAATTTTTCTCTGTCTGTCTGTCTGTTTGTTCCGGGTAATCTCTGAAACGGCTGGACGGATTTTAACGGGACTTTCACTGGTAGGTAGCTGATGTTTTAAGGAGTAACTTAGGCTACTTTTATTTAATAAAAAAATTATGATTCCGCGACAATAGGGATGACACTAAATCTACGCGGGTGAAACCGCGGGGCACAGCTAGTTTTCCACACAATACTTTTTTTTCCACAGCTATTAAAAAAGAGTTTTTGCACAGAGTGCACGCCACTCTTATTGGTAACACAAAAAAAAAACAAAATAACAACTAGTTTCGTTACTCTTAACAAAAATAAAACTAGATTAGTAGTAAAATATGGTCAAAGTCTGCGTTTGATCACCCGTTGCACCATGGCATACAACATTCTGGCATCCACAGAGCTGGGGCTTGCTAGGACCATACAATACTTATTTGAGTAAAACTATTACTTATAGGATTACATTATCTACGTATTAAAATAGTAATACGAAGCGTAAATCATAACCATATGTATAAAGATATCGTTTAATTATATTACTTGATGCATGTATTGATTTTTAATTCTGAAAATAATGTATCCATCCTAGATATCCTAGACAGAGAAAAATTTTAAAACTTAGTTTTTTAGTGTCAGTAGCGTGTATACTTTCATATGCATTTAGTGAAAAGATGTTATTTTGAAATTACAAACAGACACTTCAGTTTTATTTATCTGTATAGATATAGATATATAGATAGATTAAGTAATAATTTCCTAATAATTATTTAATGATGTTCTTCTTAGTAAAAGCAACCTTCCAAACCTGGCGGTAGCATATATAATCCTGCATACATACAAAAATCTTATTGAACAAAGATATTTTGAATTTGAATTTGAATTTCTCGTAATAGAGTAGTCCTCAAGCCGGCTGATAATCTTTAGAACATCTATAATGAAGCAATTACGTCCACGGCCACATCCATTACTAGTTGTGTTGATGACACCGCTCGAAGGTTGGACGCGAGTCGCGACTATCTTTACATTATTGTTTACGATTTAAACACACAAAAACGTGTTCAACATTTTGTTCCATGTTTCCAGATTTCACTGTTTTAAATATTACTGCAACTGTCGCTATTCACCGCGACATATCAATCTTTTGTAGAGTAAGCGTAATCTAAACATATATACTTAACTCAAAGGTGACTGACTGACTGACATAGTGATCTGTCAACGCACAGCCCAAACCACTGGACGGATCGGGCTGACATTTGGCATAATATGACGTAGGCATCCGCTAAGAAAGGATTTTGATTAATTCTACCCCCGAGGGGATAAAAGTTTGTATGAAACTAAATTTACGCGGGTGAAACCGCGGGGCACAGCTAGATAGTTTATAAATAAGCGTAACATTAGTTCAAACTCAAATTCAAAAATGTATATTTAATCAGAATTTAACACTTTTACTTTGTTTTCGTTACAACACCTCTGCATACCCCTTCGGACATTTTGGTAGTTATTTCATTTTAAATTCAACACCACATGCTTTACGGTGAAGGAAAACATCGTGCACCAATGCACGCCCCTGAACAGTGGGAGCATGTGGACTGAATATCATGATGATGATATCTTCACGGACAAACCAATAAAATAATTATACCAGGGCCAATAAAATTAATATTTAGTTATATAACGGGGTCATTTATGGTTTCATTGCTGTGTCTATTTATCATCGGCGCTATAGTTTTATAGCGCAGTTTTACGACGCTACGTTATAATAAATATCTGATATTTTTGCTATTAGTTACTTGCACACACATTCTGTCTGGTTACATCTTCACTTCCCTCTATAATGGTTGAGGGAGATGGCTGGCATTCTCGTCATACTTGTGAACAGGTGCTGCTTGTGGGGGCTGCTCAACTCAAGCTATGCATTTAGATATAAGTAAAACTACTATACTTTTCTTTATGTTAATTTTTATCGACATTGTGGATTGAAACTGTGTCCATGGGCTTACATTTCTTAAGTGATTTATTTTGTATTGTTTTAAATTGTATAATATTTTTGAAAAGAGTAATTACTAGGTCTCTTGCCAGGTTTTTCTCAGTAAAAGCAACCTTCCGAACCTGGCGGTAGCATGTATAATCCTGTGTAATCGTGTCATTCTGACGATTTGAAAGTAATTTGTTAAAAGTCAAATCGAATAAAGATATTTTTGACTTTGACTTTGCCTATGACCTTACCATAGTATGAAATAACAGTAACGAATCTAGGAAAAAGTCGTTCAAAATTACACACTAACACAGACGCGCACATCCACGAGATTATAAGCAGAATAACAGTAGCGTAAATAAGGGGTGTCACGTCGTATCCGATCGCGTATAGGTACGTCATTTAATTTTTTTTCTAAACTTGAAAAGATAATCTAGTTTAAAGAGTTTATTAATCTCTAAGATAGACAACCCTCACGCTTAATGGAGCAAACGTTATTATCTATACTAATAATATAAAGAGGGATTTGTATGTAAGTATGTTTGTAACGAATTAGCTCAAAAAGTACTGAACCGATTTAAAAAATTCTTCCACCATTTGAATGCTACATTATCACTGATTAATATAGGCTATATATCATCGGGAACTACGCGGGTGACACCGCGTCACGTCCGCTAGTTTTAAATAATAGACCTATATTCCATACTGCTATTACTTTTTTTTTATCCATTATTTTTGGGCGTCCACGAAATTCAGTCTACGTGGGTGAAACCGCTAGTTATAAGTAAATGAAAAATCTGAATACAATCGGTTGTCACGACGAATGAACTAAATAACCTTTTACTTGGTTCACTTATTACGCAGCTCATCGCAACGATGTCCCACGCTGGGCGGACACGTGTCTTGTTCACGTCAAACGCACGGACTACGCTTTCATAACATTGCTACACTAGGTCTGCTCCGCGGTTTCACCCGCGTAGATTTAGTTTCATCTTCATTGTCGCGGAACCCTAATATATAAAAAAAGTAAAAGTAGCCTAAGTTACTCCTTGATACATCAGCTACCTGCCAGTGAAAGTCCTGTTAAAATCGGTCCAGCCGTTTCAGAGATTATCCGGAACAAACAGACAGACAGACAGAGAAAAAATTTAAAACTTGGTTTTTAGTGTCAGTAGCGTGTATACTTTCATATGCATTTAGTGAAAAGCTGTTATTTTAGATTTACAAACAGACACTTAAATTTTATTTATCTGCATGAATATAGATATATAGATTACCAGACCTATATAAAGCTACACTAATACAATAAAGGGGATAGTTTTGTATGTATGTTTGTAACAAATTGGCTCAAAAAGTACTATACTGATTTTAA
Source organism: Watsonalla cultraria (assembly GCA_964035505.1). Classification (NCBI taxonomy): domain Eukaryota; kingdom Metazoa; phylum Arthropoda; class Insecta; order Lepidoptera; family Drepanidae; genus Watsonalla; species Watsonalla cultraria. The sequence goes on along the minus strand of OZ037736.1, from coordinate 7,234,380 downwards.
AAATTCTTCCATTATTTAAATGCTACATTATCACTGATTAATATAAGCTATATTTTATCCCCGTTTTCCCACCGGAACGGGAACTTTGCGGGTGAAACCGTGTGACGTCCGCTAGTTCTATACAAATTTAAGGGCCGTGGTAGCCGTGGGGTGAGAGCAGTTGCCTGCGTTTGAATCCCAGCGGGGCTTACGGTGAAGGAAAACATCGTGAGGAAACCTGTATATGTCTGTAAAGCAACTCAAGAAGGTATTGTATAGTGATTGAGACGGCGATAGACTTACCATCTGTCACGTTGGCACTTAATCTTATTTGGGGAATACAGGCGTGACCATTACATTTTTAAAGGTGGCTTATGTAGTTGTTTGCTACGCAAGTTCGAATCCCAGCGAAACTACCATAACCAGGTTAGTAATCTTTTTCAGAAAGGTCAAATTCGGAGCACGCGTAACCGAGGGATGTGTATGAAGAGATGCATGAATGTGGACAAAGCGAAAGGAGTACTTATGTCGCGGAACCCTAATACTTTTATTAAATAAAAGGAGCCTAAGTTACTCCTTGAAACATCAGCTACCTGCCAGTGAATGTCCCATTTAAATCGGGCCAGCCGTTTCAGTGATTACCCGGAACAAACAGACAGACAGACAGAACATTTTTAAAACTTGATTTTTAGTGTCAGTAGCGTGTATACTTTCATATGCATTTAGAGAAAAGCTGATATTTTGGAATTACAAAAATAAAATTGAAGTGACTGTTTGTAGACACTTCAATTTTATTTATCTGTATAGAAGATGTATAGATATAGATGTAAATAATTGTAGTATTGTATGGTTCGATATATATAAACATCGTGCGAGGATCGTAAATCAGAATATAGTTGTTTGACGTGCTTGATGGATAGCACATTGCAGCGTTGTTATATTTAGACCTATGGAATGCAATATAATGTGGAGTGCACTTTCGGTAACCATTTATGATAATATAGGTACTTATTTATGATCTGATATCTATACATAATACTATACAGATAAATACAATTGAATTTTGTAATTCCAAAATAACAGCTTTTCACTAAATGCATATGAAAGTATACACGCTACTGACACTAAAAAAACCAAGTTTATTTTTTTCTCTGTCTGTCTGTTTCTTTCGCGTAATCTCCGAACCGCCGGGATTGTTTTTAGCGGGACTTTCACTGACAGGTAGCTAATTTTACAACTAGTAACGGAAACTACAATTATTTAAAAAAAAACATTAGGTGTCCGCGGGACACCCAAGAAATTAACTCTACGCGGGTGAAACCGCAGGGCACAGCTAGTAGATAAATAAAATTGAAGTGTCTGGTTGTAATTCCAAAATAGCCGTATTTCACTAAATGCATAATTATGAAAGTTCGTGAAAAAACCAATTTTTTATATTTTGTGAAATGTGAGTATGTAATTTCGAACGACTTTTTCTAGATTTCTAACTGCTTTGTCAAGCATAAATTTAACTGTGTTGATAGTTAATGTTGGTAACTATTTTGTACATTCGTTTTTGGTGTATGTTTCTTAATTACAACATGAGCTTTATGGCGAAGGAAAACATCTAGAAAATCCTGCATCTTTATCTGGAATATTGTAAGTGGGTTTTATACATTGTTGTCAACAGTTGTCAAATAAACACGGTAATGTCAGCTGCTTTTTTCACTGCTCTCATTATCTCTAAATTCAATTATTCGCTATCTTCTACTAATTGTCCTGATAGTTGATGATTCGATGCTCCACTGGGGGCCCTGATACAGGGGCGGATCCAGTTTTGGCGCCAGGAGGGGGTCACATAGTCGTTCGTTCCCAAACGTTTGCCATCATACAAAGTTATTATATTATTTTAAATTAATTAAATATTGAAGACATGTAGTTAAATAAAATCTGTATAGTGACAAAATATATAAATAAAATCATTATGTTCAATTAGTGGTCCACCTAAGTCCTGGAACCAGCTCAGGGTCATGACCCCCATGACCCCCCCCCTGGATCCGCCGTTGCCCTAATAGACACACACATAAATACATTGAAGAGTCTGTTAATTGAAGCCGAAATCATCCGTCACTTTTTTTTTCTTTATCTAAGAACCGTATAGTATACTTTCATATGCATTTAGTGAAAGCTGTTAATTTGGAATTACAAACAGACGCTTCAAATATATTCTGTATATCTGTAGATTATTGGAATCAGTGCAGTCCGTAGGTGTAGTTTCGTTTCAGTGATATTTTCATCTCTTCAGACTTCCCAGGTAATTAGTAACTCCTACACCTAAACGTATATTTTCTTAAGTGAAAAGTGGGTGTCGTAAAACCTACCTACCGCTTCTAAGACCTTAAAGAAGGCTTCAATCTATTCATACACATAAATAAAATTGAAATGTCTGTTTGTAATTCCAAAATAACAGTTTTTCACTAAATGCTTATGGAAGGATACCTATACGGTACTAACATAAAAAACATTTATTTTTCTGTCTGTCTGATTGTTCTGGCTAATCTCTGAAACGGCTGGATCGATTTTAACGCGACTTCACTGACAGATAGCTGATGTCACAACGAGTGAAAAATGCTACTTTTCTTTAAAAAATATAATATCCACGAATTAAATTCACCCATGAAAAAAATGCAGGTGAAAGCGCGGGGCTCAGTTAGTATTATAGTATATACTTCGTAAACATATACTATATGCTTATAACGATCTTCGATTGACGACACAAACAAGTTTTTTAAGTTAGCATTGAATATTTGTACGTCATTATTTTTAACAATAACAAATTATTTGGTACCCATTCGCTGCGTTTGTAAATAGTCATTAAATATCACCTCATTTATTATCCCTACTCGAACACACACTTCAACAACACCATTTTAAAAACCACAAACACGTAAGGAAAATAAATATAAATCACGTAAACAGAAGACGCGCGAAAAACAAAACGGCGAACGTCCACCCCCTTCCATCTCTCACGCGGTACTAAAGAAAATCCGAACACGTGGCATCATGCGGGAATTTTCACATACGGAACGTCATAATTCCGCGACGTAACACGATTAAAATTTAACTTTCTGGCTATGGCTAGACAATCCAATTTCAAATGACGTTGTTATGATAAAGTGGAAGATGAAAATAATGAAGGACTGACGGACGCTGTACAAGGAAAACTCGACATTAAATACGTGACTGCTACATTAGATTATCCCGTGGCATGTAATACGTAAGGTTTCAAATGATATGGTAAACTTGGTAAAAAAATTCGGTAGCTCTCGCATCGTTCCGTGTTCATCATTTACGTTTTATAAACGCATTTTACATGAGGTGTATAAACAACTAGCTGTGCCCTGCGGTTTCACCCGCGTACATTTAGTTTCTTCCTTATTGTCGCGGAAAAATATTAGGGTATTTTTAATAAATAAAAGTAGCCTAAGTTACTCCTTGAAACATCAGCTACTTACCAGTGAAATTCCCGTTAAAATCGGTCCAGTCGTTTCAGAGATTACCCGGAACAAACAGACAGACAGACAGACAGAGAATTTTTTTTTACTTGGTTTTTTAGTGTCAGTATCGTGTATACTTTCATATGCATTTAGTGAAAAGCTGTTATTTTGGAATTAAAAACAGACACTTCAATTTTATTTATCTGTATAGATGTATAGATTTATATTCTTGACATAGTGTTGAGACTCGAATGATAGGTAACCATAATAGTTTGTTTCCAAGACGTTATTATTTAATGATGTACGAAAATATTGCGAAGAGGCAAAAATATTGTCAGATTACTATCGCAATGTGACCAAGCGTGGGCTTGAATGGTTTCGTCACGACTATTTGATGCGTACTTAAGCATCGCTTTATATTGCTCCATTATTAGTTTAATGGCATTGTTAATGTATGACATATTGTCTCAAAGATGTGAACAATTTACTGTCAGTGTGCTGGTCACGTGTGTGGAAGGACCGATGTTCGATGGAGCAGACGTGTCCTAGAGTGCAGACCGCGGAGTGGCTAACGTAGTGTAGGATCAGCAAGCTGAAGTGTCAGTGGGCTGGTCACGTGTGTGGAAGGACCGATGGTCGATGGAGCAGACGTGTCCTAGAGTGCAGACCGCGGAGTGGCTAACGTAGTGTAGGATCAGCTAGCTGAAGTGTCAGTGGGCTGGTCACGTGTGTGGAAGGACCGATGGTCGATGGAGCAGACGTGTCCTAGAGTGCAGACCGCGGAGTGGCTAACGTAGTGTAGGATCAGCAAGCTGAAGTGTCAGTGGGCTGGTCACGTGTGTGGAAGGACCGATGGTCGATGGAGCAGACGTGTCCTAGAGTGCAGACCGCGGAGTGGTTAACGTAGTGTGGGATCAGCAAGCTGAAGTGTCAGTGGGCTGGTCACGTGTGTGGAAGGACCGATGGTCGATGGAAAATAAAATATCTACCAGATGCTTATTTATATCTAAAGCTAACCGTCATATTATGCACCATGTTACAAACATAATAATAAAACAAAGATGCATCTAAATGCAGAGAGGTATGCAGAACTCCTTTAGTTTGCAAACTCAATTTGAAATTCAAAACATCGGTTTTCTGGTAAACAAAATACCGGTATCTTATTATACTTTAAGAACTAGTTTTCTATATCTATATTGAAAGATTTAGATATAATAAAGCTATATTTTGTACGAAACAAAATTTTTTTTTAACTCTAATCAAGTCTTTTGTCAGTCTGCGAGTGGGAACATTTCTAGAATTTCTTGAAGAGCTGACTGGCATTGTCGAAAATAACTATTCAGAATCCAGACATACGATGAGAGAAACGAGAGAGGTAAGGTAGATCGAGATATCAAATTTAAAATTGCCTTATGAACTCCACCCCACAGAAGATCACAGAAAATAATGCTATCTTAGTTTGATGTTGTGTTACTGCATTGAGGTCTAACGCGCTCGATGGGAGGTGTATCTAAGTTGAGACACTGCCATTGGGACCTTTTCGTCTCTGACTATGTTACTCGTAGCTCAGTGATTCATTCTAAATAGGGTAGGCAATACGTGAGTGATATTCTGGTGTTAGTCACGTTCATTGGCTGCATAAGTCGCTTACCTTCAGGCGGACTGCGCTTGTTTACCAATATTATAGTACTTACAAAAAAATACCCTGACGGCCATGGGATTCGAAACCTAGCGGCCTGTACTAATGAGGTTTTCAAAAACTTAAGTACTGTAGAAACATCGTAAGGAAACCAGCATATTACGTCTGAGAAGTAATTCAAACACACATGCACGTTGCACTCTCTGTCACATTGGCATATTTTCGGTGAAAAGTGCTCGTGTTGTTGCAACATCTTTGCCTACACCTTCGAGGACCCTACTGGGATGGTATGAGTTTTTTTTTTTGGAAAAAATAATGTGCATGAGATTTATAAGATTCCGAAACGCACTCCAAGTAACCGTGCGTTCATGAAAGTTTTATAAATGAATCGATACGCGGTAGGCACGCGTCTATTTTTGACGCGCGAAGGCCGCTCTCAATAAACAATAGTCGGCCAGGTGTTGGCATACATACACATACATACAACACATACACGCGTCGATTCTATGATTCACAAAATACCCAAATATCTAGGGAACGTTTGCGTGGCGGTTCCTGCCAATATTATGATGGTGATGACGCTGTGTGTATGAACTTGACAATAAAAATGATATAAGTCCAGTTTTGCATTTTTCTATGTAGGAGCAAAAAAATCTGCTCAAAACAAAAATGTATTAATGATGTGTAAAAAATACGAAACATGTATGTGGGGATTGTAGTATGTGGTAAACGGTAGTCACTGCCTACCCCCGTAGGAAGCGTGTGCACAATATGTGTGTACACGCAGTACGCGTAAGTTGAATAACATAAAACGAGACAGTTCCTGTTTTATTTTCAATATTATTATTATATGCGCAAGGGTCTCGTCTCGTGGCACAAAAGCTATTGCACATATCTACACTAATATTACAAAGAGGAAAGATTTGTTTGTTTGTATTGAATAGGCTCCGAAACTATTTGACCGATCTTGAAAATTCTTTCAGCAATGGATAGATACACCATCAGCGAGTAACATAGGCTATATTTTATCCACGTACTCCCACGGGAACGGGAACTACGCGGGTGAAACCGCGTGACGTCCGCTAGTTATTCACAAGACGAGTTTAAGCAGCCCCAACCTAAGCGACTAGATACGGATGACAGTTCGAGTTCCATTCTTGCTCATCCAGATTTCGCAATCGTTAAGTTAGTAGGAAATCTAAGAAAGTCTGGTTTAATCTAGATAGGTGCCAAGTTTGGATGTCAGTAAATATCAAGTGATCACATCTGGTGGAATTAAGTACCGACTCTAGTGATACGTCGAATAAGGTCACAGAGATGACAAAAGTACATCACTTCGCACAAAAAGTCACCGAAGGGTTATACAGTATGTAACAACACCCATTTGTCACACAAGATAAGGCCACAGTACACATACGTTGATTAACTTACAAGACATATGTCGTTTCCTCGCATGTTTTCCTTCACGGTAAAGCTCGTAGTGTGACAAATTACTGTACTTTATTTAAGAAAAACTCATTGGTACAGACCGCAGCTGGCGACTACTATTGCTTTATTCTTCATCGCGATATTGTACTGAACTTTATGTCTGTTTGTTGTTAGTTTCCACACTTTTGAAGTGAACAATCATATAGGATTCAAAGCCAAAGAGAGTTTGGAACCTAACCTAGCTTAGCGTATCCATCTTAAGCAGCGTTTCTCCTCTCACTACATAGATGGCGCTATTCGCTAACAATTGCAAAGTTTGAGTACAAATACACAAGAATCTAAATCGCGCAATAAAAGTTTTCGATTTGCAGTATATATACAAGTTTTCAACTAGAGCAGTTAGAACCGCGGTTTCCCAGGCATGACACCCCTAGCTAGAAGATCTTCCCTTTGCTGGGGATGAACATGATCACTCGCTCTCCATATTGTCAGAGCCAAGCTTTTGCGGCGGCGAGTAAATGCAGACCTATCAGCTCGGTGAGTTCTTTGTTATTCAACTCCCAGCGACTGCCTCGTTGGTAAAGTGGTTTCAAATGCTACTAAGAAACACGAGGTCCTGAGTTCGATCGGGTCTGGACCAGTGTCCGGCAGATGGCAATAGGCTCACTTATTACATGTATACGAAAATGTATCGCAATGGATAATAATCAGTATCCCAGCATATCATAGTATCTTCTTGCCTCGAGATACATTTGCGAACGTGGTGGTGACGTCCCTAGTTGATATGTGCGGTAACCTTAGTGATGAAACACGGTTGAGAGATCTTGTAATCGCATACCAAACAGGCGGGTTGTATTATACTCGTTCGCGACTTTTATGGCCATAAAACACTAGCGGACGTTACGCAGTTTCACCCGTGTAGTTCCCGTTCCCGTGGGAGTGCGGGGATAAAATATAGCTTATGTTACTCGCTGATGATGTAGCTATCCATTTCTGAAAGAATTTTCAAGATCAGTCAAGTAGTTTCGTAGCCTATTCAATGCAAAAAAAAACAATCAAATCTTTTCAATTTTAATATTAGTGTTGATTACTTGATATTGGTAAAAGCGATCCGTGTCTGAAAAATTAATGATGTGGTTGAAAGAAAACCTATTTCCAAAAAAAAATAATTTTAATTAAAAATCAAACTCGTCAAAAATAAAATAAATACGAGAGTGAAAAGATACATTATGGTGGTAAATAAAAATATATTAAAGAGAATGTACTTAATAAATAAAAGTTGATAAAAATCAAAACACAAAACGCAATCACATACAAAATGTTCGAAGGTTAGAAATTTTTGTCAAAAAAAATTGGTAAAAATAAAAAAAATCCGAATTGATGAAGAATGACGATGTTATGTAAATTGTAAGTAAAATAAGAGAGAGCCGGGTGGTGGCCGTGGGATTTGAGCAGTCACCTGCTATACAAGCAACGCAAGTTCGAATCCCAGCAGGGTCTGTACCAATTAGTTTTAAAAACTTATATGCAGTGATTTCACAACACATGCTTTACGGTGAAAAAAATTCAAAGACGTTCTGTATAGTGCCCGAGACGTGAGACTCACCATATCACGTTGGCACTTAATCATATTCGGTGAAAAGTGGTGTTGCTATTACAACACCTCTGCCTACCCCTTTGGGGAATACAGGCGTGAAGATATTTATGTATAAGTCACAGATGATGTAACTTTTACGTTGGATAGACATTTGATCAAGTATCTAACGGTAATGATAAACTCGTACATTCATTTGCAAACGAATGAAAGTGTGTCTGCTACCTATTTTTTACATAACATAGTTACGAAACCGTACAATAATCTTCAAGCACACAAAATACATAAAACTACCGCCAGGTAAATATACTTCTATTGAAAACTTGCAAAGATTGGCTAAACCGCAATACGGGAAAGTTTTGAGTTATAACACTTTTCGACTTAACTTGACTTGTCCCAAACAAACAGTAAGTAGGCAACTTTGATTTTGTTACTTTCCGACGCTCACAGTTTCATTGCCGAGTCAAGGTATTCGGTATATTTCTATTAATATCGTAATATGGGGTTTGATTTTGAATTCAATTGGTAATTGAGACGGCGATAGACTCACCATCTGTCACGTTGGCACTTAATCATCTTGTGTGAAAAGTGTGTGTTATCATTACAACACCTCTGCCTACCACTTCGGGGAATACAGGCGTGAACGTATGTGTGTATTTTAAATCGATCAAAATTGTCTGAGGAAAGTGTTAGTTTAATTATTTTTTGTTAATGTAAACGATGTAAAGTTTGAAAAAATTATTTTGAATGTATACAGTATATAAGAAAAAATCCAAAAATAAGTACCATTTTGGTACTGATATATAAACAATATCAAAATAGATACATTCGAATGTTAATAAAATTAGTCAAAAACCTTTCTTTTAGTTTAGTGTTCCAATATCACGAACTGTGGCACTTAACACGAACAAACTACTATAATAATAATCAAGAACATTTTGAAACTCAAAAATGAATTAAAATTGTATGTTATTTTTTGTCAAAGGTTTTCGGATAGCGCATAAGTCATTATTGCTTAAAATTCATAACATTATAAAAAATGCTGCAAGACACTTTTTGGCACAAACGCGTCATTGTCGCCCGGAGCGAAACCGTCACAACTCAAAAAGTATAATTTTTTCATCACCTTCTGTGTTCTATCAAACACGCATACACATACACATGAACCAAATACACGGAGAAGTTAAAAATTGAGAATAATGTATCTTTCCACTCACTTGTCGTGTAGCCGAAGTCATCTTCTTCCTCTGGATCTGCCTGCTTCTCTTCTTTCGTCCGTTTGATTGCTCCGGCAGACGCGCGATCGATCTGGACAAAGAATAACATCGGTCAATTACGAAAACTCTCACATCGAGAGTACGCCAACATAATCTAATCTTTACATTTATTTATTTAAATAAGAACTTCTAAATATTAGATTGTTTATATTCTAAATTCTTAAATGGTTAGGAATGATTCGACGCATGAGGTGTGATCACAATTCGATTGCTAAAGTGCCGCCTCGTGTCTGTATTTTTCCTAACCATTTATGAACTTCAAAATTCGAAAAGAATATTAAAAAGAGGTATAAGACTATGTTAATAAAAGTAATTTTATCAAATTAACAAATCACCAAATTATCAAAAATATATGCGATGATCATAGAACCTCGTTATTTTTTTAAGATGGTTAAAAAGTGTTTGGCTGTATCTTAGTGATGTAGAGTCTATTAGCAAGACGATATTCAAAAAAAAAAAAATAGAACTTAATTAATTTAAAAGTTTTATGGCGAAGGAAAACATCGGGAGGAAAAAAAACCTACATCGTCGACGTCGATGGCATCTTCGATGAAAAGTGGAACATTTGGAATTTTTTTATTTTAGTGGTATTAAGTCGAACTCACCTCCACTCCACTATCGGAGATGGTCCTCCCCTGCATCTCCCTCTCGTCCTCCTCATCGCTGCTGTCGGAGTCGGAGTACACTGGCTTCGGCTCAGAGGACTCTATCTTACTCTCCTTCTGTTCTTCCGTATCTTTCTCTTCCTCTGCATCTGGCTCCGATGTCACTGTAATCTGGATGGGTGATTGAGAATTAAAAGAGAAGGTATAACGGGTTCTGCTTAATGATATAAGGAGCTTCCCGACTGAGGACTGTAAGCTCCACCTACCTTATAGAAGACTAGCCCCGTGGTTTCAGCCGCGTAAATTTAGTTTCATACAAACTTTCATCCCCTATTTTATCCCCTTGGGGGTAGAATTAATCAAAATTCTTGAGCGGATGCCTACGTCATAACATCTACCTGCATGCCAAATTTCTGGTCGATCCGTCCAGTGGTTTGGGCTGTGCGTTGATAAATCACTATGTCAGTTAGTCAGTCACCTTTGAGTTATATATATTTAGATTTAGAAGATAATAGCCAAGTAATTTTGGTTGAGCGTAGTATTATGTTCCTGCCGTAAGTCTTGCTTACCATCAGATGAACATTCTGCTCTGTTTCCGCATTAGCGGTATACATTTAAAGAACATATAACTACCCTACTATTTAATAACCCCTACACAGATGTCGTAGGATAAATAAAAGGGTGTCCTGACAATATACTTTTATTAGTATTAAACTACAAAGTTCACCAATTCTAAGAGTTCAGGGGCCCAACCATGAGCTCTTATTGCAATGTTAATTCAGTTGTGCGACAGTGACAGATGTATGTGAAGTGAAACTATCATGGCAAGAAGAGCTCATGGTAAGGCCCCAGATACTCGAATTCTTAATTCCAATAATGTTTTTCTCTCACACATTCAAGCAATTCAATGCCATAGGTATGTAGAATGTCTGAAAAGACGATGGATCACCATCTGTCACATTAGATCCTAATCATCGGTGAAATGTGAGTGTTGTAGGTCCTCTGCCAACCTCATCTGGGACTTTTTGTGGCATGAACGTTCTGGATTTATTCTGCCACAAATGGCTATCCTTACCTTTATTTCATGCTGTGGAGTTTTTGATGAAGGAGCTGGTGACTTCCTCGCTGAGGGCGGAGTGGAGGGAGGAGTGGACGCCTCCACGTCTGATGAGTCTGTGTTCTGGGCGATGGAGAAACGACATCTATTCAACTATACACATCAATAAAAATGTATGTTTGGAATTCCAAATAAACAGATTTTCACTACATGCACGCTACGGACACATACTCAGTCAAAATTCAAAATATTCTTCAAAAAAATAACACTTCTCAAAAAGTACATTCGTATCGTTCGGAGGACACAGTAAAAAAACACTATACAGGATTATAAATAATATAACGGGGTTCGTAAGATTGCTTTTACAGAAAAGAACTATTCGTCGATCTTTTTGTACCGGCTAATGTCTGAAACACCTGGTTCGATTTTGACCGGACTTTCATTGAAAATAGCTGATTTTACGTAAGACACACGGGCAAAAGTCCAGTAAATATTTGAACTGGATCACAGTGAAGCCACTCACCCAGGCCTGTAGACTCTGCACGGTGAGCGTGACCTTCTCCCCAGCAGCCTTGATCAGCTGCACTGCTCGCTCGTGCTGAGCTGATCTCACACACACTCCATCCACTTCCAAGATCCTGTCACCTGTCTGTGAGGAATTGGTCTTTCATTTCATTTTCAATCGCATAAGATGTGCGCGCGATGGCGTCCACTTCGTGCAAGCACTGGTTACCTAATTATCTTTATTAACAAGACGCACTATTCTGAGGAATTATTTGAGATAATTCCTACAGCCCCTTTTCACCACTGCACTTCTCGCCATCGACGGGAGTTCATTGCATTTTGGAAACCAAATGATCTCGCACTGCTCGATTCCAAAGGAGCTTTCTTGACGAAGCTGTGGAACTCCCCAACATAGTTTTACCAAATTAGTCCAGCATGGGATTGTTCAAGAAGGGTGTGAAGAGATATTTAGTGGGTCAGCAATTTGCGCGTGAACCTAGGCTGTGGTAACATGACACGTTCGAACGTCGTAGCTTGACATTGCGTTTTGCGCTTTTTGTATAGGGATGTTACTTCTACCTACTCTCCGCTAGGGGCGATTTGTAACGTTTCTATAGAAAATGAGGCAAATACGCAGGCGACTGAACTGAAGGCGTGGGGCACTGAACCAACCTGTAGCTCCCCGCACCGCCCCGCTGGACTGTCTGGTACGACGTTCTTGATGAAGATGCCGAATATTGTCTTCTCATCACCATTATCACTGTCCTGACTTGAAATGATATCCACCTGGAATAACAAATATTCTTAAGAGATATTTTTCAAACTTCTTACCGAATGAGTAAGGCATAAAAATACCGTTGAATTCGGAAGTAAAATAACGCGGATGAGTTATGCCACTCAACCAGTTTGTAACCCACAAATCTTATATCCCAGCGGGGAGGAATAAAATTCTTTATCGAAACAACAGCAACTTCTTTATCGAAAATATTTGGTACTCAAGTACTCTTGGTCTTGTCTGTATTCCACCAAAGGATAGGCAGAGCTGTCATAATAACAACACCCACTTTTCACCGAAGATGTTCAAGTGCTAACGTGACAGACGGTGAATCTATTGCCGTCTCAGCCACTATACATTTTAGAACTACTTTACGAACATGCAGGATTCCTCATCATGCTTTCCTTCACCATAAAGCACGTGGTGTGAAATAGCTGCACATACGTTTTTCGAAAAACTCATTGGTACCTACAGGCTACGTTAGGATTCAAACTTGCGTCGGTTCCGTAGCTGGCGAATGCTCAAACTCCACAGCCACCACGGCTCTAAAATTAATTATCATAGTAAAGTTTAATTAAATAAATGAGTAGTGTAACCTTTCCACCAACGATACTGACGCCGAGCGGTGCGCCGGCGCATCGCCTGAGGGTGACCCTCCGGGAGGCGCCCCAGCGCTGGCCGCGCCGCTCTCCGACCGTCACCGTCATACTTGTGCGGGGCACGTAGCTACACACAAACAAATAGATATGCTCACGCCATCCTAGAAGGGTCCGCGAAGGGGTAAGCAGAGGTGTTGTAACAACAACACCCACATTTCACCGAATATGTTTAGGTACCAAGGTGACAGAGTGTGAGTCCGTCGTCGTCTCAGGCACTATACATTCGTCTTTGAATCACTTCTCAGACATATGCAGGTTTCCTCACGATTCTTTCCTTCACCGTAAAGCACGTGATATGAAATCACCGCACATAAGTTTTTAGATAAACGCAAAGGCCCCGCTGGGATTCGAACTTGCCGGAGACCACCACGGCGATAGCAAATAATTTTCATTAAACACGTGAATACAAAATGATACCCTAGTACTGATAAAATTGAAGTGTCTAAAGTAATTCAAATTTTTTTATTAAAAAAAAAACCCCTTATCACTAAATGCATAATAGTAAACGGTACTTATATCAAGGCTGTGTGTAGTATCATTGCTATAGGAGTCCCAATGTCCTCTCATACTCCAATCATTGTCAATTGAGATAACAGTTTACTGTAGTCATTGTACTCGGTCATAGCTCTGCTATACATATAACCGTACAGTATGGAAACTAGGCCGAATTTTTGAAAGTATGACGTTTGCAACAGCAAAAAATTCTGTCAAACACGCAAATGAAGTGGCACTCTTTAATGACAGAACTGCCATGGTCATCCTCTTGGCCTTATCCCATGTTATATGGTTGGCGCAATGTGTTCTTCCATTTCTCTTTATCAGCCGTCATCTGTATTCACACCGCTTCTAGCCATATCATCTTTCACAATATTCATCCAACGATTCTTAAGTCTTCCTTTCCTTTTGTTACCATCCACATTCATAAACAAAACTTTTTTGGCAAGAAGTTAATTAGGTTAGTCGACCGATTCAAAAAATGCTATCAAGCGACTGGGACCGCGGCTGGTACCGCAGTCGCTTGATAGCATTTTTTCTTAGTGGTCCCAGTCGCCTGTATCTTCCATTAGCCTCATCACTCCTCATAATTACAGCACTGCCAGGCTTATAATCTGGCAGACGCGCACGTCTGTGTGAGTGTGTCATATTGAACGATTTGTTCCTAGGTTCCTCACTGCTTTTAAAGCTTATATTTATACTGTGACGAAGTCGTCTAGACAGAGCAATCAAGGGGTACGCTCTGAAGAAGGTGGGAGCGCCCAAACCAGCTTCGATATCTGCCTATTTTTCAATTAGTCAAATTGATAACCTCCTCCTTTTTAAAGCCGGTTAATAAAACAGACATACAAATGCTCACGCTTGTATTCCCCGATGAGGTAGGCAGAGGTGAATTTATAGAACACCCACATTTCACCAGTTATGTATGTTTAAGTCCCATGTAATAGGGGGCGAGTCTATTTGCACTAACCGGCCACTAATGCAGACTGCGGGCTGCTAATGGGAAATGAAACATGGAAAAACACACATATTCTTGGCAGTTGGCTGGTCCCTGGGATAGTACCCAAGACCTTAAGATCACAGTAGCGTTTGCGTTCACTAGAAGAACGAGTAAAACTTAAACTAATATTCAATGAAAATGGAACCGGCTGTGCCTCGCGATTGCATGTGACTAAGTAAGAAATGCCTAGAACTAAGTACAGTGTATTCTTGTAAGCAATTAAGAGCTAACTAACAATCTATTTAATCACTGCCGTGATGTTTTATTGTTCCGCGTAAAACGTGATTCAAGATCTACTTAAAAAAATGACATTAATTGTACTTACATCCTTTTCAAAACGGATTATGATGACGTCTATAAACTTAATAAAAAGTTTAAATCAATGAGTTTTTTTTTTATTTATGAGCTTTGGTGTCACACCTTGAACTCTACGGAAAAGGAAAACATCGTCTGAGAAGAAATTCAAAGACGCTTCTATTATAACATTATACAGTATGTAAGGATAAACTGACATTTTTCAGAAAAATAATCAGTAAGTATCTGATTCTCGTCCAAAATATGAAAAAAAAAATTCTTAATCTTTGATGGAATTGTCCAATGAAATACGTAAGTCATATACCCCTCATTTCAGTTAAGTAACTACTTCGCTGGCTCAGCGACCCGAAGTGATAATTGGCCGTCATTTATAAGTCCCTATCTAAAAAAAATCAAGTATTTTTTTATATATTTTTGAATTGATATGTTCCAACAATCGATGGTCCGTTCGAAAATCGCCAAAAAAGTCTAGACCCTATACTGAATGTAATGACGAAATGTGGGTGGTATAAGGACTCCTCTACCTCCCCCTTCGGGGAACACAGGCGTGAACGCGAGAAACGATTGCAAAGCTCGTTCACACCAAAACAGTTTACAAAAATAAATTGCTACGTTTTTCTCCGCGATTCAGCTCAAAGATGAAATGGCAAAAAGAATTCTGGAAAACTAGTATATAAGTTTGTTAAAAGAAGTCTACGTCCAAATCTATACAGATAAATAAAATTGAAGTGTCTGTTTGTAATTCCAAAATTACAGATTTTCACTAAATGCATATGAAAGTATACACGGTACTGACACAGAAAAACCTATTATTAAAATTTTTCTCTGTCTGTCTGTCTGTTTGTTCCGGGTAATCTCTGACGGATTTTAACGGGACTTTCACTGGTAGGTAGCTGATGTTTCAAGGAGTAACTTGTAAATAAAAATATTAGGGTTCCGCGACAATAAGGATGAAACTAAATCGCGGGTAAACTGCGGGGCACAGCTAGATATAAAACGTTCCTGTGATGGATATCCGATAGAGTGGGCCATCGCCCTCGGACGCTGGGATTAAGTTAGGTAATGCGCTACAGCGCTTGTTCGCTTCATTGAGTGGAAAATTCTGTGAGCACGAACTGCACTCCGGCGAAAATATTATTCAGTTACATTTATTGGATCTATTGAAAACTTAATAAAAATTCTAGTTAACTTAGTAATAGTAACTATCAATTCGTGTAGCTTAAAGCAACTGCTTCAAAATTCTAAATGCGATTTTCTTTATTTCATTTGAGTTTAACTCAGGAGCCGGGGTGGCCGTGGGGTTCGAGCAGTCGCCTGCTACGCAAGTTCGAATCCCAGCGGAGCTTGTACCAACGAGATTTTCTAAAAACTTATGTGTGACTTTACACATCGTATTTTACGTTGAAGGAAAACATCGTGAGGAAGCCTGCATATGTCTGAGACTTAATTTAAAGACGTATGTATAGTGCCTGAGACGGCGATGGACTCACCCTCTGTCACGTTAGAACTTTATAATCTTCGGTGAAAAATAGGTGTTGTTATTACAACACCTCTGCCTGCCTCTTCGAGGAATACAGGTGCGAGCATATGTTTAACTCAGGAGGATACAGGCGACTGGGACCACTAAGAACTGGAACCGCGGTCCCAGTCGCCGTTAAAATCTGCAGAAATAAACATATCTACTCTTTTCAAAAAAACTGTTTTCCACTTTGTTCGTTACGATATTGAAAACTTGTCATTCGGAATAATCAAAAAAAAATTCTGTATACCAAGCATTTGACATGTTTTGACATTGACGAATTTCTGAAAGTTGTAAGTATTATATGCTCACGCCTGTATCCCATGGCGGTAGGCAGAGACCACCGTTCGCCACATGCTACAATCCTTACATACTTCTGTCGCTTCATCCACATTCATGCATCTCCTCATACACTTCCTGCGGTTACGAGTGCTCCGAATGTGACCTTTCTGAACAATACTATTAATTTAGTCATAGTAGTTCTTCCTCGGACGCCCTCTACCGACACTTCCGCTCACATTCGCTCTATAAATTTGTTTCGTCAATCTCCTTTCACTCATCCTTTCGATATGTCCAAACCATCTCAACATATTTCTATCAATTCTAGTCACCACGTCACTCTTCAACTTGCAACTGTCTCTTATTATTGTAAGTGTAGCTAGATGTTAATTTAAATATATCCGAGAAAATACATTAAATAGTGAATGGGAACGATTTCTACCCGACCAGCCAGTTATAAAGTAATAAATATATCATCCATATATAAAATTAAAGTCGTATTGACACCGTTATTAATCTACTGTGTGCAGCGGAGCGGCGCGCCCACCCACGGTCCACTGACTCCACACCAATATAGGACACCTCTCATACTCAGGAAATATACTATTTACATACACCACTGAGGGCAGATCAAACTCAGACTCAAAAATATCTTTATTCGATGAGACTTTATACAAAGTACTTTCAAATCGTCAGAATTACACAATTACACAGGATTTACATGCTAATGCCAAGTTCGGAAGGTTGCTTTTACTGAGATCTACTTAACAATTGATCACACTCTTATATCCTGAAGACTGGCGGGCAGTTACACATGGCCTTATTAGAGATGAATTTGTATGCATTGTGGTGAGAGCACTCAAATAACAACACGGAACACCCGAATTAATTATTTGGTCAACGAAAAACACAGGGAGCATCGGTTTGTAGTAAGTACATTATAAATCTACACATGTGGATAAATAAAATTGAAGTGTCTGTTTGTAATTCCAAAATAACAGCATTTCACTAAATGTATATGAAAGTATACGCGGTACTGTACTGACAAAGAAAATAAAAAAAATATATATCTCTGTCTGTTTGTTCCGGCTAATCTCCGAATCGGCTAGACCGATTTAAACGGGGCCTTCACTGGCAGATAGTTAATGTTACAAGGAGTAACTTAGGCTACTTATATTTAAAAAAACTCTACGCTGGTAAAACCGCGGGCAAAGCTATACATTAAATACGTCATGATTCTCAAGTATCAAAAATAAATTATTTAATTTATTTTATTGTTTATTATTATGCAAAAGTTGTTAGAACGACGTTCAGCTAATTCCTTAGTCTAAATTCCCCTCCGTGCCTATTGCTGTCGGTCCCTATTGCCAATTGAACATTTTGGCAATCAGTGTGTGAAAAAGAGGGAGACCAAAATCTGATCAAATTGTTTGTCAACGATAATCATCTCCCTGGCCTTTCCTATTGTTGTGGTCGGCACTTGATTCAACCCGATGTGGCTGATCACCTGATTTTTATACGAAGCGACTGCCATCTGCCGCGTTATTCACTAAGGTTTCTCAGCGTCGAGCTCAACGACTCGACTCACACAACCTCACCTGCAGGCACCTTACATATTGCTCGTCTCTAGTACAGTGTATTAGGCTGTGCGTATACATACACGCAGACATAGCTAGACTTTCATAATAAAGACAGGGCAGAACGGCATCTCTTGATAGAACTTCAGAATAGCCCGACTGGGGACTGTAGCTCCACCTTACAGAAGATACCAGACGAATACTAAACTGAATCCTAAAAACTGGATCCTAATGCAGGATTGTAATTGCAAAGTGCACTTAAAAAGAAGTATGAGTGGGGTCACCATAGTAGATCGAATGAAGAATAGTGTAATAAGAGACAGTTGCAAGCTGAACAATGATATGGTGACCAGAATTGAAACAAATATGTTGAGATGGTTTGGACATATCGAAAGGATGAGTGAAAACAAACAAATTTATAGAGCGAAATTGAGCGGATCTGTCGGTAGAGGACGTCCAAGGAAGAACTACTACGACCGAAATAATAATATTTTTCAGAAAGGTCAAACTCAGAGCACTCGTAACCGAAGAAAGTGTATGAAGAGATGCATGAATATGGGTGAAGCGAAAGAAGTATGTGGCGAACGGTGGTCTCTGCTTACCTCCATGGGATACAGGCGTGAGCATATTTATGTAATAATTTGGACAAAACTCACCAATTTTACAATTCTATCTCGCTTCCCCTTGCAGCAATGTGTATGTTATATCCTTCTCTCGAACAGGAGGATGGCGATCGCGCGGGCCTACGAGTCGCAATGACGACTGAGCTCGCATCATGCTAACTCAATTATGGGAATTAGCTATTTACTGCTAGTGCGGACAAGGGCGACTGATTTGTCGATGTCGATGTTTCTTGTTTTGTTTACGTAAAAAGGTAATGTCGTAGTAGTGGCGAACAGTTGTCGCTGCCTATTCCCATGGGATAAGATACAGGCATGAGGCATAAATTGTACGCATTTTAAAATGACACTACATTGACGTTTTTTCCAAAAATGTATGTGTTATAGGGTGACGCAATATGACAAAAAAAATGGTTTGGTATGGTTTTTATTTTAGTTTAGTTTTTAATTTAGTTTAGTGATTCTAATATAATCAAAACGTAAGATGTTACGTGGTTCGTAAAATTTGTAAATTGTTCGTTTGTTCCGATAAAATCGATTGAACGATTTCGACGAAATTCTCACCGACAGATAGCTGATATTATAACGGCTATTTATTAAAAGAATATGCCAGGCGGGTGAATCTGTGACGCTCGAAAATTATATCGATGTTAACATTTCGCACACCACTAATAAGTTGGTTGTTCTTTTATAATCCTCCCTAAGCCGTAGGTGGGTCGTTTTATTTATTTATTTTTATTTACCTACTAATATTGTAAAGAGGTATGTTTTTATGTAGGACGTAATATACGAAACTTAGTCGTACTATGATTTGAGGAAATCCTTCAAAGTGTTCCATGAATAAAACATGTAGTTTTGTTTCTAAATTCTTAAAAGTGAAACCGTGTATTTATTTCGCCACTTGCATACTTCGTTTTCTTCCCTAATGAATACACTATACTTAGCACAAGCGAGAGAAAGGGTATAATGGGATCTTCCGCTCAAAATTCGGAGTCCCCGAATATGGCCTGTCCGTACCTTGCCTTATCCTTAGATTGTTCTTAAGTCCTGTCTTACTACAACATGGTAGAAAAGCATCACATCATAGACACAATATATAGAGATCCTAGTAGCATTATTAAGTCCCACTAGACG
This sequence comes from Watsonalla cultraria, assembly GCA_964035505.1. NCBI lineage: Eukaryota > Metazoa > Arthropoda > Insecta > Lepidoptera > Drepanidae > Watsonalla > Watsonalla cultraria. The sequence continues at coordinate 7,214,448 of OZ037736.1, read as the reverse complement.
CTCCACTCCTCGCCCTCAGAGCACTAGGAACCTTATTCACACAACACTTCTCAAAGGTAGTATTATTTGTATGGTATCTTCGGTAAGGTGTAGGTACAGTCTTGAATCAAGTAGTTCGTCGAACGGGCGATCCTATTAATCCCAACCTCCTTAATGTTCTTTCATGATTTAATGGCATTCGTGAACGCTTTTCTAAATTTTCTAACAGATAGACAATTTTATAAAGCTCAGTTGGCAGAGCAACTGCACGGTTAATGGAGGTCGTAGGATCAAGTGCGGCCATTTTTAAGAATTTAAAATTTTCTCGGGAATCTTAGCCTTCAAGTATTCCACTTGAACTTGATAATAATAGAATAATGCTGACAGTTGCAGAAATGTATTTCATGGTGATATTTCAAAAACAAACCTTATTATTATCGTCATTCAATCTAGTATCCAATGCACATTTAACCTTCGTTGCCAACTAGTACCTTTTGAAGGCTGTACGGTGACATTTTAAAGTAATTGGAACCGTATCTCTAGGGTGATAAAGGTGAGTGTACCCTGCATCTTACTCTAGTATTTAATTGAGGTAATCCGTCTGTTTGTATAGGTCTTCATCGTATTAGAGAGCTCACGTGAGGAGGAAATCTTTTTCAATGCACTCACTTATGTGTTACATAATACATATAAGAAAATAAATTAAAATGCTCACGTCATCCCAGAAGGGTCCCCAAAGGGATAAGAAGGGTGTTACAATACCCACATTTCACCGAATATGATTAAGTGCCAACGTGACAGATGGTGAGTCTATCGCCGTCTTAGGCACTATACATAAGTCTTTCAATTACTTCTCATACATATGCAGGTTTCCTCACGATGTTTTCCTTCACCGTAAAGCACGTGGTGTGAAATCACTGTACTTACATAATTTTTTTGTAAAAACTCATTGGTACTGACCTCGCTGGGATTCAAATTTGCGTCCCTTGCGTAACAGGCGACTCAAACCCTAAGGTAATTCGGCCGTGCAATTGTTTGGCCAAATTCACTTTCACATGTCATTAACTCGTCTGCCAATTTTTATTCCCGTAAGAAACATATAATTTTTAAAAATTGCATACCTTCTTTTTACAAAATGTTCAAAGTACTTGAGTCAATAAATGTTCAATACCTCACATCTCTCGGGATTCGAGCTATGAACCAATTACATTAGCCAGTCTTTGGGGAATGGATCACTTATACAAATTACTTAGTAGTATGATACTTGGATGTTACCAGGTTATTTACGGTCCAAGGTTTATAGGTCTGATGGCACGCGAGGGTATAGTTGATGCAACTACGTGGCTTTCAGACACCGAATGTGTAGCAAGAGGGCTATGAACAATTAAAACCAATGTTGAAAAGGTTGGTATGTGACAAAAAAATGTTTTCTCGCGCAAATTATTGAGAAAGGGCGACCACGTTTTCTTATAGCGTACTACCTGTGCCCCGCGGTTTCACGCGCGTAGAGTAGCTTCATCCTTATTGTCGCGGAACCCTAATATTTTTAATAATTAAAAGTAGCCTAAGTTACTCCTTGAAACATCAGCTACCTGCCAGTGAAAGTTAAAATTGGTTCAGCCGTTTCAAAGATTACCCGGAACAAACAGACAGGCAGACTGACAGAGAAAAATGTTAAAACTTGGTTTTTTAGTGTCAGTAGCGTGTATACTTTCATATGCGTTTAGTGAAAAGCTGTTTTTTTTGGAATTACAAACAGACACTTCAATTTTATTTATCAGTATAGAAGATGTATAGATATATATAGATGTATAGATATGCCGATTAGTTAAGTGCTGGTAAGAGGGCAATGTCACAGTTTAAATATAAGCTTATAAGCTATAAGCATTGAGGGATCTAGGCTTATTTTTTAATAAGCACGCGATCGTCCACGACGTGACGCCTATTACTGTGCTTACGCCTATTCCCCTTGTTTTCTCGTGCAAATCTATAGGAAAATAAGCGGTTAGCATCTGTGTTAGTATAATTTCGAACGATTTGTTCCTAGATCGCTAACTTATATATTTAATTTCAAACTGGTCATATCGTGTCCTGCATATGACACTCCTTTAAAGTTACATTCTCTACAATAGCCGCTTGCCATCATGGCTGTTGAATTATCACGATCTTGTCTTTTAAAGAGGCATTCAATATGTGTCCCACCCTATTCATTACACAAATTTGGGAGTGGTCACTCATGGTATGTATATAAAAACCATGAACTTGAAAAATCACAGACACAGCAGGAAAAAATAGAAATTCAAAAAAATATTTCAAAATCAATACCTGTACTTAGAATTTGAATATTAAAGTTTCGACTCACCTAGGTCTTCGCGGAGGTAAAATAAACTTCAACGGCCCCGCAGACTTCCTCCTTCCCCTCCCAACTGGAACAGCCAGGAAATCTCCCTCATCACTCTCAGAACTCTCCAAGTTAAGCAACGCAGGCGCCGACATTCTCCTATCTGGTATGATTTTAGGCGCCTCTAGCATATCCCTGACCACTTCACAGAACCTACACGCAGTAGCTTCGGCAATATACGCTTTTGTTATCTCATACGCATAGTTTTCTAGAAAGCACTTGTGACAACCGGGTACATAGTTCTCCACGTCAGTCGATTCTTCACTAGGATTCTGTTTCTTAAGCTGCAACTTCTTCTCAATAACTGCCGCGTTCTTTTTCAGCATTACTCTTTGTTCATCTTTGTGTTTTCTTTCTTCTTCCTCCAATTTCTTTTGTTTAATCTCTTTCAAGCACTCTGCTTGGTCGTTGTAGTATTCGATGCATTGTATTCGTTCACTTTTGGACGGTTTAGTTGGACTTTTTTTCTTTTTCCTACAAATATTAACATTAAGTGGTTCTATTCTTAGGGATTTCATTTGCTTTATTATATGTTCCTGTACGTACGGGTACGCGTAAGTGTCATCTTCGACTGTCGTGTTTTGGATGTCTGCTTCTTGTTTATGGCTCTCTTTGATCTGGATTTTATGACCGTTTTTAATGGAGCATTTTAAAGACGAATCTTCGTCTAAACACGTTTCGTAACCGTCTATATCGTGATCTATGTATAGGAGCGAGTTATTGTCTTCGTGTGTCGAGAGTTTGGTAGTAATGTCGAAAGTGCCATCAATTTCGTCAGGAGAATTAAGGCATTCTTTCCAACTTTCGTCACTTTTCACTTTTTCTAAGGCCTTTTCGATTTTAGGATTATTTTCTTTCCAATATTTGTCGAAACTTATTCTCTCCAACCCTGTAGGCGTCACGGCGAACACCATTTCGTCTGATGTGGATATATCTTTACTGTGTTGTTTCGACAGACACCTATCATCATTGCCATCAACATTCCTCAAGTCTCGTAAATCTCTAGGTGCTAAGATGTCATCTTCAGTTATGGTCATGTCGTCATCATGGTCATTCAAAGATTCATCAGATTTAGCCGATTTGAATTCTACGCCATTGACTTTAGGTTCATCTTTGATCGTGTCTTTGAAGCCTTTTTTATCGTCAACACTTAAGTCCCCTAGCGCTGATATATCCTCGTCCTTGATAGAAGCTTCTTCTGGTTCGAGGCACAGGTGTACTACTTCTAAACCTTCACCATATTCCTGCAGGCATTCATGGAAGGAGTCCATTCCTGTATGATCGTCAGAGGCCAGGGAGTTTATGCATTCCTGTGGGAGAATAATATTTGTTGGCTCATTTTCTATCAAAGATTGGTTATCACAATGAAGTCAATTACTTTAAGAAAAGGACTACAATGTAAATATTAGTTTGTTGCGGGACTAATGCAAATACTGACAGTTATCAAATTATCTAGATTTTTATATTAATTGTGGTCAGTCCGTCTAACCTTTTAATAATATATAATTTGTAGGGAGCTGGATTTTATTCGCGACTTCGTCCACATCATGTTTTTTTAAATACCCTTTATTCTGTGGGTCTAAAGTTAGAATGTATCAAACATACAACGTTTACCTACATGATGGTGCGTATAATTATATTAATAAGGATATGGTAAATAAAAATACCAGAGTAGTAGCCAACATAGATATATTATTGCGTGACACGAAGCGTGTGAACAACATACCTACATATAACACAGATCATTAAAGCATTGGACATCGATCACTATCTACTTGTGCGAGTCCATATTATGTTACATTCAAAATATATAACAATAATGAAACGAAACAAATAAATGTAATAATATTGTAATTTTTATGATGAAATTTTTGTTGAAAAAAAACTTACCACTAAAAAATACGTAGGCAATTCAAAAAAAATTTTTTTTACTTTTAATATTATTAAAAGTTTGAAATTAATACGATTGGATACGTACATAATTTGGACTCGCATATTCTTATTATAATATTTGTATAAATTATTCACAACTATATTTTATAATACAAAAAATGTGATGTCAATTGAAATTAATATATTTTTTTTAGAATTTCATTTTTATCATATTCATTCTTTTACTTATTTTGTTAGTTTGAAAATGATGTTTAACTTACCACTTCAAAATAAAAAAAAATTACGTCGCTGTCTATGCAAAGTGCAGAGTGGAAAGAGAGCAGAGTGTATTTATTGCCAATTAAATATTGATTCCTAGGTCGAATCTCTTTAGTTCTCTTTGTTTGCTGAGCATTGACAATAATCAGTTGAAAATAAAATCTAAAGCTGAAGTGTGTTTTATTCATTTAGTTTACCTCGTTTCAACAAAAATGCACAATAACTGTTTTTGATTAAAAAATATGTTTGATATTAATTTCAATTGACATAAATAATGTTAGCATTCGCATCAAATCACTTCGCCAAGGTCAAAAAACCATTTTTTTTCCATTCCAATATTCTTAAATATGTAGTAATCCTATAGCGTCCTACTATAATTATATACTTATGATTACTCATTAGTTTATTTCAAGCATTATAACATGCCTTGCTTGAACAATGTAGAGGAAGAGAAAGAGATGTGGAAGATAAGAGTTAAATTACTCTTGAAAAAAATTATGTCCAACAAGAAGCGACGCTTACCAGCAAGCATGGTGCTAAATGCTCAGCAGAGGGCCTAGTGCGAGTTTTCTTAAAACCGCTGTCACAAGTCACCGCGTCGACGTAAACGCGGATTTGTATAGGCTCACAATAGTGTCATGTTTAGGCCGACAGAGGCGCTATTCCAATCCTATACAAATCTGCGTTAACTTTGATGCGGTGACTTGTGACGGCGGCAGTGAGAAACTCGCACTAGGCACTCATAGGTCTAACATTTTCCTCAGGATTTGATAATAAAATTTTTATTAAAGGAATAGTGTACATATTTTATTTCTATAATTAGAGAAGTTAAAATACACATATCCGAAGACAGAATATAGGTGCTTAAACATTAGCTGTTATTGCAATGATGGTTCAGCTGTGTGACGGTGACAGATGTATACACGTCATATATATCTGTCATTATATAAGTCAAACTATCTTCTCAGTAACTCATTCTGCTCAGTGAAAGCCTTTCGAACCATTCGGTAGCCGGTAGCATGTATAATCATGTCGTTCTGACGATTTGAAAGTACTTAGTTAAAATTCTAATCAAATAGTGATATTATTTTACATTTTATCATGAGAATTAGAGCTCATTGCCAAACAGTAAGAACAAATAATTTTAAATCATTCTTATGGAAACCATCCATAGAGAAGAGAAATGGTCCATCTAAGTCCATCTCATAGGAAAATGACAGCCAACATTTTATTTTGAGATCAAAATCTTGACTCTCAAGCATTTTACACATATTTTTTTATTTAATAATTATAACTATTTTGTGACATCGACTTATGCTATGATATGTTGATATTTACCTGTAATAGTAAATTACTTTTATTACAATACTTTTTGGATTATATTTTCTTCAAATCTTTAAATGATTAAGTAAAATACGACCACGAGACGAGGCTACCTTAACACGGAAAAATGGGCGAAAAAGGTAGCTTTTGGCAAAATAACTGCACTGCATGGTTTACAAAGGTCGCGTGTTATAGTCTCACCTAGTGTTCGTATTTAACCTAGCCATTGTTATTTATATAGCAATAATTTTTGTTTTTTTTTTCATATTTTTTTTGACTAGAATGTAGTTGTTTTTTATATTGTACTTACTTTTCGTACTTTTAGTTTGGGGCAAAAGCTATTTATATGATAAAATGTATATTTTCGTATTTCATTATTAATTCTAAGCACAAGACGGGAACCATTTTATTACGTAGTTACAATGTTATTTAAATTTAAATGCTTACAATTACTTCTTCGCATTTTGCTTGAAAACCATTTCAAAAGCTTACTATTAAAACTATCACATATTAAATTGACTACAAACATCAAAGCATTGGTTTTTGAAACTATAATAAATCGTTTTATTAATTGCATGAGGACGGACGGAATGTAGCTGCCTTGCTTGACTATTGAATTGTAACCCCTTTAGAGACCCTGCTGGCACAGTATAAATAAATATAAGGATTACAAGCAGCTAGGAATTTAGGAACAAATCTTGCGAAATGACACACTCACACAGACGCGCATATACGAGAAAGTAAGGGGAATATACGTAATGACAGTAAGAGGTAGAGGCGTATACGGCATTGACGTGTTATACCGACATTATTCAAAACATCAAAAAGAAAAATCTACATTATTTCGACAGCGAATAAAAGATAAATTTAAAAATCTACCCTCACGCTCAATGGAGCAAGCGTTCTTATTTCGATTGTTTACTACTTGTAAAGCTTAAATTTTTTATACTGTGCCAGAAAGGTCTCTAAAACGGAAGACAGAGGTGTTACAGCACCCAAAATAAATACGGATAGTTTGGTTGTCTTAGGCAATATATTCATTATACAATGTTTTATTTCACCGTAAAGCTTGTGGTGTGACATCACTGTATACTCAGTACAGACGGGTGAGATTAGAATTTGAAACAGTTTTGGCTTCACTAGATAATTGTGTTATAAACGAACATACACCATCATGTTAAAGTAGTTTGATTGTATTTTTATCACTTTAATTTTTTTGAGTTTAATTTCAAAAACCATTGCAATTCTACATACAGCTACGATTCACAACTACGCAACCTTATTCTGTATAAATAGACATCGATTTCTTACTTCAATAATTAACTTTATATTATGAGTATCCTTTCGCATTCTTTATGCCGCTTGATAAATTCCATTCATTGGACGTAATTAATTTCATAAATTGTGTTCAAAATTCATTGGAAAGCTCTCTAAAATCATCAAGCAGGAAAATATACAAAACGTCTTAAAAATATTTAACTTCTAAGTCAACAAATACGGATAGGACTTTTTTGAGTATAAATTGTCCAAAATGTTGATATAATTTTACAAAACGTGAAGATAATCAGAATTTGCTTGAAAGTAATATTTTGCTGATAATCTTAAACTCATTTGATTTCAATATAAAAAAAATAGGATGCGAGATTTCGAGAGGCTATATAGGCGCGAGATCGCTATTGTTTCGATTGTTCAAACATCTCGATACATTGCGATTGTTTTCAATTGCAGTCGATGGTAGCGAGTCTGACTCGCGCATAGCTTGCCACTCATTGAGCACTTGACCATGAGTCTGTCGATGCATACAGTCACATAAAAATAATAAAAAAAGCCTCTCGATTGTTTCATCGCCAGGGCGAGTCGATGGCTAACTCGACGGAAAATTTTTACCGACTGAGATTATTTTTATTATTGAAACATCTCGCAATCGCGCATCGCAAAAAAATTCACGATTTAATATTAAAGATTCAAAACTTTCATTCTTCTCTGGCAATTAAACGAAAGAAAAAGAAACTCAAAAGTCCATCAAATATGTAATACATCACAATTAAAATCTCCTTCCCCGATGCTGCATTCATTTTCTGGGATCTCTACACTAACAGAGTATTTCAGTTTGTCTTTATGTCATTTCATAGTGATCTCCGCCTTTAATTTGGTTGGAACTCTGTACGGCAGCGAAGGGGTGTCGATGGATTTGGTATAATGTAATCGGAGGTCCATTATGTCTCGATGTAGTGACATTATCAGGCGAAGGATTTTTGTGAAATATTCCAGCTTCTGAAAGTAAATAAATTATTTTAGAAATTTTTTTTTGAGAACTTTTTTTTTGTGAACGAGTAAGCTAGTAAAATAAGCTAAGGTAAGCTAGATTTTGGTATAAACAATATGATTGTTTATGGTTTAAAAAAATAAACGTCTTAGTTTTCAAAGTACCTATCAAGAAAAAAAGGTGTTTTAGTTTTTCGCTAGAATTTTTTTTGTTGTTAATTGTTTAGTAATTTTGGAATAATAGAACCAAAAAAATGAGAGCATGCAAATATTGTACACTAAAGGGAAAAGCTACAATTTATTTCATACCTTTTAATATTTCTAATAATAAATTAAAATTCAAAAAAATCCTTAGAGCGTCATTAAAAACAAAGTGGATTCCCTTTACTGTACAAAATATTGTTTAGAAGTAAGAAAAATATATTTGGTTAGATAATTGCATGCTAGATTTTAGTACGAGTCACAAATACTGCTCTAAGCAAAGACAAGCTTTAATATTATGTATAAATTAACTTACTTTTTATATATTTTTCCCCTCAGTGTACAATATCAGGATACTTAGACACACCACATCAAAAATAATAAAAAAAAAAACCAATATATTTTAAGAAAATATATTAAAAAAGGGGAAATTAAAATACAACGAAAAAACGATTTCAAAGACATAATACAATGAATTATTAAAACGTATTTGTTTAAAACTTAAAAAAAACACATCGTGTATTTGATATCCGTATTTTTCAATATCAATAAGTGATTTTAAAAAGCTTAAAAATTTCGCATTTTATATGACAAAGCATTTTCATAAAAAACACATTTTTCGACACACAAAAAAAATCAAAAAATTCCGAAAAATTGCGTTTTTAATAAAAATATAGTATTTTATTTCAGTTGTATGATAAATACCTGACTATCATGCATGCTGTGGCCATTCGTCATATCCCCACCGACCACAGTGCTGCAGGGCAGAGGCTTCGATACTCCTATCGTGACTATTCCTGTAGGCAAAAACATAATTTAACTCAAACTCATCTTCATTCGATATTAAATATTAGTTTTCCATGCATTTCTCTCTTTTTTTCAAGGGAAGGAAAAATTCGAGTAGCACAGTTGGCAGAACAACAGGTTTGAAGAGGTCGTGGGTTCGAGTCCCGCCTCGTGTTCGTATTTCTCCTGACCATTTTTAAGAATTTAGATTAGACATGTTACCAAAGTACTTTTTTTATATGGCAAGTTTTGGACATTCATAAGTGCGTTACCAGGGCTCAAACTTTAATTTTGGATTTTTCCTTTCAAATTGAAACTGCCACCACCAGGGTGCCTACCAACATCGGTGTTGACGCTTCATCGCGTCTCCGACCTTATTTTATATGTATTTCGGCTCATTTTTGTTTGTATTTGTCTCGTCCAATCACATTTAGTCTAGCGTGCCCACCATTCGGGTCGGGTCACTCAAAAAAAATTATACTCGTCAATTATCAACCGTCAAGTAAACCCAATTCCAAAAATTTCCCTAGTTTTTTATTGTTCGCCTAATCCTGAACAATCGGTATAAGCAGATCGTATTTGACGTTTCATCTTACCAGGGCCTAAAATTAAGAAATCATTTTCATTTTAGTGATTTGAATAATGTTTAACTCACTTTAAGTAATTTTTCACAAGCATAGAGAGCTAATTTATTAACATAAACACTTTTGCGATTTTTAAATCTACAATTGAAATTGTTTAGACAACCACTCGTCTGTCACGTTATTCTCAAACAAATGAAACAGTTTATCACAGCGATAACAAACTATTGTTTTAACAAAGATTTGCAATGAACTTGGAAATTATCAGACAAATGTTTAGTGTTGACTTGAATTATTATATTATTGTAGTCTAAATAACATGTTTATTAGTTTTAGTTTTTTCCAGTAGCTTAAAAACAGTATTAGTGGATTACTCTGTCATCATCATCCTCCTGCCCTTATCCCATGTTAGTTGTGGTCGACGCAATGTGTTCTTCTCTTCCATTTCTCTCTATCAGCCGTCATATCTGTATTCACTCCCATTCTAGCCATATCATCTTTCAGACAATCCATCCATCGTTTCATTAGGTTTTCTTTTCCCCTTGTAACCATATTGGATTACTCTGTATTTCTCCGAATAGTTTTTTTCCAGCGCTCCGTTGACGGCCACGAGCCGGTCGCAATGTAGGCAGTATACCCAGCGTACGTACCCCTGGGCGCAGCTTTGATGGCGGCCACGGCGTGTGCCAGCGGGCTGTGCGCCAGCAGCGCCCCGTTGACGGCCACGAGCCGGTCGCAATGTAGGCAGTATACCCAGCGTACGTACCCCTGGGCGCAGCTTTGATGGCGGCCACGGCGTGTGCCAGCGGGCTGTGCGCCAGCAGCGCCCCGTTGACGGCCACGAGCCGGTCGCAATGTAGGCAGTATACCCAGCGTACGTACCCCTGGGCGCAGCTTTGATGGCGGCCACGGCGTGTGCCAGCGGGCTGTGCGCCAGCAGCGCCCCGTTGACGGCCACGAGCCGGTCGCCGGGCGCCAGCCGGCCGTCGGCCGCGGCCGCGCCGCCCGCCACCACCGACCGCACCACGATCACCGAGCGCCCCGGCGCACACGGGTCCTACAACACACGTCCGTTACTTCCTCGAACACGACGTGCGCGCCCCACACTACCATCCGAGCCCCGGACTCACCAAGTAATCCAGTATGGAGAACCCGAGGCCTCGGTCTTCCTTCATGAGCTGGATGTATTCAACCTCATCACTCCACATCGCGAGGCCACTGAGTGGCTCCAACGACCTGGACCGGTTGCGCTCTAAGTCTTCTGTGCAGAATTCTGAAAATAATTGTCATTTATGAAGTATTGTAGCAATATGAAGAATTGAGTGCCAACATACGAATGGCCATGTAGAATATCTCCATACTTAAAACACATTAGTCGCAGAGAGTATTAACAAAAACATCCATAGTGAATTTGTCTCTTGGTCTCAGACGTTTTCCGACAAATTCCTCTTAGTTCTTTCAGGTATAGCTATTGAAGGTCTGACTGATGATGGGGACCGATTTTGGCCATGACGACCACTCCTACAAAAATTTTATCCGATCGAATGATGCCAACCTTCTATTGGAAGATTTTCGGCATTCTCGCACAATTGAAGGCCTATATATAAACTCACCGTCATGATCATGTCCAGCCGACATGACAGTAGTGGCGCTGCAGAGCGATGCCACTGAACTCTCCGATTTAGCCTTGATCAGTCTTTGTGGTGGTGCCAGCAGGTCTCGGAGACTGCCGCCTATCATGTTGTCCTGAAATGTTATCGACTCTACATTGGCCGTAGTATACCAGTTGGAAGCCCGTCCGTATAACAAAAAGATTGGAAATAGTTTTAGACCGAGGTCCAAAGTCAAAAGTCCAAGTCAAATTCGAAAATATCTTTATTCGATAGGCTTTTTACAAAGTACTTTTAAATCGTCAGAATGACAAAATTCTCTAGGATTATACATGCTACCGCCAGGTTCAGAAGGGTGCCTTTATTGAGAAGAACCTGGCAAGAAAGTCAGTAATGAGTGTGAACAAGAAACTCAGTAGAAGAGTGTGGGCCTCACCGTGCAGTGGTCTCGTTGTTTGTGATGCCTGGCGCACACCAGCGTGACGGAGCGCGGCAGGCCGCGCAGCGCCGCCACCACCGCCACGTGGTGCGCGCCCAGCACCCGCCAGCCGTTCACCTGCAGCGCCATACTATACTATACTACACTATTACAATACAACACGATACACTACAATACACACTGCACTCGCGCCCGTAGTCGGCAGAGGTGTTGATTAACAATATCATTTTTTCACCGAACATTATTAAATGCCAATTGGCAGATGGCGAGTCTATCTATATAGGGGGTCATGCCTGGGGAACACCGGTTACGACTGTTCTAGTTGGAACCTTGCCTTTATATTTCAATGCCCTCGAAAACTCTTATTGCGCGATTTAGGTTCTTGCGTACTCAAACATTGCATTTGTTAGCGAGTAACGCCATCTATGTTGCGAGTGGAGAATCAAACGTGCAGGCCAGCAGTCGGATGAAGTAGCGGGCTTGGCCGCCACTTGACAGTAGTAGTGTTACCTCGAGCAGCTCGTCCCCCTTGCGGAAGAGGCCGCTGGCGGCGAGCGGGCCGCGCGGGGCCAGCGCGCGGATGTAGTGGCGGGCCTGCTGCTCGCAGTCCGCCACTTGACAGTAGTAGTGTTACCTCGAGCAGCTCGTCCCCCTTGCGGAAGAGGCCGCTGGCGGCGAGCGGGCCGCGCGGGGCCAGCGCGCGGATGTAGTGGCGGGCCTGCTGCTCGCAGTCCGCCACTTGACAGTAGTAGTGTTACCTCGAGCAGCTCGTCCCCCTTGCGGAAGAGGCCGCTGGCGGCGAGCGGGCCGCGCGGGGCCAGCGCGCGGATGTAGTGGCGGGCCTGCTGCTCGCAGTCCGCCACTTGACAGTAGTAGTGTTACCTCGAGCAGCTCGTCCCCCTTGCGGAAGAGGCCGCTGGCGGCGAGCGGGCCGCGCGGGGCCAGCGCGCGGATGTAGTGGCGGGCCTGCTGCTCGCAGTCCGCCACTTGACAGTAGTAGTGTTACCTCGAGCAGCTCGTCCCCCTTGCGGAAGAGGCCGCTGGCGGCGAGCGGGCCGCGCGGGGCCAGCGCGCGGATGTAGTGGCGGGCCTGCTGCTCGCAGTCCGCCACTTGACAGTAGTAGTGTTACCTCGAGCAGCTCGTCCCCCTTGCGGAAGAGGCCGCTGGCGGCGAGCGGGCCGCGCGGGGCCAGCGCGCGGATGTAGTGGCGGGCCTGCTGCTCGCAGTCCGCCACTTGACAGTAGTAGTGTTACCTCGAGCAGCTCGTCCCCCTTGCGGAAGAGGCCGCTGGCGGCGAGCGGGCCGCGCGGGGCCAGCGCGCGGATGTAGTGGCGGGCCTGCTGCTCGCAGTCCGCCACTTGACAGTAGTAGTGTTACCTCGAGCAGCTCGTCCCCCTTGCGGAAGAGGCCGCTGGCGGCGAGCGGGCCGCGCGGGGCCAGCGCGCGGATGTAGTGGCGGGCCTGCTGCTCGCAGTCCGCCACTTGACAGTAGTAGTGTTACCTCGAGCAGCTCGTCCCCCTTGCGGAAGAGGCCGCTGGCGGCGAGCGGGCCGCGCGGGGCCAGCGCGCGGATGTAGTGGCGGGCCTGCTGCTCGCAGTCCGCCACTTGACAGTAGTAGTGTTACCTCGAGCAGCTCGTCCCCCTTGCGGAAGAGGCCGCTGGCGGCGAGCGGGCCGCGCGGGGCCAGCGCGCGGATGTAGTGGCGGGCCTGCTGCTCGCAGTCCGCCACTTGACAGTAGTAGTGTTACCTCGAGCAGCTCGTCCCCCTTGCGGAAGAGGCCGCTGGCGGCGAGCGGGCCGCGCGGGGCCAGCGCGCGGATGTAGTGGCGGGCCTGCTGCTCGCAGTCCGCCACTTGACAGTAGTAGTGTTACCTCGAGCAGCTCGTCCCCCTTGCGGAAGAGGCCGCTGGCGGCGAGCGGGCCGCGCGGGGCCAGCGCGCGGATGTAGTGGCGGGCCTGCTGCTCGCAGTCCGCCACTTGACAGTAGTAGTGTTACCTCGAGCAGCTCGTCCCCCTTGCGGAAGAGGCCGCTGGCGGCGAGCGGGCCGCGCGGGGCCAGCGCGCGGATGTAGTGGCGGGCCTGCTGCTCGCAGTCCGCCACTTGACAGTAGTAGTGTTACCTCGAGCAGCTCGTCCCCCTTGCGGAAGAGGCCGCTGGCGGCGAGCGGGCCGCGCGGGGCCAGCGCGCGGATGTAGTGGCGGGCCTGCTGCTCGCAGTCCGCCACTTGACAGTAGTAGTGTTACCTCGAGCAGCTCGTCCCCCTTGCGGAAGAGGCCGCTGGCGGCGAGCGGGCCGCGCGGGGCCAGCGCGCGGATGTAGTGGCGGGCCTGCTGCTCGCAGTCCGCCACTTGACAGTAGTAGTGTTACCTCGAGCAGCTCGTCCCCCTTGCGGAAGAGGCCGCTGGCGGCGAGCGGGCCGCGCGGGGCCAGCGCGCGGATGTAGTGGCGGGCCTGCTGCTCGCAGTCCGCCACTTGACAGTAGTAGTGTTACCTCGAGCAGCTCGTCCCCCTTGCGGAAGAGGCCGCTGGCGGCGAGCGGGCCGCGCGGGGCCAGCGCGCGGATGTAGTGGCGGGCCTGCTGCTCGCAGTCCGCCACTTGACAGTAGTAGTGTTACCTCGAGCAGCTCGTCCCCCTTGCGGAAGAGGCCGCTGGCGGCGAGCGGGCCGCGCGGGGCCAGCGCGCGGATGTAGTGGCGGGCCTGCTCCTCCCGGCCCGCCACCACTCGCACCGAGCCCTCCAGCGACAGGCCCAGCCCGCCCTCCGCCTCCTTGCATATCCTCCCCACCTACACACACACACGCACCTCACTACTGACAGGACAACACTAGACCGATGACTGATCGTCCACCACCAACCATCTACATTCTTAAACAAAAAGTAATCTTACTAGTTACAATTCCTTCCAATTACTTCCTGGCTAACAATTGCGCAGACTGAATTTACGCGTAACGGCCAAATCAATGAATACGATTAAAAATCCAACTACAACATAATTCAGTAATATGAGCTAGTTCATAAGCTCACTAGCAAACATCTGTACCCAATCCTAGAATTGGTTTTTCATGAGCTTCAGGAGTTGGGATATACAGATACGAGGTCACTCCACGAGCGCAATCAGCAGGCTTTGGAAAAAGCATTAAATGAGCAGTTCGAAAATAAACCCTATACAGCAAGTTGTAAGATAGTTACAATAATATCAGTAGGATAGTTATGTCCGGGCCAGTCGGGCTCCTTGTCCAGTATGTCCCGCCACTTGTCCTGTATCCTGCGAGCCTCTCGCTCGCTGCCCTCGTCCTCGGCGCCGATCACGATCTCCGCCTCCTCGGGGGACGTCGGGGACGGGAGGTGGGGCTGGATGGAATCCGGATCCACTTCTATTACTGTTGATTCGTCGTACTGGGGAGAACATAAGCTTATTATAAATGAAGACTAAACCAATCTGGGACTAAAGCTATGCCTATGTTTTTTTTTTAATCCGTATCACAAAATGAGACCAAAATAATCTAATACTAGGGTTTTCTTAGGCGTTTTGTAATAATGTACGTCGTTTGAAAGATATAATGAGTTGAAAGAGCGAGTGATTACACAGATATTTTCTACAAGTGGTAGGTCATTTATAAGCAAGAAACGGGAATGAACCTAGTATAGAGCCTTGCGGCACGCCTTTTTTGTTTAAACACCTTATGAATGTTACACCACTGACACCAACTTTCTGATGACGATTGAACAGTTACGAGAATAAAAATTTGAGAGCGTTTCTGTGAAGTCCATAATAGTTAAGCTTAAGAAGTAGCGTTCGATGATCCACACAATCAAAAACTTTAGGTAGATCACGTCTTAGATGCTCGCAACCTTTGAAAATGTGTTTTATCAATTTTGATGCTAAGCCAGGGTATCATGATATGGAAATTTGCTCACATTTGCCTATTAGTAACGCAAGAAGCGCTGCTTATACTCACTACACTAAAACTGTATTTGGCGAGAGAGGTGACCGAGGGGCTGGGAGGCGCGACGGGGGACCTCCTCCCGTCCTGAGCCGCCAGCGCCTTCTGGAGTTTCTCAAACCCCGCCCCGCGGAGATACCTACAACAATACAATTTGATACAGTAACATTGGTAGTGATCATTTTCTGGATGATTGTATGTTTAGACACCCAGTTAACGCTTACTGCAGGAGGTAATCAAACTTAAATCAAAATTAAGTTAACAAACGAACTAGACCGAGAATAGTTTAAAACGTATTTCACTTTGTCTAGGTCTACAGGAAGAATAAATCACTAGATTTTTGTGCACTGAAGTTTAAATTCTAATTTCTTCTAGAGACGGCTCCTAAGCCGCGAAAAAAGTGGAAGGGCCAAATTTCTTATATCCGCGAGTAGCTCAGTGGGAATAGCAACCAAACGGTTGCAGAGGTCGGGAGTTCGCGTCCCGCGTCTTGTATTCGTATTTCCTACCCATTTAAAGAATTTAGATAAAGCATTTCAATTTTAATTTTCACGTATATTTACGAAAAATCTTAGCTATAATTTAGGCTTAGCACGTTTCAAAACGATATCGAAGTACGCATTCGTGTGTAAACAAACGTATAAGCGTACATTAGTCATAGTCCCAAATAGACGCTTATTGCTTACACAAACAGATTTACCGCTAAAATGAGTATTTGTGAAAAGCTTGTCGTAAATTTTCTACCACCTGCTATTGTTTCATAAACACATTTGGAATTAAAGAATGTATTTACCAACCTTGGGATGTATTTCAGGCATTTGTTTTAGGGTTTTAACAGGATTGAGAATTGGTAAAGGTGCCGTCGCAACTTATAAGCGCTCAGCGAAAATAGTAAGGGTAAATGAGCATGTGTTTTATTCGACTACTGCGCATTTAAGGTCACCGCTCATAATTTGTGACGGCATAATTCGAGTACGAAAGCGATGTAAGTCCTAAACACGGCGGAAAGTCCCGGGTTTACTAAAATCTTAAGTGCTGTGATCCACATTAGCTGGCGGTGCAGGAAAACATCGTGAGGAAACCTGCATATGTCTGAGAAGAGATTTTTTTTTAAAGAGTACCTAATTTTTTAAATTCTTGGCGTACTTTTTTAACTCGTTCTTGAATTGAATTCCGTGAGAGGAAATATTTTTTTCTGGAGATTTTAAGGACCACAATTTTTTTACTTTATCGTACTACTCGTATTCTTTAAACATTTTCTTGTCCAGACAAACATAAGAAAAAAGTTGCTAAATATGTGCAGCCGTTCTAAATATTTGTACAGAGGCCGTCACGAGATTTGAGCGTTCTGCACTGGCCTTGAATGTGCACCGCCATAGCTTGTGGGACCTGTAAAAACTAGTACCTCAAAGCTTTCAGTCTAACGATGGGTCCTTTAGCGTCGCGCAGCAAACCCACTGCCTTGTGGTTGGTGACCCCGTGTAGCGACACACCGTCCACCTGGAACGTAACACACTTTCATAATACTAGCTATTGTTCTTGTGAAAAGAGCTAAAGGAGTTTCATCGGTTACACAGACAAGAGTTATGACGCTAAAATTTATGATGAACGAATTTCGTCGACGATGTTTCGACATTGTGGGGCCCTAATCGCTTTCTCTGAAAACAAAACTTCGGCCTAAATTCGCAAAGTGCCAGCCACAGTTCTTGTCTATACAGATAAATAAAATTTAAGTGTCTGTTGTCTGTTGTTGAAAAGATGCAATTCAAAAATTACAGCTTTTCACTAAATGCATATGAAAGTATACACGCTACTGACACTGAAAAACCAAGTTTTATAATTTTTCTCTGTCTGTCTGTTTGTTCCGGTTAATCTCCGAAACGGCTGGACGGATTTTAACGGGACTCTTTCACTGGTAGGTAGCTGATGTTTCAAGGAGTAACTTAGGCTACTATTATTTATTAAACATTTTAGGGTTCCGCGACAATAAGGATGAAACTAAATCTACGCGGGTGAAACAGCAGGGCACAGCTAGTTCGTTCTAAAATTACGCCCGAACGTGGTCTGATAGAAATGTCTTTGTCGTTCATAGATTTTAAACCTACTTTAATTTTATTTTTATTAATTTTCGTTTGCGCAGTTTCGTTTTTAGCGAAAAGAGAGTAGACCATGTTGTGACGATATTTTGAAACCTTTACCTTATTCTAACAACCGTGATAATGTACTATGTCTATCTTTATAGGGTTACAAATCCTTTTCGAAAATCCCTTTTAGGATTGCTTAATCCTTCTATATATGTCTGTCTCTCTCAGCACAAGTATTTTTCTATCTATACATATAAAATTCCAAGTCCAGACTGTCTAACTTACATCAAGGCACAGTCTAAAAGTCGCTGATCTTAGAGGCATGAAATTTGGAGGGTGTGTTCTTTGTGAAGTGTACGTACACTAAGGAAAAGTTGTCTGAAATTCCACCCCAAAAGGGTGTAAAATGGAATGAAAGGTTATATGTAAAATCTCACTGTCACACAGGCGAAGCTGCGGATGGAACTAGTTTCTAGCTCTCTAATGAATAGTTAATATCTGTTACAATTCATAGAATATACAAATATTCCCACAAGTAACTCGCAGTGAACCCTTGATACAGTCGCCAACAAAACTGGGACCTTTGAATAAATAATTCGCTAGCTCCCACCCCTCGCTCCCAACAAAGCAAATTAACCTATTTTCATGCGCCTTGCAAAGCTGGCGAGCTGATATACCTTGTGCAGTACATTGGCGATACTTGTGTAAGGACATTTATTACGAGAAATTCTTTGATTTGATGGTATTTTGCTAATTAAAACCTACGTAGATAAATAAAATTTAAGTATCTGTTTATACATATTTAAGTAACAGCATGTCATACACGATACAAACATTAAAAAAACATTTCTACTGTATGTTTGTTCCGGCTAATCTTTGAAACGTCAGGACGGATTTGAACGGAACGTTCACTGATAGCTGATGTTATTTTTATTAAAATAAAAGGTACCGCGACATAAAGCCACCCATGGAATTACTTCTACGCGGGTAAAACCGCGAGGCACAGTTAGTTTATATTTTTCTAGAGATTTCCTTCTCTAAAGGAGTGACCGTCAAATTAATTAGTAAGTTAATTAAATTTGAAATTTTGAAATCTTTCCTAATTGAAGAGTTTTAGCACTTAGTGTCTCAAAGTTCGCGTTAAGTGCTAATGGACCGATCATGTCCGGGTTTGAACATTGCAAGTTTAAAAATACATTTATCTCAGCGTTTTCATGAAAACAAAGCGACACAACAACCTCTCCAACGAACGAAGGGCCATCCCTTATATCTTGTTAAAAGCACTCGTCACTGGGTAACAATATACGCAAGGACGACTCACATTCGTTTAGGATTCGTCTTAGTGAAGGTGAATGAAAATGTGATTTTTTTACAATATTTTGATAATTTTTACTCAATACGCAAAACAGCTGCACGAATTCGGATAAAAATTGTTATACAGGCAGACTGGACTAACACATAATTATATTACAGAAAAAACAATGTTTTAGCTACTGCTAACTATACTTAACTAGCCGTGCCCCGCGATTTTACCCGCGTATAGTTAATTTCATGGGTGACCCTAATGTTTTTTTTTTAATAAAAGTAGCCTAAGCCACTCCTTGTAAAAGCTTTCTGCTAGTGAAAGTCTCGTTAAAATTGGTCCAGCCGTTTCGCCGGCACAAACAGACAGACACACGGAGAAAAAAATTAAAATAGTTTTTTGCATGGTACTTAGTACCGTATATACTTTCATATGCATTTAGTGAAAAGCTGTTATTTTGGATTTTCAAACAGATACTTCGATTTTATTTATCTGTATGATGTATTGATGTTTGCGTACGCCTCGCCGGTTACCAGTCATGGGAGCTGGTCTTATGTATGTTTTAATGTTTCCTCGGCTCTCTGCACTTAACCTACTTCTCGTCTGTATCTTATATCATTAGCTATACGAGGGTAAGACGACACATTATTTAGGCATTTTCGTAGCCTTGTTACTAATACATTCCTTGTTTCTCAATCACTACCAAGAAAGTGAAGTACGTTGGGGTAAGTTCAATGCTGGTATAAGACCGTATGATAGACATTTCTGACGTAATCTCTACATCTACACTTATTTTATAAACAGGTAAGATTTTAATTGTTTTTTGTTTGTTCGTTTCGCACCCTCAGACTATAGGGCCTCAACTCAACATTTTGAGAAAATGAGTTAAGATCATAGACGGACCTAAAAATTTATGTTATAGCCGATGAACATTAAAACAACGGAGCTTTTTTATGATAGGAACAGCAGAAATATATTTCCGCCTCTTTCACAGCGCTCCGAAACTACTTAACCGATCTTGATCAAATTATTACAGCAATAGATAGCTAGCTAGATAACATCATCAAAGTCAAAGTCAAAGTCAAAAATATCTTTATTCGATTAGACTTTATACAAAGCACTTTCAAATCGTCAGAATGACACAATTTACAGGATTATACATGCTACCACCAGGTTCGGAAGGTTGCTTTTACTGAGAAGAACCTGGCAAGAAACTCAGTAATTACTCTTTTCAAAAATATTATACAATTTAAAAAAAAAAACAAAATAAATCATTTGAGAAATGTAAGCCCATGGACACAGTTCCAATGTACAAATGTCGATAAAAATTAACATAAAGAAAAGTCTAGTAGTTCTAATTATATCTAAATGCGTAGCTTGAGATGACCAGCCCCCACAAGCAGCACCTGTTCACAAGTATGACGAGAATGCCAGCCATCGCCCTCCTCAACCATTATAGAGGGAAGTGAGCGACCCGTCATCCTGACGCCGCCGCAAGCAAAGGCATTTTAGTGAGCATCAGCGAGTAACATAGACTATATTTTATCCCCGTTCTCCCACGGGAACGGGAACTACGCGGGTGAACCTCGTGACGTCCGCAGTCTACACCAATAAATAAAATTGAACTGTCTATTTGTAATTTCGAATTAACAGCAACTTGTGCACTATAATATCTCCTGCGCAGATGGCTAATCCCCGTTGATTAGTCGCCGTGACCGAAACTCAGTTGAAAAGATTTATCATTGCGTTTAAGGCATAATGTAGCTTATCCATATGTGAATAGGGTATCAATTGGTCTAGTCCTTACCTCAACAATCCTGTCGTTGACCTGAATCCTCCCGCAGAGGTCGGCGGAGCTGCCTTCGCTGATACTCTTCACGAATATACCGCTCAGTTCCTCTGGGAACAAAGTATCCATATCATTTTATCAGAAAAATTGAAATGAAAAATATTTATTCAATTTAGACTCGAGAATTTACCACCGGTTCGGAAAATAGCCTTCTGAGAAGAACTGGCAAGAAACAGACACATTACATTTGGAAAAGCTCGTAAATATTTACGGTCAGTGAGTATGGTCCCGTTGGACCAATTTTAACGAGATTTTCACTGGCAGATAGCTGGTGCTACAAGAAGTAACTTAGGCTACTTTTATTTTGTAAAAAAAGTGTTCCGCAAAATAAAGTGACCAATGACAGCAACCCAGCTGGTATTGAGTGAAATTATTTAATTGGTGATTAATTTATCGACTGCAAATGTCTTGGAGGCCGAGTGACAAAAAAGTTTATCTGAATACAAAGCTAAAGTGCAGTGCGCACCATGTGCTTCATGGTGACAGACAACATCGTGAAGAAACCTGCATATGTCTGAGAAGAAATGTTAAGTCCCACACTGGCTCTTAATCATCTTCGGTGACACTCTGCCTACCCCTTTCGGAGACCCTTCTGGGAATCCGTGAGAATATCGGCGGAGGCTACTTCAAAAAAGACCATTTCCTTTTCCAAACCACTTCATAATACAAGGCATTGTTTACATAAAGGAATCCAGTTTGAAATAACGAGAATTTTTGGTGCATTGTGTTGGTAGCTGACCTATATTGGAACCAAATGAAACACATAAATTGTACTGCATCCACATCGGGTATACAAGTAGCTGGAATATTGGCAGAGTTGGCGCTTGCTATTGCAAAAATTTACGCTCTTTATTTTGAAGCTTGAGAGTTCAGGGTAAGTATTGTATTTGCCACAAAAAGGATAACCTGAAGAATTCTCGAAGTTTTAGAACCACTTTTCAATATACAGGTTAAGTTATGACATATTTGTTTATCGTAAAACTGATTGGTAAGGTTGAGGCATCTATAAACAACAGTGTTCGACGCTTTTACTGCTTAAACCCAGGGTTTTCCCGTCGAAACAGTCGTGAAAATCCTAAAATTCATTAACAAATTTCGCACTATTATAATAAGAGACTCCGGCCTAGTCCATTATCAATCCGTCTAGTATCCTCAAAAATCACATAAGGTTTTTTTATACATACCTTGTTCACAGACGTATCCGGCGACGGTGATGCCGAGGCCTAGAGCCGAGTCCTTGCTCAGTTCGACCTCGTAGCTCAGGGTCTCAGGTTCACCTGTGCCGCGGACTGCCATGTCCAGGGGGAGCCTATACGTCACAACACTATTACACCTAAATGATTTTGAAGGTTAGAGGGGGTATCCTCAGGGCCTTAAAAGGATGTAGCCCATATTTGCGCAATTGCTCTCAAAGTCTAGATTTTCTGATTCGTTATTTTCTGTCAATTTCCATCTTAGGAACGTATTTATCACAGCTACTCAAAGGAAAATATCGAAAAAAAAATCAGGAGTGTTTCTTCGATTATTTGAATATTTACAATTTATCGAGAAGAGAGGATTTCTTAACTTCTATTTTAATGTCATTTTACATTATCTTAATGCCAAGATGAAATTGCCATAATATGTAATATGTGTTACCTAACAGGGGGTAGTTGGGGCTGCGCCGGCGCCGGTACATAGGTCGGCGGTTTGGGAGACGGAGCCAGCGCGCCGCGAGGCACCACCGCTACTATTGATGCCACTGGCTGTTCACAAACAGTTACAAGGCAATTATTACACGTTAGATCAGCAGGTAAAGAATGGGATCTCAAGGCATAGTTAAAGTTTAGTTTAAATCCTAGAAAGACACATAAGAATGTCGGTAAAAGAGAAACTACCCTTCTGACAAAGAAACAACTCACGGTGCGAAAACTAGCCTTGTCAGAAGAACTGGCAATTAAGTCAGCCAGGCATCTAGTACATTTACCCATAACAAAAAATAATTACGATAAAAATTCCGATCGAGACAATTAGGTACACCAAATTGTTTAAGTCCCCTGTATGATGTAGTAGGGGGAGAGTCTATTTCCAAGAACCGGCCACTGATACAGACTCTGGGCTTCTACTGTAAAATTTCAGATTTCAGGTGTAAAATCCCAATATCAACTTTTCTTGACTCGGGAATTGAACCCTCATCGAGAGCTCATGCTCCCCACTAGCCTTTTACGACTAACGAAGCAGGTAAACTGATCATCCGAAAACCCTAAAAAAACATGAGGCCCTAAAAATATTCTAATTGGATTTTACCCTATGGTGCAGCCTCTCCTCAATGATGGTGGGAGGAGGTGACGCCGGGCTGGTGTCTTCACACAAGGCTCCGAAGCCATCGTGGCCTGCCTCGGCTAGTCTCCTCTCCAGTTCGATGGGGTCTGCCAGCAGTCTGGACGGCACCACCGGGGCTGGAGATGCGCCTAGAGACTGCAGACAAAAACAAATGGATAGGAGCAAGTCCTAGTAAACAAGTTATTAGAGTACTCGCCTGCTATACAAGCGACGCAAGTTGCAATCTATGCGCTGAATTTCCCGAAGGGGTAGGCAGATATATAGTATGACTACACCCACATTTCGCCAGATTTTTGTCCCATGGAATAAGGAGAGAGCCTATTGCCATCAACCGGACAATAAACCTGATTCCGGGCTGCTATTGGGACATTACAGATATCGGTTTGTCCGAACCGAGGATGGAATCCAGGATCTCGAGTTCCACAGTAGAGATTACGACAGCAAATAAAGGAGTACATTTTTAAACGTTATGAGTGAACTAGCCTCACGCTCGATGGATCAAACGTTTTTATTTCAAAAATTTGTTCAGGATTCCATACTGCTTGGTAAGCTTATTTTTACACTGTGACTTTATCCTTTGACGTGCAAATGTTATTCGATCCAAAGTTGGTAAGTGACTTGACGTTACCTACATCAAATTATTTGCTGTACCGTTCCTCTCAACGTTACAAAGTGTAAGTTATTCCGAGCCTATTCTCGGAGCCGCTTACTTAATTGGAGAACTTTTACTGTGAGCCGCGACCGCCGCGAGGGCGTTTAGTAAAGTCGCCAATTAAGTCGCGACGTACTTCATTCGATACAAGCTTGTGCTTGCTACTTCATTCGTGTATTTTTAACAACGTGTTTTAAGAAGGTGTTTTCAGTAAATTCTTATTTCAGGCGTGAACTTAACTGTTTGTCGAAAATTGCAAAAATGCGTCACATTCAACAACTTCACAGAGATTTGTTTGGTCAACTTGAAAAGTCATCATCAAGTTGTTAGAAAGTCTTTTTTTCAATGCACATAGCACTAAGCTACTAAAAAACGTTAAAACATTTTTAAAAGTGAATCTTCATACATAATAAAAAATCTAAATCTAAACAGATAAATAAAATTGAAGTGTCTGTTTGTAAATCCTAAATAAGAGTTGTTCACTAAATGCACTTGAAAGTATACACGCTTCTGACACTAAAAAACCAAGTTATAATTTTTTTCTCTGTCTGTCTGTCTGTTTGTTCCGGGTAATCTCCGAAACGGCTGGACTGATTTTAACGGGACTTTCACTAACAGTTGGAGCCGCGGTTTCTCAGACATGACATCCTCCTGGCTGGAGGATCTAGCCTTTGTTGGGGATGCAGCATGATCACTAGCTCTCTCTACAGTCCCAGGGACACTTTAGCTTGTATTCTTGTCACAACATCTAGGGAACTAGAGCGAAAGAAGTACGAGAAGCACTCTTTTTGACGCAGCGTAACGATCATCTAAAACTTATTTATTTACTAAGCTTGCTTTGTGCAAACTTAACGTGTAGTAATTCAAAGTTTTCAAATACTCTAATACCTGCAATAAAGTTAAAGCTGATTAAAGTTAGTTACTCGACTCGGCGAGTCATTAAGTTTTGACGTGGAGCGGTTAAGTTGAGAAATTAAATGTACCCCGAGTGTGATATGCCTACGCTTTGAAATGCTGGCATTATAGCTGTCTGTAACCTACTTTGGAAGTTTTATACGAAAATTCTAATATATATTGCTAGGTATACTATTACAAAACTGTGTAATTAAAAAGAAACTAATTTTATCAATACAAACGAAAAATACCAACCGATTCTTATTATAAAAAAACTATTTCAATCGTTTTGTTCACATCCCTAAAGCAGACCACCATTCACCAACCAACAGCCACTGGTGATAAACGACAAGCTGTTCAAGATTTTTCATGCATTGTTTAAAGGCATGTCACTGCCACCGTTTTGCGACGCTTGTGATTTGATAGTCACTAACCACCGGTGGCTTTGGTAAGTGGCCCGTAGCGAACCCTTACCTGTGAAGCCTGCGTCCCTGAGGTAGGTCTGGCGACGAGCAGACGCACGCATGCACCGCACTGGCGCAGCACCGCCGCCGCTTGTCGAGCGCACATCCCGACCACTGACACTGCGCCGATGCGGAGCAACATGTCACCGCTGCGTAGGCGGCCATCCTACACACAATTCACCTATTACATTTCACATGCCATGGAAAGTCCGAATGCAATCCTTGAAAGGTACCAGGTAAATATCACTCCATACACCACCACTCCTTTCACACACGTGACCAGCCCACTGACACTTCAGCTTGCTGATCCTACACTACGTTAGCCACTCCGCGGTCTGCGCTCTAGGACACGTCTGCTTCATCGACCATCGGTCCCTCCACCTACGTAAGCAGCCCACCGTACGCTAGGACTCGATTAGGAGGGGTCACACGCCAACATAAATAAAAACAGTATTAACCTCTAAACGATGAAAGTAAAATAATCAAAACGACCTATTAACCCGTATCAAAGTTACATCAATTGCTCCTAAACGGTGTACTAAAAGCCCCACGAAGAAGGACAGCAATCCTATTAAAGTTTGGTAACAAAAGAGACGGCTATATGTTTGTAAGCACAATACTAAACAGTACATTAAGTCGGGTCGTAACATCGTTTACGATTGGGCGATAATGTTTCTTTTTGTACTTTTCCTTAAATTTTGTTTGATGGTTTATTTTAGACGATTCTGGCTTGTTGTTGAGCAAAAGAGGGACTAGAAGGAGAGATTATGGAGCTGCTTCGCAAACCACGAATAATCATTATCTACGGGTTAAAGTGGGTTTGAAAAGTTTGACAAATTTTTTTTAGTACGTGTATGGAGTTACAAATGGAGTGTCCTAAAAACTATGGATGGAGTGTGTAAAAGATGATATGTCTAGAATCGGAGTGAATACAGATATGACTTCTGATAGAGATGATGGGATAAGCATGTTCTTCTCAGTAAAAGCAACCTTCCGAACCTGACGGTAGCATGTATAATCCTGTGTAATCGTGTCGTTTTGACGATTTGAAAGTTCTTTGTTAAAAGTCTAATCAAATAAAGATATTTTTGAATTGAATTTTGAATGATGATAAAGGTAGTTACCCGGTCAGCGACGCCCCCGGGCAGCACGCTCTTGACGACGACCCCCGAGGAGCGGCCCCCCACGATGCCGAACGCAAGCCCCGAGCCATCGTTGACCAGCTCCACAACCTCCACTTGTGCCCATTCGCCGAACACCTGCTGTACAACACAAGAGGATTATCTACTTGAAGTCAAAATAACTCACTAGTCGCCAGTAAGTTTTTCGAAGGTTCCTCTCGATTTCTCATGGCTGCCACCATCAGAACTGAACCAAATTAAATTGGAACCACTTGGGGTGCATCACCTTTCAAATAAAAGATATCATCGAAATCGGTTCATCAAGTCAAAGTTTTGAGAAAAAAAAACATACTGTCGAATTGATAACCTCCTCCTTTTTTTTGAAGTCGGTTCAGGCTACAAACCTTTAAGGCCTATGATGTCACGTCAGGTTTGAAGTGAAGGAAAACATCGTGACGAAATCTGCCTATTATGTTTGAGAAGAAATTCAAAGGGTGGCTTTTCTATAAAGAGGCACTGAAGTGATAATTGGTCGAAATGTAACCTGTGCCTGCCCCTTCAAGGATTTTGGAAAGGCGTGAGAAATATATAAACACTAGCTGTGCCCCGCGTTTTCACCCGCGTAGGTTTAGTTTCATCCTTATGGTCGCGGAAACTTAATATATTTAATAAATAAAAGGTAGCCTATGTCCTTTCTCAGGTTCTAAAGATTGTCTGTGCCAAATTTCATCAAAATCGGTTGAGAGGTTCAAACGGGAAAGCGTAACAGACAGACAGAGTTACTTTCGCATTTATAATATTAGTAGGGATTCAAGCCAACACACACTGAAAACCAGCTCTAGATTGAACTAGATCCCAGTGTGGTCTGCGGATAGATGAGTTGTGTCCCTTGAAGACAATGTGCGGCAACACCCGATGTACTGGTGCGAACCACTTTGCACACTAGTTACTTAACAACACTAGTTATTTCGTTTTTGTGTTATATTTGCTACTAGCTGTGCCCCGCAGTTTCACCCGCGTAGTCATAATTTCATGGATGGCCCGCAGAACCCTAATGATTTTTCTTAAAATCAAAGTAGCCTTAGTTACTCCTTGTATCATCAGTGAATGCCCCGTTAAACTCGGTCCAGCTGTTTTAGAAATTACCCGGAACAAACAGACAGACAGACACAGAGATTTCTTTTTCACATTGTATTTTTTATATCAGTACGTATATACGTTCATATACATTCAGTGAAAAGTTGTTATTTTGAATTACAAACAGACACTTCAATTTTATTTATATGTATAGATGCATAGATAAAGAAATAATTTAGCAACCTGATGACATATATAAGGTATTGATAGTGCTCACTAAGCTGCCTGCCAACAGATTCAATGTATAATTCATGATCCCACGGTACAAGAAGCGTACAGCTCAACAGAATCCCCAAAGGGTACTTGAAGGGATCACAGCGGCTCACCAGTATCCTTTGCTTGCTTATACTGTTTTTGCCACCTCAGTCTTAGGTCTTTGTGTCATCCTACTGAGGCAAGGCAAGATTTTGCTTTGAATTGTCATTCATGATAACCTATACTAATATTAGAGAACTGAAGTGTCTGATTGTTTCGATAAACTGGCTGATTACAGGAATAACGATAAAAAAATATTATAGGTTTTGGATATCGAGGAAAGCTTTCGGCTTTATGTCATCATGTTGCGACTATTTTTATTGTAAGCGGCGGGTGAAGCCGTGAGGCACAGCAGTAATATACAAGGTTTTACATGATAAGGTAGTTTCTAATAACCTATTCTTGAGAAATAACTAATATTATTGTAATCAGTATTTATTATATTATAATACTAGCTGTGCCCCGCGGTTTCACCCGCGTAGATTTAGTTTCATCCTTATTGTCACGGAACCCTAATATTTTTGATAAATAAAAGTAGCCTAAGTTACTCCTTGAAACATCAGCTACCTGCCAGTGAAAGTCCCGTTAAAATCCGTCCAGCCGTTTCAGAGATTACCCGGAACAAACAGACAGACAGACAGACAGACAAACAGACAGACAGACAGAGAAAAAATTTAAAACTTGGTTTTTTAGTGTCTGTAGCGTGAATACTTCCATATGCATTTAGTGAAAAGCTGTTATTTTGGAATTACAAACAGACACTCCAATTTTATTTATCTGTATAGATATGATATGTAAGTTGGAGTTGCAGAAAGGTATTGCACGCACAGTCATTTCCGTAACGGCCCTTAGCCTGTAGACAAAGTAAAATTATCCTCTCGCTTCGCTAGTAGAAACAATACAAAATGTACGGGAATGTCACGTGAATGATTTATGTCATTTTTCCATACATTTTGTATCGTTTCTATTAGCGCAAGCGCAAGAGAATGTTACTTTGTCTAGGGCTACTACGGATCATTACATAATAATAATGATCTAAAGGTAGACAATAGATAGTAACCATAGACATTGGACGCTTTCCCACTGCCATGATATCGTCCGCCGATATTTTACTACAATGACACAGTGTGAAAGCGTTCAAAGTGCCTAGTGATCGCGTTAACGTAAATTCAGATTTGTACGGGATCAAAATAATGTAAGGGCCGACAGATGACGCTGTTTCGATCCTATACAAATCTGCGTTTACGTCAACGCAGTGACTTGTGACGGCGGCAGTGGAAAACTCGCACTAGGCACTCAGTAGTAATTGTATCAAACTACTAGTCCGACGATATGGTGTCGTTACCGCTAACGTCCAATGTGAAAGCGCCCATATCACTCTATAACAATAAATTTAGATTGATTCAGAGTTCAAAGGACATAACCACATAATCTATACATCTATACGTCAAAATTGAAGTGTCTGTTTGTAACTGCAAAATAACAGTTTTTCACTAAATGCATATGAAAGTATACGGTACTGACATAGAAATACCAATTTTTAAAACTTTTCTCTGTCTGTCTGTCTATCCGTCTGTTTGTTTGTTCCGGGTAATCTCCGAAACGGCTGGACCGATTTTAACGGGAATTTCACTGGTAAATTGCTAATGTTACAAGGAGTAACAAAGTTTTATTTATTAAAAATATTAGGGTTCCGCGACAACTTATCTTATCTTGTTTGTGGCATTATTAGGTCCGGTTGCCCGGAAGCACGTCGACCCTTGGAATCTTTTGTGCCTTTTTGCCTTATGCTCTACGTACCTGACTCCTCAAATACTCCCTGAACAAGCCGGCAGATCTTGCCCATGGGGAAGAGCTTGTAGTCCTCTGGTTTCGGATACGCTTTACCTAGTAGGTCCATTCGCCATTTGGCCAGTGCATCGCAACAATAACGAACTAAATCTACGCGGGTGAAAGCGCGGGTCACAGCTAGTAATGAATATATATGGATAAACACAACAATTCTGTACTTTGTATGTGACAGAGGCACCGATGTTCTCACTAATCAATAAACTAATCAACTGGAAAGCAATAAATTACCCTTAATAGGAGTCATAGCCTCAATAGCATTGTTTACTTCATGCTGTGACACCACGCGACGCGACAATCGTTTTGTATCTTTAGAGTTTACCTACATGGCCGTAATGGCGACAAAATGCCGCTATTATTAACTATAAATAATAAAAAATAAATTTTGTGAAATAAATAACTTACTTTTGAAGTTGGTCTTTGGCACCAACTTCTAAAGTAAGTTATTTATTTCACAAAATTTATTTATAGAAAAAAAACATACAGTCGAATTGATAACATCCTCTTTTTTTTGAAGTCGGTTAAATAAATAAATATGCTCACGCAATCCCAGAATGGTCCCCAAAGGGGTAAGCAGAGATTCTGCAACAACCACACCTACCAAATATGATTAAGTGCCAACGTGACAGATGGTGAGTCCATCGCCGTCTCAGCCACTATACATACGTGGTTAAATTACTTCTCAAACATATGCAGGTTTCCTCACGATGTTTACCGACACCGTAAAGCGTGTGAGATGAAATTACGGCACGTAAGTGTTTTTAGAAAAGCTTATTCAAGTCGCTGGGAATCGAAATGGAAAATGTGTCTCATCTTCATGCATACCCGTTGTTTTGGAGATCTTATAACGTTCATCCGCGATTATTCGATCGATAGTCGGCTGGTATAAAAAGCAATTTACTAACAAACTTTATTGCGTGATAGTTTCATGCGATGGCGTCATTTTACATACGTATGTGTATTATCAAGAGATTGTTGTTTTCCACAACCAAAACGTAAGGCAATAAAAAGACGGTTCCAACGATCAGAGTGTCTAGTGCGAGTTTTTCACTGCCGCCGTCACAAGTCACCGCGTGAAAGTTTTGTATAGGATCGGAGCAGCGCCTCTGTCGGCCTTAATATGACACTATTGTGAGCCCATACAAATCTGCGTTTACGTCAACGCGGTGACTTGTGACGGCGATTTTAAGAAAACTCGCACCGGGCACTCAGATGCGTACACACATGTATGTATTAAGTATCTTTATCTATACATCTATATCTATACCAATAAATAAAATTGAAGTGTCTATTTTAATTTCTAAATAACAGCTTTTCACTAAATGCATATGAAAGAATAAGCGGTAGGTTATCAAAAATGATCTCCTTCCGTCTGTCTGTCTGTTCTGGCTAATCTCGGAAAAAGCTGGACCGATATAAACGCTTTCACTGGCAGGTAGCTGATGTTTCAAGGAGTAACTTAGGCTACTTTTGTTCAAAAAAGCATTAGGGTGGGACACCCACATGAAATTACGCATAAATTACGCATTAATTACGTATTAATTAAGTCTACGCGGGTGAAACTGCGGGGCACAGCTGGCTTAATGCAAATGCAAATTGAAAGTAAATTTATGTTTCTACCTCTTCTGTCCTAGAAATCTCACATTACAATGACAGAACACGAATGCGTTGAGGAGAAATCATGCCAATGTCTTACTATCGGTCACATAGCACCTGAAATCTCCGGTGTGAACACACCATCCCACCCGCCCTTGTAAGAAGCACACACTACGTACATTCGTCAACAAAGCTAACTGTGTTACAGCTCAACTTCGAAGGAATAAATTACCTAATGTAACAAACAATCAAGTTGTCAAAGTAATCCTGATATATTATAGAAAAACAAGTAATAAATCAACATATTTACCATGATGCGCTTAATTCGCCGCTTGCTTTGTGGCTTGCGCGCGATAAGTTCCAATCAGCTGACCTTCTCCGCCATCTTGGATCTCACTGACAGTTCCCGCGGAAACAGCCGAGCGGTCCCGAACACGACACGAAGGATACAGATGCTATGATGAACATTATTCACTAATTTATTTTAAGACTTAGAAATACGGTGCCTAATAAGTTGTACTGTTTCGATGTTAGGTTTATCTGAAACAAAAAGAAATCGTGATAAATACAAGGTTTGAAGAATATTTAATACAAAATATTTTTATTGCTTTTTAGTTTAGTACATAAATTATATAATAATAGGCTATTAAAACAAAGGAACATGGCGTAAATGTGCATTACGTTAAGCGCTGATTTTCAGCCACTACTGATCCCTTAGATATTGTGTGGGAAAATTATGTGGGAAAAGAATCCCAGTTATATTAGACTAAGTCCCAAATATTTCCGACTAAGTTTTCTAAGAAAAACAATAACGAAACTCAGCCCAGTTAATCCAAGGAAGCTTTGAGAAACCACAGTATACTAAGCTCCGATTTTTGCTTAGTTTTTAAATAGCCCAGTCTCACCCCAATGCACAAACGGGCGCTCCCTTAATGCTCCACCCTCTAGGTTACATTGTGACCTAGTTAGATCACTGCATATGCTAAATATGCAAAATTCTGTGTGTTAGAGTGGCTGTAAGATTTCGCATACAAAATTTCTAGCCCCATTAAGGGTGGAAATTCGAAAAACCTTTTCTTAATGTTATATCTTTTCTTCACCAAGAATACACTCTAATAACACGTCTGTTGTAGTTTAGGTTGTGCGTTGGTTAAAGTACGAGAGTTTTTACATCAATAGACTAGCTGTCCCTCACGGCATTACGCGATTAACTTAGCGGTATTATTTTCCAAATAAAAGTAGCCTAAGATACTCCTTATAGCAAGTCTGGTTAAAATCGCTGGAGCCCTTTCAGACATTATCCGGAACAAACAGACAGCGAGAAAGAGAATATACCTACTTAAGTACTTTCATATACATTTAGTGAAAAGCTGTTGATTTGGAATTACAAACAGACACTTAAATTTTAGTTATCTGCATAGTAATATATATGTATAGATATTATATAAATCGAGACAGACTTTGAGTGGAATCTGTAATGATGTAGCGATAAAATCCTAATCTGGCAACCCTGGAGATATAATATATGAAACAGAACGATATGTGATGCGATAACGATGCTATTAGCATGACTGATGGAGCAATAAAGAGAGGTGACTCATGAGATGCGCACACGATCACACTAATGGCTTTTACTGGTATTCATTCAATTTAAAATATGTTATACATTCATAAATTCTATATATATATGTCTACAAGCTAGAAGAGCCGTGGTGGCCGTGGGATTTGAGCAGACGCCTGCTACGCAAGCGACGTAACTTCGAATCCCAGCGGGAGATGAACCAATGAGTTTTTCTAATAACTTATGTGCAGTGATTTCACACCAGTGTAGAAAAATATCGCGAGAAAACCTGCATGTGTCTGAGAAGTAATTCAAAGATGCATGTACAGTGCCTGAGATGCCGATAGACTCACCATCTGTGACTTTGTCGTTTCGTCACACCATAGTGACAAAACTATTGAACTGGAGGTTAGGTTATCAATAAGTATTCAGTCCACACAGTATCCTTGCTTGTAATGCATACATCGTGACTGCATTTAGTCCAAATTACGAAACATTTCCAAACAATATAAACGGGTCTCTTTGAGACTTTTAAGAGCGCTTGTGTCCTTAAACATAAGAGTACCCCATATCCTTATATTGGCAAGTGCTTTAATGATTTTTATATAAACTAGCTGTGCCTCGCGGTTTTAATGGCATAGGATAAACAGTTGAATCTATGTTACACAGAGATTTTTTTTTTCATAATGTCTTCCTAGAACACCTGTAGGCCTGGGGCCCAACCATGAGCTCTTATTGCAATGTTAATTCAGATGTGCGACAGCGACAGATGTATGCACGTCACATACATCTGTCTCATAAATGAGTGAAACTAGGAAACTATCATGGCAATAAGAGCTCATGGTAAGGCCCCTGTAGGCCTAGACAAAGTAATATTCTCTCGCGTTTACGCTAATAGAAACGATAGCTTATAAAAGTGAGGATAATCTTACATTATCCTCACGCTTCGCTAGTAGTAACGATACAAAATGTACGGGAATGACATATGTCACGTAATTTATGTAATTTCATAAATGTTGTATCGTGTCTATTAGCGCAAGGACGAGAAAATGTTACTTTATCTAGGCCGCTGAAAGTCCCTCTATCAGCCCGGCAGGAACAAATAGACAGACAAAAAAAATATTTATTATTTACGTAAATACCGTACCTAGTAGGTATATACTTTCATATGAATTTCAATTTGGAATAACAGACAGACACTTAAATTTTATTTGTCTGTACAGGGGCCTTACCATGAGCTCTTATTGCCATGATAGTTTCACTCATTTATGAGACAGATGTATGTGACGTGCATACATCTGTCACTGTCGCACAACTGAATTAACATTGCAATAAGAGCTCGTGGTTGGGGCCCAGATATAGAGATGCAGGAATAGAAAATGTACATTCAACAATAGGTAATATTTTACAAGTGTAAAGTATTTCTTATACATTATTTAATAGATGTTTTCCTTTGTAACCGATGATAGACGAGCATGATTTAAACTTTTGTTTACACGCAAGACGTTTTAAAAATCCAATTTAAGAATGGATTTATGTATTGTTTAGTTTCAAGACTATTTCGCTTTAACCATAAAAACAGGTGGACCGAGGGTATATCTATTAAGGGCATACATTTCAACATCAGATAAACAATATAAAATTTGAAACATTCTTCACCTGAGAGTTCGCCCGTGTGATATAATCCATACAGATAGATAAAATTGAATTGTCTATTTGTAATTCCAAATTAGTTAACAGCTTTTTACTGAACCTTTGTAATTAAAAAAAAATTAGTATATAAGTACGGTATGTAAATATTAAAAAAAACGAATTAAAAAAATCTCTGCTGTGTGCGACTGTGATCTGGTCGTCTGTCTGTCTGTTTATTTGTTTGTTCCAGCTCATAGGTATATGAAACGGCTGGACCGATTTTAACGGGACTCTCACTGGCACATAGATGATATTAAAATTTAAACAAAATCTGTTCAGCGGTACAGCCATGAAACAGAAACAGCAGGCAGTGATAACCTTTCCCACTTAATGAAAATGAAAATTCTTTATTCAGTTTAGGCCCTGGTAAGGCACTTATGAACGTCGAAGAATTTACCACCGGTTCGGAAACAAGCCTTCTGAGAAGAAACTCAGCTTCAGACACTTCAATTTTATTTATCTGTATGTAGTGTATAGATATTACGCATGTTTGCCACTTTAATAGTATAACAACCCTAATAAAAAACTGAGAAAGTGCTATCATAAACCACATTACAGCACATTTCCCATGAGATTCTGTTCGCAAAATGGAAAGGTATCGGTTCTTTGACTCCCCTGTCCCGAGGGGATACTCTCGGAGCTAATAGAATTGTTGATTTGTTAAACTCAGATAGCTATCACAATCTCGTGGATCGTTTACCGGTTTTTTTAACTCTACAAAGGTAATAAAGATTATAGTAAGTCTTAGGAAGCGGTTACCATCCATCAATAATTTAACATCTTGTCCCTTGTCGGTGTAACCAATACAATTTAGTCCATTCTTCTCTGTCGTAGCCCTAGACAAAGTAACATTCCCTCGCGCTTGCGCTACTAGAAACGATACCAAATATCCCATCCAATTTTTGACATAAATCAGTCACGTGACATATGTCATTCCCGTACATTTTGTATCGTTTTTACTAGCGAAGCGTGAGGATAATGTAACTTTGTCTACAGGCCCTGTGTCATCTTTTTGACTTCCATATACGTCATGACTGACACCTTTTCCTCAACTTATCGTGGTCTTCCTTTTCCCCTCTTCCCTTTTACTTTTCCTTCTTATACGGTTTTAAAGAAACTATCATGTCGTACAATCACCTTGCCTCTTCGATTCTGGATCATGTCGTACAATCACCTTGCCTCTTCGATTCTGGATTGTATTCCATAGTAAACAAAAAAAGAGTACTAGGGGTACTTATATGTCGGCGCCTCACCGGAGTTCGCCCCAGGATCCATTATAATCGTCAAGAAAAATAAGGAACACAGCAGGATAAATAATTATATTTCTTTAACAACCTTACTCTTCAACGATCAGCGAAAGAATGCCACCTACTGCAACCTCGACTAACCAAGTTATTTAATTATTAATTACAAGACCACGTGTTTCACATTATTACAAAACTATTTAATATTAAGGTTTTATAATTCTAAAAACAATAAAACATTATTTTTATGTTAACTAAAGTCGAAATACATCTTAATTAGCTTAATTAGGTATTTTAAATAACAATATAAAATGAACCGGAAACACCCTATAAAGTTTACAGTTTTGTTACAAAAGTAAATCATAATTGTATTTTAAAATAAATTATTCAATAATTACAACAATATTAGATAATAATGAAACATTAATTAAACTTCTAATTTTACATAATTAACTTAACTCGTTTCTTAAAATAATACATACGGAAGTCATACAGTAGTGTAAACACAACAAAAACATTAGTGACCCACTTAATTCATATTACATTACAAAATTATATAAATAGGAAATTCTACTTCGTTAGTACTTTTAATTAATTCTAGAATCTGAATTACAATTTATTATCCTAAATTTAAGAATTACATTATTACGAAAAGTAGCTAGTGTTGTTTCCTGTCTCAATTTTAAATTGAGACTTGTTTCCTACAATTGAAACTAGATGGCAGCTCGGTTGAGCGCGCCCATACGGCCATACTGACTCAAGCGCGTTCTCTGCGCTTACAAATTTAGAAAATCATTGACAGAATTGAAAATCATATAAGATTGCATGTACACACAATTACATAATCAAATCAAACCAATCTCATATTTCCTTATAACAAGGTTCTCTTTTGTTTTAAGGATAAACACTTAACTTGTAAATGATAACTTAACAAATAATATGGTAACTTTACAGCCTTGATTAATTAGTAAACATTTCGTCAAAAACAATACTTTGACACTCATAAACATAAATCATTCTTGAGACTAGCAATCTCATTCTAGGATCTACCCACACCAAAACAGGCAATCACCCATCCTGGGATCTAGCCATCAACAAAACAGGCAATCACCCTTCCCGGGATCTAGCCATCATCAAAACAGGCAATCACCCTTCCCGGGATCTAGCCATCATCAAAACAGGCAATCACCCATCCTGGGGTCTAGCCATCATCAAAATAGGCAATCACCCTTCTTGGGCTATAGCCTCTAAGACCGGTATAAAGGATGCGCATGGTGGCCAGCCAGCGCGAAAGGAAGGATTTTGGATAGGAACCAACAATAAAATAAAGCAGGGGCTAATTATTGGAAGTGGATGCCCCCAAATTAACTGGTATGTTCCCACAGTTATTAGCGGATGCAGTGGCGGAAGATAGTGATTCAACAGGTACTCCAGAATTATCGTTATTCGCCCATACGGCCGACTGCTCAGAGTCAGAGTCACTTTCAAAAGGGTCATATTGTGCAAGGGGAGCAGCTCGCAAGGAATCATGACTAGCAATTTTTTCTGAACAACCGCGGAGATTGACATGTTTTAGTCTGTATCTGTCATTGGGCAAGATTTCTAAAACTTCTATAGGCCCTTCAAATTTGGGACCGAGTTTAGTGGTGTGGCGTTCATGGCGCCGAAGTAGAACAAAGTCGCCAACTTTATAAGGTTTGACTTTAGCTTTACCTTTATCGAAACGAGACTTATCCTGAAGGGATCGCTCGTCCATCCTATCCTTGCAAGCCGCTCGCATTGATTCTAGATCATCAGTTAGTACATCGTCATCAACTTGTAATAACTTAATACTCGGTGGTGAACATTTCTTTCCCAGTAAAATTTCCAGTGGACTTTTGCCGGTACTTTTGGATACACTACAATTTATAGCTAATTGTAAATCCTGAATAGCCGAGTGCCAAGGCATATCAAGTTCTACAACCGACATATTGTCTTTAATTACTTTCATAAGGCGCTCTACCTGTCCATTCGCCCTACTAGCGCCTTTTGCCACCACATGATGCTGAATACCATAACGTTCGCAAAAACTTTTGAACTCTGTGGATGTCATGCTTTTATCTTGATCAGTAATAAATAACGTAGGGGTGCCAAAAATAGATATAAAATTTTGAAAGCACTTAATTGCGGTTTCCGTAGTGCGGTCATTTGTATAGATCATGTGAACGTATTTGCTGTAACCATCTATATAAACAAAAGCATATTCCGCTACGTTTCGCTGGCCATTCATTCGTCCAGTAATATCGCCGTGGACAGTGTGGAAAGGAATTGGGACTTTGTCGATTGGATGTAGCGTAACCTGTCGAGCACCCGAAACACCTTTCCGAACTCTACAACTAACACAGTTCTCTACAAATTTTCTGACCAGCCGCGACATATTTGGGAACCAGTATTGTTCACGTAATTTAGCAAGAACTTTCTCCCAACTAAAATGTTGAAGAGAATTATGATAGTGACTGATAAGATTCCATCTGTATCTAGCAGGGACAATAATGAGCTTATGAGTTTTATTATCAATTTGGACTTTACGCCTCAATAATTTATCTTGGGTAATGATGTAAGTATCGGCAATAGATTTGGGAATAGAGTCTCCTTTTAATTGATCAACAATTTTACTTAAGATAGGATCGCGTTTCTGCTCAATGAGCAGCCAATTGTGGTCAAGCGAGTTGACTAGGAATTTTAAGGCCTGAGTAGGCGATTTTGGTGGTAGAGCGACACTGACAGTTCGAACGGATTTTTCAGTATCTACGTGGTTGCGACTGAAATAGTCTGCATGAGCAAGGCGGTCTCCCTTACGGTATTCAATTTGAAAATCAAAATTCTGTAAATAAGCCCACCATCGATGTACCCTGGGAGTCAACTCTTTCTTATGACTGGAAGCTTTTAAAGAGTTGCAGTCCGTCACGACTTTAAAAGCCCTCCCGTGTAGAGAATGGCGAAAATGTTTAATTGCTTTTACAACTGCGAGGGTTTCCAATTCATACGAATGATATTTACTCTCGCAATCAGTCGTCCGCATACTAAAATAAGCAATTACCAATGGATTTTTATCCTGTCTTTGAATTAACACGGCGCCATACCCCAGAGAGCTGGCATCGGTGTGAAGCTCTGTGGGTAAACAGGGATCGAAAATAGTCAGAAGGGGAGAAGATATAAGCCGATTAATGACCTCGCGTCTTGCAAGTTCATGACGATCTGTCCAACGCCAAGGAACGTTCGCCTTTGTTAACTCGTACAGGGGAGCCATTATCGAGGAGAAGTTAGGCACAAATTTCCGAAAATATCCAGCTAATCCATTAAACTGACGGACTTCTTTGGGACTCTTAGGAATGGGTGAATTGACCAAGGCTTGGATCTTCCGTGGGCTAGGTTTAACGGTTCCGTTTTCTATAAGGTTTCCTAAATATTCTACTTGCGTTTTAAGAAAAGAGCATTTGGCAACGTTCAAGGAAAAACCAGCTTGCGTTAGTCGATCTAGTACTAATTTTAGATTATGCAAACCTTCGTCAATTGTTTCGGATATTACCAGAATGTCATCAACATAAACTAACGCGATATTATCTTTAAGTTCTCCTAATGCCGAATTGATAGCACGTTGATAAACCGACGGCGCGTTACAGAGACCAAAAGGCATACGCAAGTATTCAAATTGACCATCGGGGGTCACAAAAGCGGTCTTTTCGATCGAATCGGGTGAAATTGGAATACCATGAAAACCTGCAGCCATATCTAAACAGGTAAAATAGCGTGCTTTTCCTAACTTATCGATCTGATCTGCTATAAGCGGTAAAGGAAAGTGATCTCTGAGAGTATTGGCATTAAGCTCGCGAAAATCAACACAGAGCCTGTCAGTACCATCCTTTTTTTTGACTAGTAAAATAGGGCTACTGTAAGGAGATGAACTATCTCGTATGATGCCATTACTCTTCAAATCCTGAACTATTTCTTTAACTTTTTCACGTTCCACAGGTGACAGTCTATATGGTCGTCGCTGTACTATTTTGTCCGGATTCTTTAATCTAATTTGTAA
This sequence comes from Watsonalla cultraria, assembly GCA_964035505.1. NCBI lineage: Eukaryota > Metazoa > Arthropoda > Insecta > Lepidoptera > Drepanidae > Watsonalla > Watsonalla cultraria. Next base: position 7,174,670 of record OZ037736.1, on the reverse strand, counting down.
AGATCCAGTTTTCACTTGTGAAACGCGATTCCCACTTGTAAAATTATCTTTATATTTAGTAAGTATTTCCCGTAATATTTTAAGTTGTTGGGGATCGCTTATATCAGTATCAAGACTCAAAGTCGGGTCAACATCAAGCAAAACGTTGTTAATAAAAAGCTCACGCTTTAGAGAAATACTGTCTTTCTTCAGTGTCACGCTAAGACCTGGCACATTCAAAAGGTCGAATCCGATAAGGATATCAAATTTCATGCGAGTATCACCAACTACATAAAATTCTAGCTCTACATAAATACCGTCTACTTTCACTACAGAGGTGATGCTTCTATTTGACTTTATTGGTGAACCACCAATGCCCGAAAAGGTAACGTCTACACATTTACGTTTGCCGGGTACAGAAAGAGAAACGCTTTCTTTAATTAATGAACAGTCGGCACCAGTATCAAAAAGACACGAATAACCCTTATCACCTATTTCTACAGTAATCAGACTGCGTTCTAAGGATTGACAATAGTTTACAGACTTGTTTATTGATTTGAGGCGCTCATCATTCTGCCGACGAAAACAATTCCTTTCAACGTGACCTGGACGATGACAATACCTGCACTCAATATTTTTAGCCATATTCGAGTTACTAGAAGGACCTGGTTTATTGGGTTGATTATTATTATTTTGCATCGGCACTGGGTTGGCCTTAGGGACCACCCTTATTTCCTTACAATCACGAGACACATGACCCACCTTATTACAGTTATAGCATTTAACAACATGATCCCTTTTAGAAACACTGTATTCAGCGAAACGTGGTTTTTTGCAGTCATGATGATCGATACTTGGTTTTATGGACGGTTCTAGCTTGCGTTTGCGATAAGTTTTCAAAACAGAAATTAATTTGGGCAATGATTCTGGCGTAATACGTAATAAATCTGAGCGAATAAATTCTGGAAAAATACCTGTCACCACAGCATCAACCACCTCCGCATCCGAAGCCTCAGGTCGGACTCGCTTGAACAGCGTCCAGGCCTTTGTAGCGTATTCAGCGTAACTCGACGCGTGATCAGAAGTGAAGGCTCTCCACTTCTGAACGTCGTCCGCGTACCGGAATTCCCTGCCAAACGTTTGGATTAGTTCACATTTAACTTGGTCCCACGTGGTAGAACTCAGCGACCACGTGTCAGCCCATGTTTTTGCTCTTCCTCTTAGTTGTAAAATAGCTTTCATGCGGGCCTCGTATGAAGGTATGTTGAATTTTGATATCGTTTCGTCCACGTGAGCACACCAATCCCTAATATCATGAGATCTTTCATCGGGGTCGAAAGGCGGCAAGTAAAAATCGTGATGGTGACGCGATGGCAATGAACCAGATGAGAGGGCAGCGGTCACAGCACTAGCTGCCGATTGTTTCGTAATAGAATTAACAAGACTCATGACCTGTTCCATGGTGAAAGTTGGCTCCAGTTGACGTGGTGGTCCGGGATCACCGGGCTGCGATCCCACCGCTGCTGTCGGCGCCTCACCGGAGTTCGCCCCAGGATCCATTATAATCGTCAAGAAAAATAAGGAACACAGCAGGATAAATAATTATATTTCTTTAACAACCTTACTCTTCAACGATCAGCGAAAGAATGCCACCTACTGCAACCTCGACTAACCAAGTTATTTAATTTTTAATTACAAGACCACGTGTTTCACATTATTACAAAACTATTTAATATTAAGGTTTTATAATTCTAAAAACAATAAAACATTATTTTTATGTTAACTAAAGTCGAAATACATCTTAATTAGCTTAATTAGGTATTTTAAATAACAATATAAAATGAACAGGAAACACCCTATAAAGTTTACAGTTTTGTTACAAAAGTAAATCATAATTGTATTTTAAAATAAATTATTCAATAATTACAACAATATTAGATAATAATGAAACATTAATTAAACTTCTAATTTTACATAATTAACTTAACTCGTTTCTTAAAATAATACATACGGAAGTCATACAGTAGTGTAAACACAACAAAAACATTAGTGACCCACTTAATTCATATTACATTACAAAATTATATAAATAGGAAATTCTACTTCGTTAGTACTTTTAATTAATTCTAGAATCTGAATTACAATTTATTATCCTAAATTTAAGAATTACATTATTACGAAAAGTAGCTAGTGTTGTTTCCTGTCTCAATTTTAAATTGAGACTTGTTTCCTACAATTGAAACTAGATGGCAGCTCGGTTGAGCGCGCCCATATATACTTTCCATGTACGCTAAATAAACTCTTATTGTCATGATGACTCATCACAGAAGAGCTGTGTCGAGTTCGAATCGAAGCTGCCTTTACCAGTGCGTTTTTTGATGCGATGTTTTCCTACACCATAAAGTAAGTGGGGAGAAATTAAAGATTTATTTAAGATTTTAGAAAAAAAAATTGTACATTGGTATCATTAATTTCAGTTTATTATGAAGTTATAACTCATTCTTGTGCGTTTTCCAAATACCGCAACATGACTTGTTCTTCCTTAACAATAACTATTCACAAATGTTGTCAATGTTCCAAATGATTTACGTAATCAATGTATAGGTTTACTTTGCGCATGTCGATATAACATATTGAAAGTATATAATTCAGGGAATAAGTTCAGCATTACATGGAGGAGCTCGTGGCTAAATAGTTGGATGTGTCCGTTTGTACCGGATAATCTCCGAAACGTCAAGACTAATTTCAACGGGACTTTCACTGGCAGATAGCTAATATCACAAGGTTACTCCTTTAACTACATTTATTTAAAAAAAATAGGGTGTAGCGGCTACTTGTCGAAACACTGCACCTTAATGTCAATGTGGGTAGACGATGATGTCAATGTTAATAGGGCGGCGGTAAGGGATGTCAAATAAACCGACCGATGTCAATGAATGCATTTAATGCACTCAAATACTAACTTAAAATGTAGGTCGCACATGTAAGCGCTTGCAATGATGAAATGTTGTGTGTGCAGTTTTATAATACAACTAATAGTGCCCCGCGGTTACACCCGCGTAGATTTAGTTTCATCCTTATTGGAGCGGAACCCTAATATTTTTAATAAATAAAAGTTAACTCTTTGAAACATCAGCTACCTGCCAGTGAAAGTCCCGTTAAAATCCGTCCAGCCGTTTCAGAGATTACCCGGAACATACAGACAGAGAAAAATTTTAAAACTTGGTGTTTTAGTGTCAGTAGCGGGTATACTTTCATATGCATCTAGTTAAAAGCTGTAATTTTGGAATTACAAACAGACACTACAATTTTATTTATCTGTATAGATGTATAGATACAAAATGTACGGCTTTGCCTGTACATATCCACTCATGAACTTCAAATAAAGTTCAATTCGCGAAAGGTTCAAACCAGTATTTGCACGCAGTGATCAAAGTGTCGAAGCTGGCTTAAATAGTGTGAGTAATTGCTTCACAATGTACCGAAATAGCTGGATCGACCTGAAACATCGTACCTTTGCAATAGTTTCACAACTGACAGCTGCAGGCGTAGAGGTTTCACGAATTTAAGTCAGGCATTGAGGGTTGGAGATGATAATACCTATATTAGGTACGTGAAGAGTTTATATTGAGATACATTAGGCTTGGCTGGTATCTATGTATTTATTTCTCTATATTGGCTGTAGTCTAAGTCAACTATTTTCTAGTGAAAAGCCGCTCCAGAGATTAGCCGGAACAAACAGACAGATATTTTTTTTAATGTAGGTACTGATGTACCGCATATACTTTTATTTGAATGCATTTAATAAAAAGCTGTTATTCTGGAATCACAATCAAACACTTTTTATCCGTATGTACCTATACGTAAGATAACCTAATGTATAGATTTGATCTGAATTCCATACTGCATTAAGTAGTAATCTTATATTTACACTATGTCCAAGTCATCCTTCGATGATACAAGTCAAGTCAACGGTCAGCATGAGATTTCTCAGATATTTGCCCTATTTAAAGGCGACCTCATTTTTTTTTCAATTTGCGCTGATGTAGTCCAACAATAGTATATAGCCTACATTTCAATGTTTCGGGAACAATGCCCCGGGCCTGTCTTGGAAGGCGTTTCCATTTCCGCAAACATTCAGATTAATCTTTTATTTTCGGACGCTTTTAATCGCCTTTTCAGAACGAAATGGTTTGGACTAGATGGCATTTTACTATTTAGGTTATGCCGATCTATTCTTAATATTATACAGAAATTGTTTGAACGCGCTAAGCTCAGGAACTACTGCTGTAATTGAAAAAATATCTGTGTTGGATACTGATTTATCGAAGAAGGCTTTAGGCTTTTTAACATCAGGGTGATGTTAAAAACACCACTAGGATAACATAATTAACCTGAATAGTAATAAAGACGTGTTTTTTTTCACGTGGACGAAATAGCGCACAACAGTCTGTATACTTCGAGGGGGTAGGCAGAGGAGTATTTATAAAGAACCCATAATTCACCAGTAATGTTTAAGTCCCATGTAATAGAGAGCGAGCCTATTGCCCCTAACCGGCCACTAATCCAGACCACGGACTGGTTAGCACTGAGAAATGGTGGAAAACCTTTGTCTCAACGCAACGCCCTAAGCCGAGGACCGAGCCCCGCACCGGGGCGCCTTTAGCTGTGTTGCTTAGTTTTTAGTTTAAGCGCGGCTGGAGGACCTTGGTTCTCGCCCTTTAGTCCAGTTACAATTTAAATACAGGAAGCTCATCAACACGTTCTCTTCAAAAAAGTGACTTTTTGTCACACTTTCAATTAAGTTTAACAAGACTGAGGTCGTGAAATTAGGTTCTTGATTCTCCTCTAAGAATAGCTTGTTATGGCATCATGACCTCATCTCCTATCGCCAATATAGATTGACGTCGATTAAGAGACTGTATATGACGTGTATAAGTCTGTCATTGTCACATCGCACTATAATGGCGATAAGAGCTTGAAAGACCCCAGTAGTTTCACTCGCGCTTGCGCTAATAGAAACAATACGACATGTATGGAAATGACATAATTAATCACGTGACATATGTCATTCACAAATATATGCGAAGCGTGAGGATAATGTTTCTTTGTCTACAGGCTCTCTCTGCAGTAGGTATTGTGTCCCTTTTTTTTTTTTTTTTTTTTTTTATTGACGAGGGGGAAACCTTCAAAAGGAGGCCCTGGGAGAGGCAGATCGGGGTATGTGGGATTTTTACCTCACTAAAACCCCCCCGGTGGCCATCCTCAGTGCTCAGGGGGGACTCCGGGTACTCTGATAGATCGCACCGGTGTCCCCCCACACTTTGCCGGGGCACATCCCCGGGGCAGCAGTCACCGCCCCTGGAGACCTCGCTGTGCAAGGCAGCGCGAGCCACATCGCGCTGCCACCTTCCTGGGCCCGCGGCTCGGTGGTCAAAGCTCCCACCCCGACCACCGCCAGCAGGCCCTCCGGCCCCCTTTTAGTCGCCTCTTACGACAGGCAGGGGATACCATAGCCAAATTCTTAGACCCTGGCTATTGGGTGAGGTATTGTGTCCCTGGGGTAAGGTCGCCAGTACTCCATGGAGGGGAGGGGAGGAGTGGAGTCGCTGTACTAGCGTATATTGGGAGTAGGACTCATCTATTTTAATACTAGCTGTAGTGGACTTAATTCCATGTCTACCCGTGTTTTCTTAACGCGTCCCTTCGAGGTATCCGAGCATCTACAACCTCCATAGATTTGGTAACCTTACTCATCGCAGGAACACAAAACTACTAAGCTATTATTAGGCCGCGATATTCTATAAGGTAGAGGCACAGTCCCGCAGTTGGCCAGCTATGATGATTTTGTAGCGTGATAACTCGAAAATCTCGTTATGCTGTACCTATCTTAAAATTGAACTTAAGTAGTTGGTATCTCAACGTTTTCGTGATGTGTTTTGACTATACCTACCTTGTTTTTGTAAACCAAAGGTCGTACAACATAAGAAATGCTGACGTCAACTGCATAAAACCCAATAAATTATCTATAAACGCCACAACAACGAGATTAACAAAACAGAAGGTACAATTATTGATCTTAAACATTAATTTGTAAATGTTTTTTTATACAACAACTAGCTGTGCCCCGTGGTTTCGCCCGAGTAGATTTAGTTTCGAATATTTTTTCGTAATAAAATTAGCCTAAGTTACTGTTTGAAACATCAGCTATCTGCAAGTGAAAGTCCCGTTAAAATCGGCAAAGCTGTTCACCCGTCATGGCGTGATCAGGGAAGTAGGGATTCCTTTATAAATGTATAGATCATAACATGCATATAGTTAAGTTATTAAGCAAATTAAACTCAATAAAATAATGACAACAGAGGGAATAAAATCGTTAGAACATAAAATGAACACGAAAGATAAAATCAACAATTTACAGCGCAAATTGGAAAAAATACGTTTTTTAGATATTTTTTTCGGGACGAGAGATAATTTCAGATCATATCCGTTACGATGAGAATCACAAAGCAACTGGAATTATTGAAAGTGATTGCAAAGATGAAGGCATCGTTGGTTTTGACGTATGGAATCCCTTTGTTATCTTGATAAACGGACCAACCCTTGTACCTGTAGGTAAATTGCAATATAGAATAAATAGGTACAGGTATCTTATACCGGTTTTCACTACATGCGTTAGCAACCTAAGGCAATGTTCACACAAGATGATTAAGTGCCAACGTGACGGATGGCGAGTCTATCGCCGTCTTAGGCACTATACCATACGTCTCTGAATTACTTCTCAGACATCAGGTTTCCTGACGATGTTTTCCTTCACCGTAAAGCACTTGGTGTGGAATCACTCGTAAGTACCTATGTCGTCTCAGGCACTATACATACGTCATTGAATTACTTCTCAGACATCAGGTTTCCTGACGATGTTTTCCTTCACCGTAAAGCATGTGGTGTGGAATCACTCGTAAGTATGTCGTCTCAGGCACTATACATACGTCTTTGAATTACTTCTCAGACATATGCAGGTTTCCTCACGATGTTTTCCTTCACCGTAAAGCACGTGGTGTGAAATCACTGAACATATGTTCTTAGAAAAACTCATTGGTAAAGGCCTCTGGGATTCGAACTGCTTAAACCCCAAGGCCATCGCGTTAGTTCAAAACAATTTAAAACCGCAAAATTGCAGTGAAAAGCATTTAAACCAATCAAACGAATAAAAGTAATTACTAAACTAGTGTTGAGCAACCTGTTCAGTCGGAATTACTTTTGCCTGGGTTTTTCAGATGAAATAGTTTTGATTGGTTAAGAGTTTCGACTGCAAAGGGGTGGCAAAACGAACTACAAATATACGCTAACTACCTTCTATATTGAACAAAATAAACTCTAGGCAAAAGACGTACTTACTTTTATTTTTGAAAACAGTTAGTACTACCACGTTGGTCTAGTGGTCGCGATCGCTACTACAACACGGGGTTCGATACCCGGGTCGGGGCTCAAATTAACATACAGACTTATGCTCACGACTGCATTCCCGGAGGGGTTAGGTAGAGGTGTTGTAATAACAACACCCACTTTTCACCGAAGATGATTAAGTGTCAACGTGACAGATAGCGAGTCTATCGCCGTCTCAGGCACTATACATACGTGTTTGAATTACTTCTCAGACATATGTATATTCCTCACGATGTTTTCCTTCACCGTAAAGCACGTGAAAGTGGACTCAAGCAAATGGGGATATATTGGTGTATCTACCCCTACATATACGAGCGTGAAGGTGAATGTATGTAACACCAATAGGTATAGTATATAACAGGCGAAGCAGCGGGCAGAGACTAGTTATATTAAATCTACATGTAATGTAATTATAAAGAGGAAAGATTTGATTGTTTTTTGTTTGCATTGAATAGGCTCCGAAACTACTTGACAGATCTTGAAAAGTCTTTCAGTAATGAATAGCTACATCATCAGCGAGTAGCATAGGCTATATTTTGTCCCTGTACTCCTGCGGGATCGGGAACTACACGGGAGACGTCCGCTAGTAGTGTATAAAAATGAGGGTATTCGCAAAAAATTATGTACCGCCAAGGTACCATGAAACGATAAAATATAGTGGATGCCACACGGTTTCACCCGCGTAGTTCCCGTTCCCGTGAGAGTACGGGGATAAGATATAGTCTATGTTACTTACTTATAATGTAGCTATGCATTGAAGCAAGAGTTTTAAAAATCGGTCTAGTAGTTTCAGAGTCTATTCAATGCAAACAAACTAATATATAATATATAATATAATATTTCCTCTAATACTAGTTATTTTAAAATATTCGACTTCTGTCCTAATGTCCCAAAGCAAGAGATATGGATATAAAAGCTGACTCTACGTCCTTGCTTTGAATTCCAGCTTAGGACGTCCATACATTTCAAAAGAATTTATTCAACCGTGAACATGATAGACAGACAATTACTGCTTTTATAATATTAGTAGATAGACTTAATAAAGAGTAAGAACAACATAATCTATACATATTAATTTCAATGTCCTTGCTGACTGACTTTTATATATATAGCAACGCACAGCCTCAACCGCTTATCTTAGAGACTTGAAATTTGGAGGGAGGGAGACTTGAAATTGTGTTCTTGGAGACGTCTGATAAGAAAGGGTTTACGAAATACCACCCCTCGGAGTAAATGGGGGCTCATAGTTTGTATGTCAAACAGCCACGCAAGCGAATCTGCGGGCGCAAGCTAGTAGTTAGGTATCTAACAAACATCTTCATGTAACTGGGCTAAGTAAAAACGTCACATTAAAAAGATAATTTGTAATTTTTTAACTAAAGCTACTAAAACATTCACGTAATATTTACTAATACACGAAAAATAAGTGTGCCTTGAATAACAATGATAAAATATCGATTAACAATTAATCAAAACACTTACCAATAAACGAAAGGTTTCCAGTAAATAATCTCACATTGAAACAAAAATTAATATTGAACCACTATTTTATAATTGACTTCACTAATAATGTACAATCACAACGATTTTTTTATTGTATTTTCGCGAGCGCGCGACGTGCGTCCCCTCTCGCGGTCGGGGAGGAACTGAGATGTAATGAAATGGCGCCAATGGCGGGAACGTGACATGCGCTCTGACAGACAAAATCGATGGAAAAATGGCATGTTCCCGTCGGGAGCGCGCCGTTCGAAAATTGAACTCAGCGTTTTTCTGGGATAGTTTTGCATTAACGTGAAGCTAAGGTCTTTGATTTATTAAAAAAAAAACATTGTATTGTTTGTGAAATTGATAAAAAAGTTCGGTACGCTATGTAGAAAATTGTTAATGTAGGTAGGAATAAATTTACGGAAAAAAGTTACATACCTAACGAACAGTTTGTTCATAAAAAAAACGACAAACGGAGGTGAATAGAACACTAAAGTAACTAAAAAAGTAATATGTACGCAATAAACTGAAGACCAAACGAAGGATATAGTAAATACTTCTTTTTATTACAACTTACTTTTTACAAGCGTCACTTAGGTCTCACATTAAATGTTTGTTTACAAACTTGGTCTCCGTAACTTGAGGTCCTCTGAAATCTGAAATAGCCTTGAATAATTTAATTAATAACATTTATGTTTAATACATCACGTTCACTCACAAGGGTCCTACAAGGGGTAGAAAGAAGAATTCGTTATTCTGTAGATAAAATAACATTATCCTCACGTTTAGCTTATAGAAGCGATACAAAATGTATGGGAATGACATATGTCACGTGACAGATTAATTTCATTCGTATACATTTTGAATTGCTTCTATTAGCGCAAGCACGAGTGAATGTAACTTTGTCTAAGCCTACTGTAGGCACTTTTATGCACCCACTTACATGAAAGAAAATGTCAGAAAATTAGTCCAGCATTTTTCTTGTGTTTAAATTCGTCTGAGTGACAGTGACAGATTTATACACGTCATATGCATCTGTCCTTTGCTGGGAGTTGAACTTATCTATACAACTATACGGATAAATAAAATTGAAGTGTCTGTTTGTAATTCCAAAATAACAGCTTTTCACTCAATATATATGAAAGTATACACGCTACTAACACTAAAAAACCAAGTTACAAAAATTCTCCGTCTGTCTGTTTGTTCCGGGTAATCTCTGAAACGGCTGGACCGATTTTAACGGGACTTTCACTGGCAGGTAGCTGATGTTTCAAGGAGTAACTTAGGCTACTTTTATGTATTAAAAATATTAGATACAGTCTGTCAGGATAAAATAAAACAAGGTAGAAATATTTAAATTCATATGAATAGTATTTATTATGTAATATGCATTCGGTAGCGCGGACACTACGGGGCTAATGGAAGATACGTACACAATATACGGACAGACTGCGGTGTCACTCTACATGTACGGAAGATCACGTGCCAACGTGACAGATAAGTCTATCGCCGTCTCAGGCACTATACAAACGTGTTTGAATTACTTCTCAGACATATGCAGGTTTCCTCACGATGTTTTCCTTCACCGTAAAGCTCGTGGTGTGATCACTGCACTTGTGGCGTCACGAGTGCTGACGTTGTATGCGCAGTAGTCATTTTATACTTACTATTTTGTCTGAGCGATCATTACTCGTGACGCGGCCTGTATTAAGAAACCATCGTCAAAGAGTCACACCGCACTCCGTATTACAACTCACGTATTGAATATACAAACATACTACACGATGTGATTACAAATATAATACCTCTTTGGAATGGCGTCAAGGCAAATACTCAAACACTTGTACAAAAATCAGTTTAATTAATTAAAGTGACAGTAATTTACTTACGGACAATTCAAAGTGTCACAAGATCACTGACGAAAAATTCAAAGTGCCAAAAATGAACTAACTACGACAGATTTTTTTTTTAAAATTAATTTTCCTTCAATTCAAAACAACATTTTAGACTCTAACACACGCCTATACGGTATATTTTCCATCCAAACAAAATACAAATCGAAAAAGTACCTAAACTCAGTAAGTTAAAGTTCAAATTCTAATGGCTTCCAGCAGATACATAATTTCACTACTTATTTGATTAAAATATTGATTGACACTCAATACAAATCGGTGGGAAGTAACGGCAGAATGGTCGACACTAATTATATAATACTTCAAACTATTTTGGAACTTACAGTTTTAATAATAAGATTGAATATTGAAAATCTATGGCTGGCCCTCGTCATACTTGTGAACAGGTGTGCTGCGTTCATCTCAAGCTACATAATTATAAGTAGACCTTTTTATTGACATTTGCGCATTGGAACTGTGTCTTACATTTAATTATGTATTATTAAAAATTCTAAAAATCTTTTTGAAAAGACTATCTACTGAGTTTCTTGCCGAGTTCTTCTTAGTAATGGAAAACTTCTAAACCCGGTTGTAGCACTTATAATCAAGTCATACTGACGATGAGAAATTCCTTTGATAAAAGACAAATCAAATAATATTTTCGATTTGATGAATTCTGATGATCATAATCTCAGATCTAGCAGTATCTGCCTTATGGCTAGCACAAATGATCTAGTTATAGAAATAATAGTTATATTTGTAATCACATGACACTTTACTAATAATAATATAATATGACAATAATAATATATGGAAATAACACTTAAACATTATACTAAAACTATAATTACATTCAAATACCAACAGATCCAATACCTAATTATTATTTATATTATTTTAATATTATTATTATTATATTAATAATATACATTTAGGTACGAAATTTACATTGCACGTAAACAATAGCGACGGTACTATCTAGAAACTATTTTTCAAATCATTTCTATTTTTTTTTATTTATACAGTATTTAAATTAACCGAATAATTTTTCTAAGTATATTAAAATGATATTTAAAATCAAATTGTTCATTTATATAATATCAGAGTTCGCTAACATATTCAAATGATAGCGTAAATTAATATTTTATCAACGACCAATTTTATACTCAATACCCATGAACGTTAAGCTGAATATCGCTTGACCGGACAAACAGTAACAATCTGTATATACTTCATGGTAGCATTGTTCTAATAAATGTACGTTTGATCATATTTATTCTCTTGTAATTTTCTCTTAACCGTATCATTTTCTCTGCGCTATTTTCAAAAAGTCGTTCTTTCTCATTCCTATCGCATGTGTGTGAAAAAGACATACAACCTTATTAAGTAATTCGAGTTATATTTCAAGATGACATTTAGAAAGGTATATATTGCGTTAATTTGACAGTTATCAGTGTTGCAATGTCAGAAATTATTATATTTTTTGATATCGTATATTTTAGTGTTGGTTTTCAGTATCGTATTGATATGAACAATTTGTTAGCATATCATTATTATTAAATTACTTTATTCTATTGTAAAATCCTTAAAATTCCATTTGACCGCACTACGAAGAATGTAACCTTAATATCATCGCTATAAAGTCGATAATCATAAAGCTATTGCACTAAATAAAATCTTCTTCGAACTTAAAATTCCCTTCTTCTATTACCGACTTTATATCTTGGCGTTTAAGGTATATTATTGCTAGTTTAATGTGTATGTGATGGTACAATATATTTGCAATGAAGACTGCATTACAAAGTGCACTCTGTTGCCGAGTAGATAAGAGTAAAAATCGAACAACAACATTATTCCAAATATTAGACAACAGTAAAGGAAAGTAAGTACCCTGTAGAAGACATTGTATGTTACACCATTTAGTCCTCAGCCTTTTTTTATGATATTATATTGTTATTAAACTTTTTTTTAATTTTTCGACGGACAATAGTTTGTTGGAAGTATGAAAAGTACAATTTTGGAAGCAATTTAAGTATCCTACTAATATTATAAATGTGACTGTAGACTTTGTTTCTTACGCTTTCACGCGAAAACTACTGAACCGATCATCATGATTTTTTTTTAATAAAAAATAAAGAATTAATTTATCAATGTGAGCGAAAAATTAATTTGAACTTTGTATTTTGTGTGAATGAGTTTTATTTTTTTATTTATTATTATTTAGAGGAATAGTTTGAAAAACAATAACTTTGTTCGCCTTTCTTCATGTTATTATTTTATTATATTAACAGTGATACCAAGTTATATAGACATATAATTTAAATTTACTTCGCAGGACTTTTTTTTATATTTTAGGTGTTTTTTATTATTATTTTTGTCTTAATAAATAAACGAAATGAATATATTGTCCGTCGCATATTCACTAATTATATAACTGTTAAATACAGGGTTTTAATCAAAGAAAATAACAGAACAGTGCCCCGATACACGTAAAACAAATAATCGAAATCGTAACGATTAGTCTCAATCGAAATCTTCTCCCAGTGTGGTATTCACATGATCCGAAATCGTAATTCGATAGAACTTCTACTGAATAGGACGGCGACTAAGCTATTCCGTGTTTTCATTGGCTCTAAAAGTCCTGGACCTATAATAGATTAATATTTTTAAGAATAGATTAATATTTTATCCCTGTTCTCCTACGGGAACGGGAACTACGCGGGTTAAACCACATGACATCCGCTAGTCTTTGATAAATAATGAATAAACACTGTCAACGTCTTTCAGCTGTTTTCAGTAACCTATCAAAGTTGACAGACGGATAGCTATCCCCAATTATCTGTCGGATTTGATCTATCCATACTCTTGATTACATAATATTATTATTTTTTATTATAATGTTAATTAGATAAGGGGCCTTACCATGAGCTCTTATTGCCATGACAGTTTCACTCATTTATGAGACAGATGTATGTGACGTGCATACATCTGTCACTGTCGCACAACTGAATTAACATTGCAATTGCTCATGGTTGGGCCCCAAGTTATTGCAATGAACTTAAGTGACAGATGGATAGAATATTTAAAACGGCCGTAAGTCGCTACGAAATCGTTACGATTGTCATTACGTGAATCGGGCTACAGGGAAAGACGGATACGGGTGTGACATTATATTTATCTACTAACATTTATATTCCTATATGTCAGATATTCAATCGAATTATTATTCGATTTAGAAATCTTATTATAACGAGTTAATGTATTTGATAAATTAAAGAAATAGTTATTAATCTAGATTATGTTTTGGTAATATATTGGCGCCTGTTCTATATGTTGCTTGCTATAAAGCCATCTCTCTCTTTCGTAAAAGGTGTAAAAGAGACGACAATATAGTCTAGTGTCGATATAGAATAGGCAATATTGATTTAAGTATTCCTAATATTAATTATTATTACTATTTATTATTTAATATTACTTTTACTATACGAGGAAAGTTTTATCAAGCATTTTTTTATATAATTTATTAATTTTAAAATCCCTTTCGATTGAATAATATATTAATTTAAAATCAAAATTAAACTATTCTACTTATATATTATTTTGGGTAAACTTGGCAAATATTAAATTTAAAGGAAATTATTATTCACTAGTCTATATAACGAGCAAAGAAACTATTTAATTGATTTATATATATTAAGAAATTATCAAATAGAATGTACGTTCAAAAACAGCCAATTTAGAAAGGGATTAAATTTTAGAGAGTGGCATTTAGTCAGTTTAATTCATGACCTCAAAAACATTACCAACTTTTTTTTCTTTAGCCATGAAATCAGAAAAAAACATCCAAAATTTGCAGTTTTTATTTTCATTTGTGTTATTATATTAACAAATCTCAAAATGTCAAGGGTCAAACTCACAACAAACCAAATGTAGTTTCAACCGCTCTGACAGCTGAGCTAAATTTTACCAACACCTAGCGCCATCTATTGACCAATGCGATAAAACTCTTGGAAATGAATTGTCGGTAAAAAGCAAACACTGACTGAATGTCATTTCAACCGCTCTGACAGCTGAGCTAAATTACCGACACGTAGCGCCATCTATTGACCGATGTTATGAAACTCTTGGAAATTAATTGTCGGTAAAAGCACGGACTAAATCCCAATCTCTTAGGGTTGCCCCCCATTTAAATAATATTATTTATTTATTTATTTAGTTATAGGAGAGTAATACACACTAAGACTAATATAGACATGGCACAAATGCCGACTAAGTGTTTAAATTTAAGATCAGACTAATAAATATAATAATAATAATGTTCGCACATTATTATTATTATTAATAATACAGAATAATAATCGGTATTTCACCGTGCATCTTACTTTACACTACGAATTAAATATGGTTTTAATCAAACGTTTTTGGCATTATCATCGTGACGGCACACGAATTTGGATCTTATGTACATAGTCGTAAGGGTGGGTACTTAGTTATCTTAAATGTAGAAGATTCGAGAAGTATGTACGTTACACATAAGTATATATTCGAGAGAGAAAAACATTATTTAATATTCGAGCTCTTTCTAGCATATAGATGTGTCTCTGTCTAATATGCATACTGGCACAAAAAATACATAATAAATAATGTTGCTAGTAAATAAATGCTTCGACAGTAATGTAGCAAATCAAAAAAAATATATAAATAAAAGAGTATTTAAACATTGACAATCAATACAAATATTACAAAGAAAGCTATCAAAATAATATTACATGTACATAAATATGTTTGTGACAAATTAAAGTGATTTATAGTTATTATGTGATGATACCGTTAATAATCTTCTGATGTATACAGAAATAGTGTCATATTAAATTGTGATATAGTCTTAGCTATCAAAATATAATGTCAAAAGTATCAGAGCAAAACTTATTCTAAATGTGATATTATTGAACGAAGTTAACCGCTCATTTTTTTAAAGTTTCCAAAGTAATTTTGCTCCGACACTTTTCAAGCTGACTGTACCAATGTCACGTGACATGAGAGAGATACATAAGTGTGAGAGAGACAGTAGCACTTACACTTAGCTTATATAACAAACATGGTGATATTGGTGATGAGATGACACAAAATCAGTTTCGAATATTATTTTAATTAATTAGCGCGCGCCGAACGCATGTTCACGCCTGCTAACGCTTATAACATATATTCTATAAGGAATCTCAGCGAAGAATCATTGGAAATTGATACTTAAAACATACACAATAAGGTTCAGGAGGTCGTATCTCTTTCTCCTAAAACAAAACTTCTCAAACGAAGCTAGTCCAAGTAATAAAAAAAAACCGGGGAGTTTGTTTCGCCGTTTCTTCTCCTGACAGGCTTACATTTGGAAACGGTAGTCAATTATCGTAAGTTGACGTAAGAAAAATTACGTTCAATAAGTGTTCCAAGTGTCCCTTATGATGAATAAATTTTACAATTTAGAATTTCTTCATTCTCTTAATAATTTAACTAAAGTAGGTTTAGAACATCTTAACGTCAAATAATTTTCTAGCAAACCACGTTCGGACCTTATTTTAGAATGAATAACAACCGTGGTAGGAACTTTAAGAGCTTTCGGCCGAAGCGTCGTTTTCAGGAGAAAGCGAGTAGACCCTAGTATCGTATGTTTGAAATTGGTACTCGACGTCGAGTTCATTGCTGAGATACCTCACAGAATATTGAGCTTTATTCCTCAAAGGGGTAGGTACATTTTGCTTGAAGTCCCATGTATTAGGGAGCGAAACAGCGCCATGTCCAATTAGTAAACAAATTACAACCATACCTGACATCGATTCAAATTTAAATGCTATCGTTATGGAATTGAGGTTTATTTTCGAATGATTTCGAAGTTCCTTTTTAAAAATTAGTTAATGAATAATTCACTACAGTTCAGATTTGGAATACTTGAATATTCAAGCAAAAATCGACCATATTATCATTTGACGTGGAAATCATATTCGATCTAAAGGTAAAGGACTCTCAAGGTCGACATTCCATAATTTTTTTTAGAACTAATAAAACTCAGATGACACAGAATAGAAGCAACGCAGACACGACACTCTACAACTCATCATAGAGTAGTGAACCCTTAGAATAAAACAGAGTAGATTACCTTAGAAATATTCATGCACCTTGCGAAATACCGAGAACAGTGTTCATTTGTTAGCCTTCAGAGTGACGTAGGTGGGCTCGTCGGCCGAGCGCAGTAGGAGCGGGAGAGGCCGGGGGGGGGCGCCGGCCGGGGGACCGAAGCCCGGGGGGGGCACGGCTCCCGGGGGGGCCAGCCCTCCACCCACCTTCCCACCCTCTCATGTCTGCAATGCTGTGTTTATTTCGCGGTGGATCGTGCTCTGCAAAGTGGTGTACGTTTTAGTGTTAATAGGATCCTAGGAATGAATGCTAAGGCTTTGTTTGCAAAGAGATGATGGACAGATGGACACGCATTATAATAGTGTTCACGCTATCCCAGAAGGGTCCCCGAAGGGGTAAGAAGAGGTGTTGTAACAACACCCACATTTCACCGAATATGATTAAGTGCCAAAATGACAGAAGGTGAGTCCATCGCCGTCTCAGGCACTATACACACATCTTTGAATTACTCCTCAGACATATGCAGGTTTTCTCATGATGTCTTCCATCACAGTAAAATCACTGCACATAAGTTTTTAGAATAACTCATTGTACCAAGGCCTCGCCGGGATTCGAACTTGCGTCGCTTGCGTAGCAGGCGACTGCATCTAAACATCAATGGAAAGAGTAGCAAAAAAGTGAAATTCTATTCACGGGCACAATTTCGCGGTTAATAAATCTTCCTGTATATAACTCCCAAAGGATTATATACTCTATATGATGGTTAATAGAGTATTAAAACACTTACCAGCTCATCAAGCTGCCGTGCCAGCTGGTCGTTGAGTGCTTGTATGACGTGTCTCTGACCGTCCTGCGCCGCGAGCGCCAGTTCCAGCTGGCTCTGAGCCAATTTCGCTTCTGCATCCTGAAGAATATGGTTGGAAATTAAATAATAATGATCTCCTACCGAAGTTCGGCCGCGGCGGCTAATCTCAACAAGGATCAGTCATTTGCGCAGGAGATATTATAGTGCACGAGTGTGTGCGCAAACACAGGTGCACTGTTTATTGGCTCACTCTCATAGTGGGATGGGAGGCAATCCCACTCGACCGGAGAGGGATTTCGCGTAGGACCAACGGTGCAACGTGCTTTGTGAGGCACGGGGGTGGAAACATTGCCAACTCTCAAACTCCGGGCATTTATTGTAAATTTCTTGACAGAAAATCCCAACATCTATTTCCTGACTCGACTCGGGAATCGAATCCGGGAGCTCGCGATCGGCAGGCTCGGTAATCACTAGGCCAACGAGGCAGTTATATTTATTAAATTGTATTACAAACAGTACTATTATATCTAAATATATACAACTCAAAGGTGACTGACTGACATGATCTATCAACGCACAGCCCAAACCACTGAACGGATCGGGCTGAAATTTGGCATGCAGGTAGATGTTATGACGTAGGCATCCACTAAGAAAGGATTTTGATTAAATCTACTCCCAAGGGGATAAAATAGGGGATGGTATTAAAGTAAAGTTACGCGGGAAACCTCGGGGCACAGTTAGTCGATGTATAGATATAATAGTGGGTACCTGTTCAGTGTTCCTGGCCTTGGTGAGCTGCGCCAGCTCCTCGCTCCGGTGCGCCAGCTCGGCCTCCAGCTGCGCCACGCGCTGCCGCAGCTGCTCCACCTCATTGGCCTCGCCACCTGCCGACACTCCGTTGGTCACCTCGACTCGATCATATCACTTTTACAGTGATATTCGCTAGCGAGTGTAGATTGCGAAAATGGTGGCAAACTCGTGATAGGGGTACCGATTACTAAAATAAGTAAATACATACCGGTCCGAATCGTAACCCTCGTGTAAAAAGAGCCCCGTACCTTTCCCAGCATAGTGGCGAGCCCGGGCCACCTCCTCGCGGTACTGGTGCAGCTGCCGCTTCCACTCGTCCACGTTGGCCGTGCTCTCCTGCAGGGCGGCCGTCAGCCGCAGGTTGTTGCTCTTCAACGTCGCCAGCTCCACCTCCCA
Source organism: Watsonalla cultraria (assembly GCA_964035505.1). Lineage (NCBI taxonomy): Eukaryota > Metazoa > Arthropoda > Insecta > Lepidoptera > Drepanidae > Watsonalla > Watsonalla cultraria. The sequence goes on along the minus strand of OZ037736.1, from coordinate 7,155,728 downwards.
CTTCTTCGCGTTGGCCGAACTGTACGTGAGATGGAGATACGTGGATTAATTTTGAAAAAAAGGAACTGTGGCCCCACCGTGACCTCTTATTGCCATGATAGTTTAACTCTTATTATGAAACAGATGTATATGACGTGTATAAGCCTGTAATAATAAGAGTAAACGGTAAGGCCCCTGAATACTGGGGTATTTTGAAGAATAATGAGTGATGGTGAATGAGGTATATTTTGAAAGATATTTATTTTTATTTCAAAGAGCTCGTGGCACAGTTGCTATTACGCATATCATTCGATCAGTGAAGTTGCCTCGAAGAGCACGTTAAGCCTTCGGTCCCGGTTGCAAACTTAGCATCTTTGGCAATCTTTACAGGTCAGTCAGAGGCCTAAGAAAGTCTGACAACTGGTTTAACCTAGATTGCCGATTTTCCTCGAAAAAGGGGTTACGAAGGTCAGATGGCAGTCGCTTCGTATAAAAAATCAAGTGATCAGCCACATCGGGTTGAATCAAGTGCTGACCCCAAGTACATGGGATAAGGCCAAGAAGATGATGACTTGACATACATACTTTTCCCCACGGGAAAGTGAACTACGCGGGTGAGACCGCGTGACGTACCACGTCTTGTATAATACAAGCTGAAGATACGATCAATCAATACAGTAAATGTATGATGTAAAATGTACACGTTACGATATAATTATGCGCCGCGGAATACTTATATGCTTATCCAACATAATTGTCCGATGAATGTTTCTACACCAGATTATGCGGAATCACGTGCGCTCCAGTTAACTGACTGATATGCGATTATAATACAACACAACGAAATCCGAAACATAAGTGATTATAATTAGAATCCAGCTACAATGTAGTGGTATTTTACCTGTCGTAAGATTTTTAAACGAGACCTTAATAAAAGTAATGAAGGAGTTTATCTATACATATAAATTTAAAAAAAAAATTAACATAAAAAATTAAACTGACATATGCAGGTTTCCTCACGATGTTTTCCTTCACCGTAAAACACATGGTTCACTGTACATTACTCTTTAAAAAAGAAAAATTACACGAAAAGTAAAACCGCTTCAAGAGAGAAAAATAAAATTATGTGAAATAAACTACTTACTTTTGAAGTTATTAATCTATATACAGATAAATAAAATTGAAGTGTCTGTTTGTAACTCCAAAATAACAGCTTTTCACTAAATGCATATGAAAGTATACACGATACTGACACTAAAAAAACTAGTTTTAAAATTTTTCTGTGTCTGTCTGTCTGTCTGTTTGTTCCGGGTAATCTCTTAAACGGCTGGACCGATTTTACCGGGACTTTCACTGGCAGGTAGCTGATGTTTCAAGGAGTAACTAAGGCTACTTTTATTTATTAAAAATAAGATGGTTCCGCGGCAAAAATAATGAAACTAAATCTACGCGGGTGAAACCGTAGGGCACAGCTAGTGAAGAATAAATTACTTACGTTTATTTTTCTCTTTTTGAAGTGCACTAATTTATTTAACACAGTAATAAAGTTGAAGTAATTCATGTATAGTGCCTGAGACTTAATCATCTTCGGTGAAAAGTGCTCTCTTCACATCTCACCTCTCTTCACCATCGGGGAATACAGGCGTGAACATATATGTGTGTATTCCGCTACATTTCAGATTTCCGCCGCCAATTAAATGTTACAGTGTTATTATGTGCTACGAAACGAATTACATATAATCTGAGGAACGAGACCACGTAATCTATCGAACCAATTTGTAGTCCTCACTTATAATGTATATTGTAACTACCGCCGCACCGTGAAGATCAAACAATTTCCCTGTGCGATATAACTCGTTACGTATTATGTTAACATATATGCTAAGATAGACACTGACTGGTTATCGAGGATTCATCCAAAGAAGGCACTTTTACGTTCAAAAAGCATCGCTTTTTAACACGCTTTTATTAGCTTCACCTGTATGTATGTATGTATGTATGTATGTATGTATGTATGTATGTATGTAACCGACCCCTTTGAGCTCGATTTTGTCCTACTTTGTACGATCAGATTTAATTCAAACTTTGCACACCTGTCAAAAGTCGATGACAATGCAATAATCCGATCGAAGCATCCGATTATCCTAATTAGATTCGCCAGGATTAATTAATTTCTTTCCGCATCCTTTGCATGCGAGTAAGAGAGATAGAGCTAGTGCGGGCGGTTTGTGGTATTGAGGGCGGTTGATAGTTAGCCAATCGAACTAAATAATATATAGTTTAAAAAATTTAACTAAAAAATGAAAAATAAATAATAGTTTAAAAAAACTAAAAAAACACGCTTTCATAAAAAATCCAACTAAAAATCAGAAAATAAAATTTAATAAATTTGGATAAAGAATATTGTAAATTAGAAATGAATGTACATTTTTGTAAAAAAGCGTGGGGTGTATTCAATGCGCTTTTTAAGATATTATATTATCAAAGTGATGATTCTTCTACTCATTATCTGTCAATAAAATGTTTATAATTATTAACACTATGCACCCCACGCTTTTTTACAAATATGTACATTCATTTCTAATTTACAATATTCTTTATCCAAATTTATTAAATTTTATTTTCTGATTTTTAGTTGGATTTTTTATGAAAGCGTGTTTTAAATATAATCTATCCTATAATCATCGGTTTAGGCAGAGCGTATTCAGAACTCCTGAACTTTGACGTTTCGTTTTGGCACCGTAAAATTAAACGTCAAAGCTAAGAAGTTCTTAATACGCGTTGCTTAAACGATCATAGTTGGCCCCCAGTTACTATCGGGCCGTATGATCGCTCGAACTAGCTTCCGCACGCGGTTTCGCCCATGTAGCGTAATAGTGGATTCAGAGAAAAAAAATCAATCCACTTTTAACCTGATCAGGAATGGAATTTCGGAAGGCTTATTTTTATATATCACAAAGAGCACACCCTTCAAATTGCTGTTTATATTATATCAGTCAATCAGTCAATCAAGACTGAGAATTTCACATGAGAGTTCATCCGTGGAATATTTTAGGCTAACACTAGTAACACTACCTTTAACCACAGATTGGTCTTAGGATGATGATATATAGCGTATAACCTCGATAATTGGACTATCTAACTCTGAAATATTTTTTCAAAGAGGCACATTTTTTCCTGAAATTAGCGTGTTCAAACAAACAAACTCTTCAGCTTTATATATTAGTATAGCTAGACGAGAAAAGTGAAACAATTTGCAGATACAAGAAAACCGCGCCACAATCTAACTGGTTGGGCTTATCCCCAGACGTCCCCAGCCCATCTAGAAGATGAATAAGTTTGTCTGTCTGTCCGTGGAAGCGATTCCGCCACGCAACCCTAAACACTAAGAGTTGCGTGCGCCGTTTGATAGCTATTCGAAACCGTTACTTTGTATCGTAATTAACGCACTCACTTTACCGTTTCTTGTATCGTACACGTTGGCTTGGATTTTCCTTATAACTTCTTGGTTAGTGTCACATCGATTGTGGAAATTGATATATTATGAACGACTAGTTATTGTCGCGGGTAGGCAGAAGTGTTTGTAATATCAACACTCACTTTTCACACAAGATGATTAAGTGCCTACGTTACAAATGGTGACTCTATCGCTGTCTCAGCCACTATACATACGGTTTTGAATTACTTCTCAGATCTATGAAGGATTCCCTCACGATGTTTTCCTTCAAGCACGTGGCGTGAAATCACTGCACATATTTTTTTAGAAAAAGTCAATGGTACAGACCCCGCTGGGATTCGAACTTGCGTTGCTTACGTAGCAGGCGACTGCTCAAACCCCAAGGCCCCCACGGCTCTATGATAATAAAATGCAGGCGAAAACAGCTAGTATTGAATGTACGATCGTGTGTTATGGAGTACAACAGTATAATATATATCCGACAAGTTAATATGATGCCGCTATTATCCACATCAATCTTTGGAACGCCAGTTCCGTGCCTGATGAACACGGGAAATCGTACTGCGATTGAGGAGCTCGTGGCACAACTCAAGCTACTAGTTGGATGGGTGACCGCCCAAGTTTCCTCCGTGCCTCGGAGAGCACGTTAAGCCGTCGGTCCCGATTGACAATCTAACACATTTGGAAATCGTTAAAGGTCAGTCGGAAACCTATGAAAGTCACTGGTGTAATCCTGATTACCGATTTTCCTCGTAAATGGGGTTGCTAAGGTCAAATGGCAGGCGCTTTGTGTAAAAATCAGGTGATCAGCCGCATTGGGTTGAATCAAGTGCTGACCCCAACAATGTGTGGGATAAGGCTGGGAGATGATGAATACTGCGCGCGGACTACGTTTGGGATATACTTAAGAGGATTCTTTCGAACATACATATATTTACGACACAATACTTACACACGGTAGGTAACTTTCTATTGATAAATGATTTACAAAATCGTTTCTCGAGTCCTCCTACAACCTCGCAAATGACCAATCTATACAGATGAATAATATTTACGTGTGTTTAAAAATCCAAAGCAAAGAATTCACTTAATGCAAACTAGTAAAAACACATGACAACAATTTTTAGAATTTTTGTCTGTCTGTTTGTTCCGGCTAAACTCTGAAACGACTTTCACTGGCAGATAGCTGATGTTACAAGGAGTAGCTTAGCCAGGAGTAATACCCATACCCATTAAATTAAATCCACGTGGGTGACACCGAGGGGCACGGCTAGTTTATAATAATAGTACATATAGATTTGAGTCAGCGTGTCCGTCTATCGCATCAAACTAAAACAACAATTTGTGCCCCAAATCCGATCGACATTTGTATTAAAATATATTTATCGCAAATATCCGATTCATGTTGTTACATAAAGTCAACATTAAGCTGAGGCCACAACCGTTCCAGCTTAAATAATAATTAATGTATGGCGACTGCCAAATTACCAATATTATAGGCAGGATTTGCTTAACAACTCGACTGTTTTTTAGCAAGATATATAGGGTATGAAAGAAAATAAAATTTAATTGCCGTGGAGCACGTAATATTTTTTCTCATACTTGAATTTTGTGTTGATTAATCCAACGGTAAGAGACCCTTCAAAATCGTTCCAGCCGTTTCGGGCATTAGTAACACAAATAAAAATTTGAATTTTCTATACATCCTTGTTAACTGAAACATCTGGAGCGATTTTCACTGGCAGCTAATATTACAAGGATTAAATTAGACTACGTTTATGAAAAAAACATTACGCCGCGAGCAATCCATGTAATTAATTCACGCAGATGAAACCGGGGGCACAGCTAGTACCTATCTATATAAGCTTTAATTAAAACAAGCATACAACCCGCGTGCTAGTAAGCGGTTACAGCTTGGCAATAGCTTGATAAAAATAGCACTTACGAAGATTGAGTGCAATTTGGAGAAAGCGCAAAAAGTATATTCGCCATTCGGCCGTTTTCACTATGATGCACTAGGCCTAACTCTCCGTCCCCTACCACGGGCCGTCTGCTAATCAAAGTGGGGTCACATTAATATAGCAGGTGAGGTGGGGTGTAGAATTAACTATTTCTCGGGTATAAGACTCGGTGGGCACGCGACATTAAATCCATAATACTGTAACCGCAAGCCTGTATAGCTTTTCAATCAAGTGTCAAAATGGCGTTAACGATCGTGAGTTTTTTATATATTTCTGCGGTGTTGGTGGTCTAGTGTTAGTGTGTGTGGTGTGGTTTTGAGGTTTTTATGTGAAATATCGTCTATAAAAAATATATATCATTCATTCAAAATATAACAAACTAATTAAAATACTAAAATTGTATATTTTAGCAAAAACGCAAATAATCATTTAAATTTATTTTCATTAGCTCTTTGTACACATCACGTGAAAACTAATGAATGGATTTTGATGAAATTAATTAGTCCCCGAAATCTGGTCCCATCACGAGTTATGAGCGCGCAGCGAAAATAGTAAGGATACTGCGCATGTTTTTATTCGCCTCGCGCCATACATATAGACAGATTCATAAAATTACTAAGGTTTATTCAAGTTTCACGCGTTTATACTTAAGTAGTTGAATAATTATATTTTATTTTATCGACCTTTGTGCACTGGAACTGTGTCCATGGGCTTATAAATATTTCCTTTAGATTTATATCGTATTACTCAAAAAAAAATATGATTGTTTTGAAAAGAGTAATTACTGAGTTTCTTGCCAGGTTCTTCTCAGTAGAAGCAACCTTCCCAGCCTGGCGGTAGCATGTATTATCCGGTGTAATTGTGTTGATCTGACGATTTCAAAGTACTTTGTTAAAAGTCTAATTGAATAAAGATGTTTTGAATTTGATTGAATTCTACAATCTACAGAATCCTTCTCTAGATGTAGAAAATCCGTATTGCAAAACATAAAAGGGTCCTATCTAAGCTCTTCAAAATACACTTTAAAATCGACAAAAATCAATAACCTAGTTTCCAAAAGTAAGTTCACCGTTTGTATGAGCTGTAACTAAGGAAGGATTTGTAGGGGATGAAATAACGCAAAGCTGGTCGAAGCCAGATTCAGTATGTTATTGAAAAGCTATTTCCAGAACGTCAGTATTGCGTTGCAGTAAAGAAGCGACATTAATTATCTTCCTCAAATAAATGTCCGTCACCTGTCCATTCATAATGTGGTGTAATGTATTATGGTAATTATTTCTTGTAGTCCGTGTACACACGACGTGATTTCACTTCGGGTAATATAGTCAACTCATTCAATACTCATATTGTAAATAATTTTGATTTTTTTAACATTACAACACATTTATGCAGAAATATAGTGAGTATTTCGAACAACTCAATTAAAATGTAAAGGTTATTTTAAATCTATACATACAGATAACTAAAATTGAAGTGTCTGTTTGTAATTCCAAAATAACAACTTTTCACTAAATGCATATGAAAGTATTCACGCTACAGACACTGAAAAACCAAATTTTTTTTTTTTCTCAGCCTGTCTGTCTGTTTGTTCCGGGTAATCTCTGAAACGGCGGGACCGATTTTAACGGGAGTTTCACTGACAGGTAGCTGATGTTTCAAGGAATATCTTAGGCTACTTTTGTTTATTAAAAGTATTAGAGTTGAAACTCAATCCACGCGGATGAAATTGCGGGGCGCAGCTAGTTTATATTATAACTAGATTTGTCCCGCGAGTTCGACATAATGATTTTATTTCCGTGTTTGGGGTAAAATCTACTACCTACCCCCTAAACCAAATTTCGGCCAAATTGATTGAACGACTTAAGCGTGAAAAAGGAACGGGCAGACAGACAGAGCAACTTTCGTCCCATTTACAACATTGCCTAATCAATCTATACAACATTTCAGTAAAATCAGTATAGATTCAACCTTGCATATGTAGCAAACAGACAGACAGAGCATCTGGCGCGTTATTTTAAGGTTTAAATTCACTATAAATGCCTGGAGTTTGTAAGTTGGCGGTGTTTCCACCCCCGTGCCTCGGAAAGCACATTGAACCGTTGGTGCTACGCGTGATCTCTCTCCAGTCGTGTCGGATTGCCTCCCATCCCACTATGAGAGTGAGGCAATAAACAGTGCACCTGTGTTTGCGCACACACGCGTGCACTATAATATCTCCTGCGCAGATGGCTGATACCCGTTGAGATTAGCCGCAGTGAACGAAATTCGGTTAGAAGGCCATCTCAAACATAACACTTAGCAAAACCTAGCAAGTTTAATAACATGAAACATGAAAAGCAAAAGTGCAAGGAACTGTTCCCACAAAAAAGAGTGTAAGTGAAAACAGTGGTCGCGTGCTCGTGCGCACGCTACCGAGATCCGACCGCGACATGCTGCATGGAAGCGATACGCGTACTCAATTTGTTATACATTACCATGACGTGTGGCATATGCGGAAAATGCATGCACTTTTTGTTTACTAATTTACATATGCTCCTTCCCAGAAGTTTCCCCTAAGGAGTAGATAAACGTGTTATACAGTAGGCCTAGACAAAGTAACATCATCTCGATACAAAATGGAAATGACATAAATCAGTCACGTGACATAATATGTCTATACCTAGGTAGGAGCGGTGGTGGTTTGAACAGACGCCTGCTACGCAAGCGACGCATCTACAGGCGTTCGAATCCCAGCGGAGCCAGAACTTACCAATGAGTTTTTCTAAAAACTTATGTGCAGTGATTTCACACCGTGTGCTTTATGGGGAAGGAAAACATCGTAAGGAAACTTGCATATGTCTGAGAAGTAATTAAAGACGTATGTATTGTCCTGTCACGTAGACACTTAATCATATATAATTCGGTGAAATGTGGGTGTTACAACGCCTCTGCGGGGAGCCTTCTGGGATGGTGTGAGCATATTTATTTTTATTTATTTGTGACGTATGTAATTCTCATACATTTTGTATCTTTGTACTAGCGAAGCATGAGGATAATGTTACTTTGTCTACAGGCCCTGGTGTATTATACATGCTAGGTGGTGAGCCCAAGGCTCGATACAGTATGTAAGGATGAACGAAGGACATTTTTCAGGGGAGTAATCAGTATTTGATTCTCGTCCTAAATATGTTACAAAATATACTTCAAATGTTTGATGTTATTGTCCAATGTACCTTGCGCAACGAATGAATAGACCACGGAATACGTGTCCTGTCGATCTAGCCCCTCCCTTTTCCTTTGTATTCCACTACCACTCGTGCCGGTTTCTAAGACAGCATGGAGACGCGGTGATAAGGATTTTTTTGTGTTTTTTTTATAAAAACTAGCGTATGTTACGCGGTTTTATCCGCGTAGTTCCCGTGGGAGTAAGGTAATAAAATATAGCCTATGTTATTCGTTGATGATGTAGTTATGCTGAAAATTTTCAAGATCGCTCAAGTAGTTTCGGAGTCTATTCAATGTAAACAAACAAACAAACAAACAAACAAACAAAAAAACTATTAAATTTTTCCTTTTTAATATTAGTGTAGTAGACTAGTTATTATTATATATTGACTGCTTGAACACATCCTTCGAGTTTCTTTAGTTTCCTCACTTATTGCATTAGACCGGACAAACATACATTGCAATAAAAAGCTTATAATAATTTAAAGTTTTTGCAGAAATGAAAGTGGCCATCACAGACAATGACTTGCTACCGTCATTGATTACAAGACAGTGACAGCGCAGAGTTTGGTCAAACATCGCACCATGATGTAACACGTGTCATCTGTATTGACGCGAAAGTGTGTTTGTCTGTCCTGCTTTAGCTAGCCAAGCTCCATAAGCAATCATTAAACTAATCTACACTAATTATAAAGAAGAAAGATATGATTGTTTGTTTGCTTTGAATAGGCTCCGAAATTACTTGACCGATCTTGAAAATTCTTTCAGCAATGGATAGCTACATCATGGATAACTAGAAAAGCGCCCATGGATCCAGTTCCAATGCTCAAAAACAATAATAACATTATTTATTAAGCATTATTTTTTTACGTTAAAAAAGCTGTACGTTGAGCAGTCGCTAATTCGAATCCGAGCCGGGCCGTACCATTGAGTTTTTCTTAAAACTTATGTGCAGTGATTTCACACCACGTGCTTTACGGTGAAGGAATACATCGTGAAGAAAACTGTATATGTCTGAGAAGTAGTAAATCAAAAACGTATGTATAGTGCCTGAGACGGCGATAGACTCACCCTCTGTCACGTTGGCACTTGATCATATTCGGTGAAATGTAGATGTTGTTTGTTACAACACCTCTGCTTACCCCTTCGTGGACCCTTCTGAGATGGCGTGAGCATATACCATCATAGTTCGTCCGATGATCATATAAATACATTTTCAAATTTTCGCCACCACGGCCTCATAAGAAGCGCGTGATAGAAGGTGATACAGTTTCGCCCGGAAGGCGAATAACGGTAGTATTAAATATAAATGTATTGTGGTCTATCGGCTTCGGCAGATTACCGTCGCGTGTCAGTTATGTAACTCTTACGTCACATGTGGCGATGTTTTACAATATTGTGTGACTAATATGGCGTGCGTAATAAATGTATGTTAACGATTTCGCGAGCGGAGAGAGATCTCTGCTTAGTTATATTATATGAAGCGCATTTACACTTGCCAATTTTTTTGTGTTCCACACCAAACTTATTAAAGACAACTACGATACTTTGTAATTAATCTTAATATATATAACTCAAAGGTGACTGACTGACTGACTGACATAGTGATCTAACAACGCACAGCCCAAACCACTGGACGGATCAGGCTGAAATTTAGCATGCAGGTAGATTTTATAACGCAGTCCGACAAATCATAAGAAAGGATTTTGATTAATTCGACCCCCAAGGGGATAAAATAGGGGATGAAAGTTTGTATGAAGTCCAAGTTACGGTATATATAATAATAGTGCCTCTCATATTGCTGTGCCCTATCAGGGTAGTTAGGTATAAGTTATAAATATTATAATTAAGTTACATATGTGTGTAAATGTAACTAACTTGTGCAATAAATATATGAATATGAATATGAAACTAAATTTACGCGGATGAAACTGCGGGGCACAGCTAAAACGGCAGATATAATAGAATAGACGAATCACAGAAAAGACTGGCGGTTCGATTATGTCAAAACAAAAAGTCGGACTAAAATTTACATTAATTCACGCTTTCAACCACGAAACATCATCTACCAATTTATATAACTCAATAAAAATCAAAATCAAAAAGTTTTATTCAACATAAGGGACACTTGGAACACTTATTGAACGTCATTTCTCTTACGCTAACTTACGTTAAATATATATACGCCTGTCAGGAGAAGAAACGGCGAGACAAACTCCCCGGTTTTTTTTACATGTGTCCCTTCTATATACATAGGGTTGTTTAAGTACATTTTAATGGAAGAGTGAGCAACTCACTACTATAATCGATAGATCAATAAACCATATTAAATATAACAAAATAACTTCACGTCTACAAAAATAATGCTGAAATTGTAATCCCAACAAAGAAACACAGCCAAAATAAAACAGTAAGCTGACGGATTTAATGAGTAGTTCCCATGTATTAGTCCCGAGACACCCTGTAGGAAGTGTTACATACAAATCGGTATATTATGCACCCTAATTGCAGTCGGATATTCATTAACATTCCTCGCACACCACGATTTACGATGGATCTACGAATTCCTTACCTATGTTATTTTATATACCTACTAGCTGTGCCCTGCGGTTTCACCCGCGTAGATTTAGTTTCATCCTTATTGTCGCGGAACCCTAATATTTTTAATAAATAAAAGTAGCCTAAGTTACTCCTTGAAACATCAGCTACCTTCCAGTGAAAGTCCCGTTAAAATCGGTCTAGCCGTTTCAGAGATTACCCGGAACGAACAGACAGACAGACAGAGAAAAATTTTAAAACTTTGTTTTTTAGTGTCAGTATCGTGTATACTTTCATATGCATTTAGTGAAAAGCTGTTATTTTGGAATTACAAACAGACACCTCAATTTTATTTATCTGTAGGATGTATAGATATACCTATATAATATATATAATATAATATAAACTTTATTTCATACAAAGAAGTATACAATTTAAGTAATCAAACCAGATATTGTACTTACATGACAATTACAGGCAGGCGTTCATAACACAATAATCACTTAGAAGTATATGATAACAAACAATATTTCACTGAACAGTAACAATCATGCTGACTAATTACAAAGATATTCATAATTTAACTACTTTCGTACTGATTTGATAATAAATTGCAAATAGTTTTGATTCTACCCTCCGTACTAGTAAACAACTGTATGACGGCATATAATGTATTCTTACATTTTGTCTGTCTGTCTGACTAACTAGTCAAACTATTTCATGTGTCTAACATTAAATTTGTAGGGTGTGTTCTGTGAAAGGGTATTCCGAAATTGCACCCCTAAATGGTGGTTAAAGTTTGTATTGGAAATCTATAAAGATATATAAAATTTAAGTGACTGTTCCTTATTTTCAAATTAACAACTTTTCACTTAATGCATACGAAAAATTTCGCTGCCTGTCTGTTTGCTAATCTCTAAAACTGCTGGACCGCTTGTAACACAACTTAGGATAATATTATTTAAGAAAAAGAAATCACATAGTTTTTATCTGTTATTAGCTCTGGCTAGGCACAGCTAGGTGTTAAGTAAGAATCCTAACTCTTAAGACTTAACTGACTTTATAAAACTGATTCCAGAAAGCCCTGTGTCTCCTTGTGATCGCCGCATCGGCGCTGGCGCAGTACGAAGGTTACGAAGGGTTCGAGGGCTACGAGGGCTACCATCACAAGCCGGCGCCAGTACATCATCACCAGCAGACCTTGGACGACCATGGAGAGGAGTACGAAGTGGATTATCATGTGAGTACTACTTTCTGTGTATTTAGTTAGCCGTGGTGGCCTCGGAGTTAGAGGAGTCGCCTGCTACGCAAGTTCGAATCCCAGCGGGGCCTGTACCTTTGAGTTTTTCTAAAAACTTATGTACAGTGATTTTCACACCACCACGGTGAAGGAAAACATAGCTAGGAAACCTGCATATGTCCGAGAAGTAATTCAAAGTACCTATGTATTGTGCCTGAGGCGGCGATAGACTCACATGTCACGTTGGCACTTAACCATCTTCGGTGAAAAGTGGGTGTTGATAATACACATCTGCCTATCCCTTCGGGGAATACAGACGTGAGCATATGTGTGTATGTATGTAATGTACTGTTCCAGGCGCACCCTAAGTACTCGTTCGACTACTCCGTGAAGGACCCTCACACCGGCGACGATAAGGAACACTGGGAGACGAGGGATGGCGACAAAGTTAAAGGTACAATGACTTTATAGAAGTGGCAACGGGTGTATGAGGTGCATCTGCCTTCGTGAGGTCAAAATAACTTAAAATTAACAGCTTTTCACTACAAAATGCATACGAAAGTATATATACTGTACTCACACAAAAAAGCAATTTTAAAAAGAAATCTCTGTCTGTCAGATAGCTAATATTACTAGGAGTAAGTATCTTAGGCTACTTTTATAAAAAAACACAAGTTTTTCCGCGGACCACCAATGAAATTAATTCTACACAGCTAGAAGCAACTAAATGTATTCTTAATAATTTGCAGGAAGCTACACCCTGGTTGAGACAGACGGGACGAAGCGCGTCGTCGAATACGAGGCGGACGACAAGAACGGCTTCAACGCTGTGGTCCATAAGATAGGCACGCCCAAACAGCAGTATAAACAAGAATATAAGCATGAATATAAGCCGGAATATAAACCAGAATATAAACATGAGCAGTTGTACACCAAACCAGTACTCGAGCCGGAGTACAAGCACGATTATATTCCGGAGTCACATTATCAGGGTTACCAGTTTGATGATGGATTCGTCCCCGTAGCTGGGGGGTACGAATAAGTAAAAATAAAATGATTGTTCAAATATGAGTGGTATTCGATATCAATACGAGCGATGCGTGATGGCGAGATAAGCAGCAATCGCAACAATCAGGCGAATTATATCTCGAGTCAACAATCGACTCAGGCAATGAAACAATCGAAAAACGAGATATAACATTCATAATTCAATTAAAAAAATTGATAAGACCTTTAACAAAGTTGATACTTTCAAATTATACATGCCAGGTTCCAAAGCTTGCTTTTACTGAGAAAAACTCGTCAACCCTTTACCAATTGTTTTGATTCAACCAATCGGTCCATGTCAGCCGAATCTAACCAAGAAACCGATCCGAAACATCACACACTCGATGCGATGTATCGACTAATCGAGAGGTGTTTGATGAGTATTTAATGCGCCTGACTTGGACCTACCATCGACTGATAATGAAAATAATCACGATTCATCGAAATGTAATCGAGAATCGAGATTTCGCCATCGCACATCGAGAGGTACAACAATAGCGTACAGCGATTCCAATTATTTACTTATGGGGTAAGCGCGAATGACACTCTTGGTGTTGGCAATACCAAAATATCAATATATGAATACCGACTCGGTAGTAAGTATACTGCTCATGTTTGAACATACCTTTAAAAAAGACTAGTGAAGTGAAATGAGCTTCATCAGAATGTTTTGGATATGGTACAGCTTTATATTTGTTTTATGTCTGATCTGGGGGTTAATCATGGGTTTAAGCAATTTTATTTTGATACAAATTTTTTTATGTCACAGCTAAGAAGTTATAACGCGCTGCTTGAACGATTATAGTTGGCTCCCTTTTACTTTTAAAATAGTAAGTAAGTAAATAAAGTAAGTCTTCATAATAGTAGGATCGATTGCGCAGATCATCGTGAATGTTCCTGTGTAAACGATTTTTTTAATATTAATCTGTATAAATGTTTGGAGTATAGATTTTATTAAAACATACACTCTATTGCTTTTAAAATAAGATTCAATTTGGCCAGTGTGAACCATTATTGCATATTTATTTAATGGGGAATGTACTTTTTAGAAATTGACGAACAAATATGAACTCTATGTGAAAGGAATTAAAATTTAAAGTTGTGTAAAATTTTGATGAGAATGTAATCTTTTTAGTAAACTTGTCCAATGTAATACAAATAATTTAAGAAGTGCACACAATGTTTAATGCTTGTAGAACGATTTATTTATTTGATGCGTGACTCTGAATTTGGTAGTGCTACCATGAACTGCTCAAATGATATTGTTTAATTCTTAAGCTTGTTGAATTTAGTTAAGTATTGTACAAATGCACTTGCGTTTTAATAAAAACTTTTGTTATCTAATTTTGAATATTATTTAGGACCGATTTTTCAATTTTCAAATAATACTGATATATAGAATGATAAGATCGCGGTTGCGTCATCGATTTGATATATAGCTAAATGTAACTTTAGATCAGTTGAGTTTGGATATACCGACCAACAGATGGCGCAAGGCGGCCTATATACCGCAAAAACAAAGGAAAGAAAAATTCGACGCATGAGGTAGGATCACGAGTAGCTCAGTTGGAAGAACAACTGCACCGATTGCAGAGGTCGTCCGAGTCCCGCCTCGTGATCGTATTTTTCCTGACCATTTTTAAGAATTGGACGGAAAGTACTAGTATTTACAAAAAAAAATCGTGTCCGACATCTTGGATTTCCAAATAGATGTAACTTTTGATTACAGCACCCCTAATTACCCCCCAAAACGACACCCGTGGTAAAATTAATAAATTAACTATGTCCGCCATCTTGGATTTAGAAATAGATGTCAATTTCGTATTGAGCACTCTTAAAAACTCGCACAATGAGGTAGGAAAATTTGACGCAGGATCACGAGTAGCTCAGTTGGCAGAGGTCGTAGGTTCGAGTCACGCCTCGTGTTCGTACTTTTCCTGACATTATTAAGAATGCTGAATTCTGATGCTATATTATTGTGAAGTTTCATCAAAATCCATTCGGTAGTTTTTGCGAGAAAGAGCTACAAACATACAAACATGTGGATAGCAAATGTAACTTCAGTATATTGAGATTAATAATTGTGTAGTTACGTGTCGTTTTGATTGTTAAGCAACTGAATACACGCTATCGGACTAGTTATCTCAGCATTGAAAAATGGTCCTTAGCTATACCATCGTTTCTGAATTTAGCGCCTCGCGCTCATAATCGTAGCGGCACCTGTGAAGATGTAAGTGTGCACTTACCTCTGCGCCAGCGCGAGTTTGAGGCGATCGTTCTCGTAGCGGAGCTGGTGGTCCGGCGTGTCGGGCGGCGGCGGCTCCGGCGGAGCGCCCGCCGACGGCAGCGGCCCGCGGGGCGCGCGCCCCACGGTGGCGTACCCTCCCTACACACACACTACGTTAGTTCATGGCATCTAAAGTAAGGCCGACGGCAGCGGCCCGCGGGGCGCGCGCCCCACGGTGGCGTACCCTCCCTACACACACACTACGTTAGTTCATGGCATCTAAAGTAAGGCCGACGGCAGCGGCCCGCGGGGCGCGCGCCCCACGGTGGCGTACCCTCCCTACACACACACTACGTTAGTTCATGGCATCTAAAGTAAGGCCGACGGCAGCGGCCCGCGGGGCGCGCGCCCCACGGTGGCGTACCCTCCCTACACACACACTACGTTAGTTCATGGCATCTAAAGTAAGGCCGACGGCAGCGGCCCGCGGGGCGCGCGCCCCACGGTGGCGTACCCTCCCTACACACACACTACGTTAGTTCATGGCATCTAAAGTAAGGCCGACGGCAGCGGCCCGCGGGGCGCGCGCCCCACGGTGGCGTACCCTCCCTACACACACACTACGTTAGTTCATGGCATCTAAAGTAAGGCCGACGGCAGCGGCCCGCGGGGCGCGCGCCCCACGGTGGCGTACCCTCCCTACACACACACTACGTTAGTTCATGGCATCTAAAGTAAGGCCGACGGCAGCGGCCCGCGGGGCGCGCGCCCCACGGTGGCGTACCCTCCCTACACACACACTACGTTAGTTCATGGCATCTAAAGTAAGGCCGACGGCAGCGGCCCGCGGGGCGCGCGCCCCACGGTGGCGTACCCTCCCTACACACACACTACGTTAGTTCATGGCATCTAAAGTAAGGCCGACGGCAGCGGCCCGCGGGGCGCGCGCCCCACGGTGGCGTACCCTCCCTACACACACACTACGTTAGTTCATGGCATCTAAAGTAAGGCCGACGGCAGCGGCCCGCGGGGCGCGCGCCCCACGGTGGCGTACCCTCCCTACACACACACTACGTTAGTTCATGGCATCTAAAGTAAGGCCGACGGCAGCTACCCGCGTTTCTTACAAATATAAAGCTAAAACTAATAATGCGATTCTCACCTGAAGCGTGGAGGAGACAGAATGCGCCCGCTGGTGTACCATCATATCGTCAGCTTCAGTCTTCGCCTGCAACAACAATCACATTGAACATTTGTACACCATATTGGGGGCCAGTAGAGTGCCCTTGGTATTACCTGTGCAGGCGATATGGCCGGCGGGGGGTCGGTGGGCGCGGGGGAGCGGCCGGCCAGTAGCGGACACGGGTGTGGCCGCCCTTGGTATTACCTGTGCAGGCGATATGGCCGGCGGGGGGTCGGTGGGCGCGGGGGAGCGGCCGGCCAGTAGCGGACACGGGTGTGGCCGCCCTTGGTATTACCTGTGCAGGCGATATGGCCGGCGGGGGGTCGGTGGGCGCGGGGGAGCGGCCGGCCAGTAGCGGACACGGGTGTGGCCGCCCTTGGTATTACCTGTGCAGGCGATATGGCCGGCGGGGGGTCGGTGGGCGCGGGGGAGCGGCCGGCCAGTAGCGGACACGGGTGTGGCCGCCCTTGGTATTACCTGTGCAGGCGATATGGCCGGCGGGGGGTCGGTGGGCGCGGGGGAGCGGCCGGCCAGTAGCGGACACGGGTGTGGCCGCCCTTGGTATTACCTGTGCAGGCGATATGGCCGGCGGGGGGTCGGTGGGCGCGGGGGAGCGGCCGGCCAGTAGCGGACACGGGTGTGGCCGCCCTTGGTATTACCTGTGCAGGCGATATGGCCGGCGGGGGGTCGGTGGGCGCGGGGGAGCGGCCGGCCAGTAGCGGACACGGGTGTGGCCGCCCTTGGTATTACCTGTGCAGGCGATATGGCCGGCGGGGGGTCGGTGGGCGCGGGGGAGCGGCCGGCCAGTAGCGGACACGGGTGTGGCCGCCCTTGGTATTACCTGTGCAGGCGATATGGCCGGCGGGGGGTCGGTGGGCGCGGGGGAGCGGCCGGCCAGTAGCGGACACGGGTGTGGCCGCCCTTGGTATTACCTGTGCAGGCGATATGGCCGGCGGGGGGTCGGTGGGCGCGGGGGAGCGGCCGGCCAGTAGCGGACACGGGTGTGGCCGCCCTTGGTATTACCTGTGCAGGCGATATGGCCGGCGGGGGGTCGGTGGGCGCGGGGGAGCGGCCGGCCAGTAGCGGACACGGGTGTGGCCGCCCTTGGTATTACCTGTGCAGGCGATATGGCCGGCGGGGGGTCGGTGGGCGCGGGGGAGCGGCCGGCCAGTAGCGGACACGGGTGTGGCCGCCCTTGGTATTACCTGTGCAGGCGATATGGCCGGCGGGGGGTCGGTGGGCGCGGGGGAGCGGCCGGCCAGTAGCGGACACGGGTGTGGCCGCCCTTGGTATTACCTGTGCAGGCGATATGGCCGGCGGGGGGTCGGTGGGCGCGGGGGAGCGGCCGGCCAGTAGCGGACACGGGTGTGGCCGCCCTTGGTATTACCTGTGCAGGCGATATGGCCGGCGGGGGGTCGGTGGGCGCGGGGGAGCGGCCGGCCAGTAGCGGACACGGGTGTGGCCGCCCTTGGTATTACCTGTGCAGGCGATATGGCCGGCGGGGGGTCGGTGGGCGCGGGGGAGCGGCCGGCCAGTAGCGGACACGGGTGTGGCCGCCCTTGGTATTACCTGTGCAGGCGATATGGCCGGCGGGGGGTCGGTGGGCGCGGGGGAGCGGCCGGCCAGTAGCGGACACGGGTGTGGCCGCCCTTGGTATTACCTGTGCAGGCGATATGGCCGGCGGGGGGTCGGTGGGCGCGGGGGAGCGGCCGGCCAGTAGCGGACACGGGTGTGGCCGCCCTTGGTATTACCTGTGCAGGCGATATGGCCGGCGGGGGGTCGGTGGGCGCGGGGGAGCGGCCGGCCAGTAGCGGACACGGGTGTGGCCGCCCTTGGTATTACCTGTGCAGGCGATATGGCCGGCGGGGGGTCGGTGGGCGCGGGGGAGCGGCCGGCCAGTAGCGGACACGGGTGTGGCCGCCCTTGGTATTACCTGTGCAGGCGATATGGCCGGCGGGGGGTCGGTGGGCGCGGGGGAGCGGCCGGCCAGTAGCGGACACGGGTGTGGCCGCCCTTGGTATTACCTGTGCAGGCGATATGGCCGGCGGGGGGTCGGTGGGCGCGGGGGAGCGGCCGGCCAGTAGCGGACTGGCCGTGGCGCTGGGCACGGGTGTGGCCGCCCCACTGTTGCCGTTGGTGCCGGTGTTGCCACCCTTCGCACCGGCAGTGCCGCACTGTTGGGCTTGTATCGCTTCCTTCACCTCCTGGAACTTCTCTATGAACTGAAAGGCCAGAGATTTTATTAGAATATGTTCCCATTTAAACCATATTTTCGTTTAGAAGTGAGCTGTTACGCAAACCACGGCAACTTCTTGAAGACAATTTTTTTTTCATTGACACATTAATACATTTGTAGAGCTTGTGATCAGTGTCATCCCCAGCAAAGACAAGATCTTCCATTGAGGCGGGTGTCATGTCTGGGGAACAACGTCTCCAACTGTACTAGATGGAAACTTGTATATACTGCAATGCGCTTGAAAACTCTTATTGCGCGATTTAGGTCTTTGTGTATTTGTACTCAAACTTCGCATTTGTTAGCGAGTAGCGCCATCTACTTAGCGAGTGGAGAAAAGCTGCTAAATCTATATATTTTTACGTGTTTTGCATTACTTGTGTCTAATTAGTGTAATTGGCATTGTATATCACTGTTTATTAAGTAATTAAATGTACATGATGCCAGCTGAGTTTCTTGCCGGTTCTTCTCAGAAGGTTAGTTTCCGAAACGGTGGTAAATTCCTCGACATTCATAAGTGCCTTACCAGGGCCTAAACTGAATAAATCATTTTCATTTTCATTCATGTCGTTCTTGTTATCTATACAGATAAATAAAATTGAAGTGTCTGTTTGTAATTCCAAAATAACAGTTTTTCACTAAATGCATATGAAAGTATACACGCTACTGACACTAAAAAAACAAGTTTTAATTTTTTTCTCTGTCTGTCTGTCTGTCTGTTTGTTCCGGGTAATCTGTGAAACGGCTGGACGGATTTTAACGGGACTTTCACTAGCAGGGAGCTGATGTTTCAAGGAGTAACTTAGGCTACTTTATATTATATTTATATTAGGGTTCCGCGACAATAAGGATGAAACTAAATCTACGCGGGTGAAACCGCGGGGCACAGCTAGTTAGATAAATAAATAAAAAGCGCGATTTATAATTAGCCCCACCTATCGGTATTATAATACACTACTAGTCTATCTACGTAGTTGGCTTGCACCCACCTTGCCCAGCTCCTGTTCGGATGCGAACCCCAGTCCGTAGACAGTGTTGGCGCGCACGTCGCTCCACTGGCCGAACTTCTGCGACGTCTTCGTGAACGTCATGTTGGCCGTTATCGTGCTGTTTATCACTGCCTGCAAATAAAGGAAATAATACATTAAATACCCTTGTAGCGCAAGATCTAACCTAAATAACACACAATACAGTATATTTTGCGGTTATAGGGGCCGCCTTGCGCCATCTGTTGGTTGGTGTATCCAAACTCATTGACTTGGATTTTTTCCTTCCCTTGTATTGTGGTTTTAGGGGCCGCCTTGCGCCATCTGTTGATCGGTGTATCCAAGTCAATGAGTTTGGATACACCAACCAACAGATGGCGCAAGGCGGCCCCTAAAGCCACAATATAAGGGAAGGAAAAATTAAACGCATGAGGTAGGATCACGAGTAGCTCAGTTGGAAGAGCAACTGCACGGTTTGCAGAGGTCGTAGGTTGGAGTCCCACCTCGTGTTCGTGTTTTTCCTGACCATTTTTAAGAATTTAGAATAGCACCATATTTGTCATGCATAAAAATCTAACAGTATAAATATACATACAGGATTATATCATGTTACCAAGACGTAGTAACCATGGTCCCACTGCTATTTACACATAATGGGTAATATTTTTTACTCGTAGACCCACTGCTCTAGTTTTAATATCAGCTCCTGTGAGCCCGCGGACCAAAATTCTCGCTAAACATTCGAGAGTGATTCGGGTATCCAATAGCATAAGGTATCAATGTTTTCAATAAAGATAAATTGAAACTAGAGTGGGATCACGTTCAATACGTCATTTCGGTTGAGAAGGTTGCATTTGCTAAGAAGAACCCGGCAGCAATTGCTAATTTCAAGTTCATTGTGCCGTGGTGTTTGCTTACCTTGGTGCCTTCAACGCTGATGATCCTGTACAAGTTCCGGGAGGAGTCGTAGAAGAAGGAGACGGACACGGCGGCCGACGAGGCGGACATCCACGAGCGCTTCGTCTTCGGGTCTATGTGGAACACGTGCGCCTTGCACGTGAAGATCGGCTGCTCACTGGAACGACACAATTACATCTCTTATTATAACTACAATACAGACATTTATATCTGACTCCACACCTTCATTAAAATGTAGTGCTTCAAATCTTATATATAAAATTGATTCCCCATTTCTCTTGGTCACGGCATCACGCCTAAACGGCTGGATGGATTTTAACGGGACTTTCACTGGCTGATAGCTGATGTTTCAAGCTGTGTTCTGGGCTTTTATTTATCATAAATATTATGGTTCCGCGACAAGAAGCATGAAACTAAATCCACGTGAAACCGCGGGGCACAGCTAGTTAGGAATATAATAGTATCCTGTCAGTTTGTTAGAAGACCAAGTCCTGTTAAAATCGGACCAGCCGTTTCAGAGATTACCCGGAACTAACAGACAGACAGACAGAGAAACTTTTTGAAACTTGGCTTTTCAGTGTCAGTAGCGTGTATACTTTCATATGCATTTAGTGAAAAGCTTTTATTTTGGAATTACAAACAGACACTTCAATTTTATTTATCTGTATAGATATGGATCTTCGCTCGATGTTTCAAATAATATTTGCCCCCTAGTCAGCTCTATGGTTGTGAGAAGCCCAATCCAGCATTGCAGAGGTGTGTGAAATTAACTGTGAGTAACACATCCGTTGCATGTATCCTGACATGACGGGGGATCTGAGTTGAATAGCTGAACAATTCCTCTCTATTTATAAACACGAGTGGCTTAAAATCGGTCCAGCTGTTACGGGGATTAGCCGGTACCAACCCTAATATTTTTTAATAAACGTAGCCTAAGTTACTCCTTGTAATTCAAATTCAAATATATCTTTATTCGATTAGACTTTATACAAAGCACTTGTATAAAGTAACATTAGCTATCTGCAAGTAGAAGTCGCGTTGAAATCTATCTAGCCATTTCAGAGATTAGCCGGAACAAACAGACAGACAGACAGACAGACAGACAGACAGACAGACAGACAGACAGACAGACAGACAGAAAGACGGACGGAGAATTTTTTAAGCATTTGATATTTAAAAGGTAATGCAGTATATACTTTCATTTATGCACTAGCTGTGCCCCGCGGTTGCACCCGCGTCGAGTTAGTTTTGTCCCGCGGAACCCTTATGTTTTTTTAAATAAAAGTCTTTAGTCTACGTTACTCCTTGTAACATTAGCTACCTGCCAGAAAAAGTCCCGTTAAAATCGGTCCAGCCGTCTCGGAGATTACCCGGAACAAACAGACTGACAGACAGACAGGGAAAAAAATTAAAAGTATTTTTTTATTTATGTCAGTAACGTATATACTTTCATATGCATTTAGTGAAAAGCTGTTATTTTGGAATTACAAATAGACACTTCAATTTGATTTATCTGTATAGATCTCGGGTCGAAAGTAGAACTCATAAATGGATTAAACTGATGTGGTAAACACAGTGCAAATATATTAAACGAACCGGGGCTGGTGTAATAAGGTCAATGTGAATGAATAAGCGCGTAGGTGGGCAAGGCTACGCTTTAATACACTGATAACCTCACACGAAGGAAATAAACCTTAGACCAGAGCCATAAGGTTCACAGTCAAACACTACAAGCTAGAAGAGCCGTGGTGGTGGAACGCAAGTTTGAACCCAACGGGGCCAGTACCCCTATCACGAGTTGGCCACCGTTATCAAAATCTGTTCGCTAGCGTAAATGTGTAAGTTGGTAAATTCTCGACGTTCATAAGTGCCTTACCAGGGCCTAAACTGAATAAATATTTTTAATTTTCATTTTCAACGTCTCCGACAGTATTTGTATGACATATTTTAGTTCTTCACGTCACCACTTGGAGGCGCTGTACAATTTCCAATACAATTATTCGTCGGAGACGCTAGCGAGTGTAGATTAGGAACACAGTGGCAAACTTTTGATAGGGGTATTTTACCAATGAGTAATGTGCCGTGATTTCATGCTACGTGCTTTACGGTGAAGGAAATCAGTATGTAAATGAAAACAGAAATTCAAAGACGTATGTATAGTGGCTCAGACGGCGATGGACTCACCATCTGTCACGTTGGCACTTAATAATTTTCGGGGAAAAGTAGGTTGTTATTACAACACCTCTGTCTGCCATCTCGGGGAATACAAGCATGAGCATATTTATGTATGCATTACGATGAAGGGAAACATCGTGAGGAAACCTGCTATGTCTGAGAAGTTCAAAGGCGTATGTATAGTGCCTGAGACGGCGACAGACTCACCCTCTGTCACGTTGGCACTTAATCATCTTCGGTGAAACGTGGGTGTATTTATTTATTACAACACCTCTGCCTGGATAGGCAGAGGATAGAATACTGGATAGGCAGGGGGTAGAATATTATGTGTTACCGAGCGTACATTCCAAATAACGTTGTTAAGTAAGGTATTCCCAGTTTATCGTACCCACATTCCGTGTATTGTCGCACAAATACCAACGCATCATCTGTCGAGATAGGTATCCCTTTATCTATCAGTTATCTACTAAGAGACAACAAGATATTGACAAAGAAATAAATAGGATCTATCTCTTACTAACTGTACCCCGCGATTTCACCCACAGACTTACTGGGTGGCTTTATTTCGCGAAACCCTATTTTTTTTTAATAAATGGGTGTTTCCATCTGTTATTTGGCAGAATCAGCCTGGAGTCTGGATCAAATACGTATGTCTGTATGTTATGTTATATTAAAAATACGATATTAAACACAAAAAAAATGTCTTCACTTGAAGTAAACAAGCAACTCGGATTTTTTTCTAAAATAAAATACACAGTTTGGTAACCTCCTTCTTTTTTTGAAGTCGGTTATAAATGTGTCGAAAAAGTATTCAGCCCACTAAGCTACCTAAGCTATTAAACCTACCTATAATATCTAAGTTACCTAAATATCACCTGAATAGAGGAATCACTAAGGACTTCTTCAATGTCCTTATCTATACAGATAAATAATAGAAGTGTCTGTTTGTAATTCCAAAATAACAGCTTTTCACTAAATGCATATGAAAGTATACACGATACTGGATCTCTGAAACAGCTGGAGGGATTTTAACGGTACATTCACTGGTAGGTAACTGATGTTTCAAGGAGTAACTTAGGCTACTTTTATTTATTAAAAATATTAGGGTTCCGCGACACTAAGGAAGAAACTAAATCTACGAAACCGCGGGGCACAGCTAGTACACTATACAGTAACAGAGCAAAGTCTATTGGTCAGTGACCATTAGATAAGAAATGATAAAAGTTATTGACAAACTTATCATACAAAACAATGTTACCCTAAAATAACAATATGAATCATAGTGCATCTAACACAGGGAAGAACAGAAAATAATGTTAAAATTACTGAGTTTCTTGCCAGGTTCTTCTCAGTAAAAGCAACCTTCCGAACCTGGCGGTAGCATGTATAATCCTGTGTAATCGTGTCGTTCTGATGATTTGAAAGTACTTTCTTAAAAGTCTAATCAAATAAAGATATATTAGAATTTGTATTTGAAAAAAAAGATCAAACCTAATGCATTTTTTTTTAATTCTACACTAGACGTCAGTTTCCGTTCCCGTAGGAGCATGGGCATAAAATATAGCCTATATTAATCAGTGATAATGTAGCATTCAAATGGTGACAGAATTTTTTAAATCGGTCCAGTACTTTTGGAGCCAATTTGTTACAAACATACTTGTAAATCTTGCATCTAGAATCTCTTTATAATATCAGTACAGCAGAAGTGGCAGGCTTTACTTTACTGACGTTGAACTGTATACATTGAACACTTTAGACTGTAGTCTAAGATAGCATCATTTTGCTGTAATCTTCTGTGAGGTGGAGGTACAGGTGACGTCACGACGTGCGCATGTTTTTATTAGCCTCGCACCATACATATAGACAGACTCATAAAATGACTACTGCACATTGAAATGTAAAATGAAAATGAATAATATTTAATCAGTTTAGGCCCTGGAAAAGTACTTATGAATGTCGAGAATTTACCACTGGTTTGGAAACTAGCCTTCTGAGAAGAACCGGCGAAAAACTCAGTCAAGTATCCAGGTTGGTACTGATTCTTAACTCTTTTATTTTTGGTGCTTTGTATTTACTTTCATATGCATTTTGTGATAACCTGTTTACTTGGAACTACAAACAGACACTTAAATTGTATTTATCTGTTTAGATAAAGATTAGATCATGTTCCAGTCAAACAAGTAAATACAATATGGGTACAAAGTCAAGTTGAATGGTGGGAAATTCACACAAACCACAACAGTAAGTGGGGTACAACAAATTGTTGTCATGTTCTTACAACTTCCCATAGTATGTTATTGTACTTTACACATTACAAAATGTGTACATGATGTTGTTACTTTAAACAAATCCTAGTCACAATATAAATATAAGCTTTATAACAGTAAGGAATCTAAGCCTTAATCTGTAAAGATAAATAAAACTGTCTATATGTAATTCTAAATTAACACCTTTAACTAAATGCATGTGAAAGTATAATAATGATCTCCAACCAAATTTCGGTTATGGCGGCTAATCTCAACGAGGATCAGCCATGTGCGCAGGAGATATTATAGTGCGCAAGTGTGTGCACAAACACAGGTGCACTCTTTATTCCCTCACTCTCATAGTCTGATGGGACGGCAATTGGACACGACCGCAGAGGGCGTAGGACCAACGGCGTAACATGCTTTCCGAGGCAAGGGGGTTTAAACACCGCCAACTTCCAAACTCCAGGCATATTGTGAATTTCTTGATAGAAAAACCCAATATCTATTTTTGACCTGACCCGGGAATCGAACCCGGTACCTAGTGATCGGCAGGCGAACCTACTAACCACTAGACCAACGAGCCAGTAAAAGTATATAAGGTATGTATATAAAAAAAATATTTACTAATATATAGACTTCCCCAATAAATGGGCTGAACATTGAACAAGTAGTTCCTGAGTTTAGAGCTTTCACTTGCAAACAAACTCTTCAGCTTTATATATTAGTGTAGATTAATTTAAACCTGTGGTATTACCTGTGTCACATTGTACTGTGGCAAAGAGGTAAAATACATAGTTATCAGTGTGATGTAGCAGGAAATTCAAACCATTTCTGTTTACAAACATAAACAGACAAGTTTGACTATCTGTACTTATTATTCTCTGCATACTCTATTCAATCAGGGTCGGATTATCAATAATGCAGATTATTATTAGAGCTTACTGCCCAAGTGCCTTGAAAAAACTAGGGGCCGAGGAATAAAGAGGAGATGATATGGATAAAGTAATGGCCCCAAGAATTGCATGGCTAGAGGCCTCAATGGGGACCAATCCGGCCCTGCTCTCAGATGCTAGTTCCAATAAATTATATATCAAGATATGCTGTATTCAAGATTGTCCTATTATTATAAGCTACAGAAGTTCTTTTATAGCATGATACAGGACACAGCTAGTTAGAATAATGGAATTAATTGATAAAATAAAACCTTTGAAATATATTTTCAGATTAATACTAAAAGTACCATATACAAGAATACAGAATACCGTATTTTATATGAGTAATGCGTGAAATAACTAAAATTAGCATATATTATTTGTTTGTTTAGCTTATTACGGCCTAAACGGGCGCGTTAAGGTACCAGGCGATCATAACTACCTCAGAGTTTATTGGAGTATGAAATATATTGGCATTATTAATAGAGTGACTGATCGAAACGACCTTAACGTTAAGGTAAAAGCGTTCAGTCGAATGCAATCAATGTGCAATTAGCTATTTGCCCGTGAAAGCACGTATATTGAAATCGTAGGAATCAATTTTTGCGCAACCTAAAAGACGTCTATTACAGTATAGTTGTTTAGTTTGGGCATTAAATGTGTACAGAAACGATCTTTAGGGAGGTGGGTAATGATTTAAATAAAGTGCACCTAAAATACACCTTCGCTGAGGTAAAATAACTCCCCTCCCAATAACAAGGTGTCCGTAAAATTCGATATTCTTCTACAGTTTGACATATCAAACGATGTAACAAACATTATTAAATGTACAGTAAATATATTAACCAACTCACCCCATGGTTTCTTTTCCTGCTGTCATTTAAATACAATAATTTTAGAAATATATTTTACTTCATATTTTCCAACTTTTCACTCGCGAACTGTCACAAGCGGCGACTTGGCCATAAACTACAGAAACTATCAATACAATGCTACCAACATCAATATCTTAACATAGACACATCGCCTCTAAATTTATTTATTTTTTATTAAAAACTATTATAATAGTCATTATTATTTATTTCAAGAAATTAAATGTTATGATTTTTAATGTTTAAATCACGCATTTTTAATGGTATATATCGTAATCGTTTGAAAGAACCCTTATTACTGCCATCTCTCGGGCAATAGCGGTACTCTTTCGAAACTTATATTGCAGTGTTCCTACTCAGAGACAGAGGTCACTAGTTTAAGAACAGGGAAGGTTGCGAACTCTGCATTCATAATTATTAAAAATATATGGTGTACCTTCAGTACTACAGGGTATCTAAATAACTACATCCCAAATATATAAGTACTAATATTTTAAAGAGAAAAGATTTGATTGTTTTTTTGTTTGTTTGTTTGGTTGTTTGGTTGTTGAAACTACTTGACCGATCTTGAAAATTCTTTCAGCAATGGATAGCTACATCATCAGCGAGTAACATAGGCTATATTTTATCCATGTACTCCCACAGGAACGGGAACTACGCGGGTGAAACCGCGTGACGTCCGCTAGTCTTCAACTAATTTATGACTTTACAACACAGGCTTTATAAATGAAATCTACTCTACTCGTAATATCTAGATCGCTGACAATTGCACAGAAATGAGACTCATCCGTATATTTACGCTCCACTTATCTGATATACATTTTTTTTTCAAAAAAGTATTCCAGCGTTTCCTTTTCACGCGGCATAAACTGACTTTAAATTTAATCACACATAACTCAAAGAAGTGGGACCAATGTCAATAGCAGTGGGACCACGGTATATACGTCGTTAAATCTAAACTTGGGGCATAGAACTCACAAAGTTATCATAACTCATTGATTGATTGATTGTTATTTTTGTTATTGTTGTCGACGAGACCCCAAAGAGACCCCAATATTGGAGGATGTGGAAGGGCCAGATAAGTGGAGCAGTGAAAGCAATGAGTTACATAAAAATGTGCCGATCTCAATGAGACACACTTAAGGCGAATATTACAGTTGCCCAAGCATTGATAGGCTGGTTATTACCCGACTACGGCGGAGCAAAAAGGAGGGTTATGATTTTGACCGGTATATATATTTTAATTATTTACTAGCTGTGACCGGTTTTACCGGGTAGACTTAGAGTCATGGTGTCTTTCGCTTGATTTACGTGGACTTCTGATAGATGACTCCTGAATGTCTATAGTGCCAGCTGTGGACCGACAGTCAAAGTCAAAGTCAAAGTCAAAAATATCTTTATTCGATTAGACTTTATACAAAGCACTTTCAAATCGTCAGAATGACACAATTTACAGGATTATACATGCTACCGCCAGGTTCGGAAGGTTGCTTTTACTGAGAAGGACCTGGCAAGAAACTCAGTAATTACTCTTTTCAAAAATATTACATACAATTTAAAAAAAAACAAAATAAATCATTTGAGACATGTAAGCCCATGGACACAGTTCCAATGTACAAATGTCGATAAAAATTAACATAAAGAAAAGTCTAGTAGTTCTATTTATATCTAAATGCGTAGCTTGAGATGACCAGCCCCCACAAGCAGCACCTGTTCACAAGTATGACGAGAATGCCAGCCATGATGTCGCTGATGTCGCTGTTCCGATCCAATACGTATCTTGTGATGGTCATTTTAAGAAAACTCGCAATAGGCACTCAGGGGTCATTTTCCAGAAATCCGTGTAAATGAAGATATACACCATGAAACTAAGTGACCTAAAATATGACAAGTGAAAAACTCGCACTAGGCACTCTGATTCTATTCAATAGATAGGTTTTGATGCTTAAAAATTTGCACAGGTGCCTTACCCTGAGCTCTTATTGCCATGATAGTTTCACTCATTTATGAGACAGATGTATGTGACGTGCATACATGTGTCACTGTCGCACAGCTGAATTATCATTGCAATAAGAGCTCATGGTTGAGCCCCTGCATCCACAATGTGAAAACTATGTGCTCAAAATTGGGGTTGAATACGGAAGGATCAATCTTACATACATCAAGCTTCACCTTAACACGAAAATAAACAAACTGCCAGTGTAGTGCAGAAAAGATTCGGTGCATTGAACTATTATGTAATGCAACATTATTGCACGGATACAGTTAAATCGTTTATATATTATAAATACAATTATATTAACATCTGCCCGCGAACTAACTATTCCACGGATGTAGACCCGCGTGGAATAGTTACTATGGGCTAACGCTAACTTTAACCCGAGACTGGTCGTACGACATTACATCTTCAGGGTTGTCACATTGACATCGACATTATTTTGGCAGTAAATTATAGAGTAAATTTTAATAACTTTGAGAGTGCAACCCTCAAGCTCGATGCAGTAAACGATTTTAATTAAAAATACGCTACATTTTTATCATTTTTCGTAGTTTTATTAACTACTAGCTGTGCCCCGCAGTTTCACCCGCGTAGTGGCGGAACCTTCATATGCTTTCTTAATAAAATTAGCCTAAAACACTCCTTGAAACATCAGCTATCTGCCAGTGAAAGTCCCGTTAAAATGCATCCAGCCGTTTACGCGTGATGCCGTGACCAAGAGAAATGGGGATTCATTTTTATATATATAGATTTATTTTAGTGGTAACGTGTAGTTGTTAGGTTACTAAAGGTTTGATGCTTATTGGATGATATGTGAAACATAAAACAATGCATATTAGTATTGTAAAATAAAATTTAAAAAAGTATAATGACTCAATATTTTAATTAAAGAAACGAAATTAAATTTTATAATTTAAGGACAGAAATTATAGACTCCTCACCTAATTATTCATGTCAGTTACCTTTTCGGCGAAAAAAATATACCACGTCAACTTCCCCCTTACGAGACCCTTGTAAACCATGACAGTGATGCCAACTTCATTGCCAACAAGTTAAGGAAGTAAGATAAAGGGAAAACGATCACTTAGTAAACATGCGTGCGTACTTCCGATATCCTTACCGGCCGTGACAATAATAACACGGTTTTCCTTTAGCAAAACGTATTTTAACCTTTAATGCAAGCGACCTTATGACTCAGAATCCTTCGCCAAATTATATTCTGCAAATGTCAATTGGTTATACTATAATTATGTAGTTTATTGATTGGACGATACTTCTATATGATAATAATGAGTTATTATTTAGGGGTTTTTCTCAAACAAAGTCATGTAGGTCTAGTGGTCAGCAAATGCTACTGAAGATTATGAGGTTCAGAGTTCCCGAAAAATATGCTCACGCCATCCCAGAAGGGTCTCTGAAGGGGTAAGCAGAGGTATTGTAACAACAACACCCACATTTCACCGAATATGAGTGCCAACGTGTTATTGGGTTTTTCCATGTGTAATATCCCAGCCCGTGGTCTGTATTAGTGGCCGGTTAATGGCAATAGGCTCGCCCTCTATTACATGGAACTTAAACATAACTGGTGTAATGTGGATGTACCTACTATAATATGTAGTGCACGTCTATCTACCTACAGGTTTATTACTTAGTAATATTTATTTATAAAAAATAATTTTATATTTACTCCTCATAACATCACCTATCTGCCAGTGAAAGCCCAGTTAAAATTGCGCCAGCCGTTTCAGTGATTACCCAATGAAAAGTACAAACAGACACTTCCTTTTTTTATTATCTGTATAGGTATACGTAAAAAATAGAACGACAGTTAAAGATATGCACTAAGTTTAAAGGTGTATGTTTGTTATTTCGTACCTCCGGACGAAGTTTAGTCTGAAACTAGTAGATAATGAATAGTTATTTTTAATAGACGTGCAGATCCGGCGATATTAAGTATGAACTATGCATAAGTATAGTAAATGGCACGAATCATAACACATTATATTATCATGTACTGAGGCCGCTGGTGTCATGGCCGGGCCAGGGTCCTCAGGAAGTGAACCTACGACCTAGATTAGTCAATTGCAAATTGCAATCTATTCATTAATTAACCACTTACCATACATTATTGACAGACTCACGCAGACGTGCGCATCTTCGATATTAAGCAGAGCGCCTAGTGCCCTTAAAATCGCGGTCACAAGTCACCGCGTTGACGTAAACACTGATTTGTATGGGGTCATAATAGTGCCATCCGTGGGCCGACAAATGTCGCTGTTTCGATCCCATTTTAATCTGCGTTAACTTCAACGCGGTGATTTGTGACGGCGGCAGTGAAAATCTCGCACTGGGCCCTCTAGGCAGAGTTGTTGTAATAACAACACTCACTTTGACAGAGGGTGAGTCCATCGCCGTCTCAGGCACCAAAGACACATCTTTGAATCACTTCTCAGACATATGCATTCCTCACGAAGTTTTCCTTCACCGTAAAACACGTGGTGTTAAATGACTGCACATATGTTTTTAGAGAAACTCATTGGTACAGGCCTCGCTGGGACAGGCGACTGTTGAAACCCAACGGCTCCTGGATCAATCGTTAAAAAAATTCTAAAACTAGACCACTGCTTGGTAAGGTAATGCTTATATTTATGGTGTGGAATAGTGTTGTATTCCTTAAAGAGAGGAGGAGTAGGGGCACGAAGCTAGCTGTAGACACCCTTGCTCTTAAAAGCTGAATACCGTATTTTTGGAAAGTCGGTTAAACACACTTAATTACAATAACAATACATATTAGAAAGGCCTATAACAAGAGCGAATGAGAATCGATTTAAAACATAATAAAATGTTATATCACAGTACACAATGTACCGTTACATAAATGGCTTTTATGATGCATTGTTGCCACACTCACACGGGTGTGATCTAATTGTATATATGTCTACTTTTAACCTTCAAATTCATATTCAATACCAAATAATTATATATTCCTAGCACTAGATAACTAGCGGAGGTCACGCGGTTTCATCCACGTAGCACCTTGTCCCGTGGGTGTATGGGGATAAAATATAGCCTATGTTACTCGCTGTTAGTGTAGCTATCCAAAGTTTTCAAATCAGTCCATTCTTTAAGTTTATTCGATACATACAAACATACAAATCCTTCCTCTTTATAATATTAGTAGTATAATTCTTAGTAACGTCTCTTTTACCGTACATCCTACACGATCAATAAGTGCGTTCCTTCTTCAATTTTACCCCAAATAAGTCCCATTTGACCCCCAGTATAAACCATTCCAACCCTACTATGTGTCGTTTTACCCCAAATACATTCCATTTGACCCGAAATATTCATAATTCGTCGCCAGAAACATCCAAGATCTTGCAAAATAGCTGGGATCTAGGTAGGCAGTAGGCACAGTTTAACATAATATATCTGACTTAAAACTGTCTCTGCCTACTTTCAAATAAATATATAAATATAAGTAATTAATTGTAAACTTTGCTTAGCGGCTTGTGTGTTACAATTTGTACTTGTCACTGTTCCTCGCTCGTTAGAGCTTGGCATAATAGGATATTACTGAAATGTCTACGTTTGTCACACTGTATAATAATGACAAATAAAAATAAACATACATACATATGCTCACGCCTGTATTCCCCGAAGGGGTAGGTAGATAGAGATGTTGTGATAACAACACCCACTTTTCACACAAGATGATTAAGTACCAACGTAACAGATGGTGAGTCCATCGCCGTCTCACACTATGCATACGTCTTTGAATTACTTTTCAGTATGCAGGTTTCCTCACGATGTAAAGCATATGGTGTGAAATCACTGGACATAAGTTTTTTTAGATAAACTCATTGGTACAGGCCCCGTTGGGATCCGAACTTGCGTCGCTTCCATAGCAGGCGACTGCTCACTAATAATTACAAAAGTTTGAGTATAAATACTAATATAGATTATTGCAGTATATATACAAGTTTCCAACTAGAACAGTTGGAACTGGTGTTCCCCAGACATGACACCCGCTTAGCTGTTCTTCCCTTTGCTGGGGATGAGCACGATCTTACTTGCCCCACGCAAATTTATCAAGCATATAGTCTGGCTGAATTCCTTGCCGGTTCTTCTCAGAAGGCTATTTTCAGAACTGTTGGTGATTTTTCGACGTCTATATAAGCTTGCGTTATTCTGTAAGGTTTCTCTGCGTGGAGCTCAACGTCGAATGACGGTTTCAAAATTATGAAATTGAACTTTATCGCCTATGTTTTATGAATCAATTTTATATGATTACAAAATAACGCGGC
Organism: Watsonalla cultraria; assembly: GCA_964035505.1. Lineage (NCBI taxonomy): Eukaryota > Metazoa > Arthropoda > Insecta > Lepidoptera > Drepanidae > Watsonalla > Watsonalla cultraria. The sequence goes on along the minus strand of OZ037736.1, from coordinate 7,122,221 downwards.
AGTTCCCAAACTGAATACTACATTTCCATTTTCTATAACTCGTCAGAAAGCGGTGATTGAAATGCTGCTCGCTCTGTCTAGCTAGACATTTGCTAAAAGTCCCGTGTACGCACAATGCGTGCAACGATCTATTGAACCTGACGCGCCGAGGCGTAACTATATTGTTATCTAACAAATAATAACAGTTATTTCAACCGCGGCCATAACTGTACAGTAACTTCGTACGCCTACAGTGAGTGAATTGGTGAATAAGACTAGTTATAATAATTGATCACTAATCATTAATTACTATTATTAGGTATCTTGGTCAAACGTTAGACTAATCTACTGGCACCTAGTATATGTCACGTCATATGTTATAAGCTAATCTTGAATGCCCAGTAGTTATTTTATGAGTGTGTATGTCCGCTCTGGGGTAAACGAGTTCTGAGTGCATAGTGCGAGTTTTCTTAAAATCGCCGTCACAAGTCATCGCGTCGACGTAAACGCAGATATGTATGGGCTCACAATAGTGTCATGTTTAGGCCGACAGAGGCGCCGTTCCGATCCTATACAAATCTGCGTTAACTTTGACGTGGTGACTTGTGACGGCGGCAGTGAAAAACTCGCACTAGGCCCTCTGGAGTGGAGACCGCGACTCGGCAAACGAAACGTAGTGCAGGACGCCCTCCGGCCAGGTGGGATGACGATCTGCGAAAGACTGCAGGCAGATGCTGGATGCGGCAAGCTGAAGACAGGGCGCTATGGTACTCATTATGGGAGACCTATGTCCAGCAGTGGACTAAGATAGGTTGATGATGATGACCCCACTATTTTCGCTAAACCGTCATAACTCGTGATGGTCTGGACCCATCATCAACATTTTTAATTCCCTAAAACGCAGACTGAGCCTTGATGGCCGTGGGGTTGGAACTCTCAGCGGGGCCTGTGACCAATGAGTTATTGAAAATGTGCAGTGGTTTTACACCACTTGCTTTACGGTAAAGGAAAACATCGCGAGGAAACCTGCATATGTCTGAGAAGTAATTCAAACACGTATGTATAGAGACGGCGATATACTCACCGTCTGTCACGCTGGCACTTAATCATCTTCGGTGAAAAGTGGGTGTTGTTATTACAACACCTCTGCCTACCCCTTGGGGGAATACAGGCGGGAGCATATGTATGTCAAACGCGAAGTAAAGTGATGACGCTTAAATATGTCAAATAGGTCTTGACTTGGGACCCAGACTTTTGCAACCCTTTTACGATAATCGGTAATCTGGGTTAAAAGTTGACAGAGTTTTTATAGGCTTCCGGCTGACCTGTAACGATTGCCAAAGATATTTAATTGGCAACTGGGGCCGGCTTAACGTACACTCCGAGGCACGGAGGAAATTCAATAAATCTATACATAAATAAAATTGAAGTGTCTGTTTGTAATTCCAAATTAACAACTTTTTACTATGAAAGTATATACCTACGGTACATGTCACTGTTGGGTATTTTTTCTCTGTCTGTCTGTCTGTTTGTTCCGGGTAATCTCTGAAATAGCTGGACAGATTTTAACGGGACTTTTACTGGCAGGTAGCTGGTGTTTCAAGGAGTAACTCAGGCTAGCTTTAATTATTAAAAATACTAGGGTTCCGCGACAATAAGGATGAAACTAAATCTATGCGGGTGAAACCGCGGGGCACAGCTAGTTTTAAATAAATAAAGCATAGAAATATACCATGAAAAGAAGTTTAGGCGGGTGAAACCGCGGGGCACAGCATCATTAATATAAATCATTCGTAAAATGTCACTTAATTAAATATATCCTCTATATCCTTGTATTTTCTTACAACAATATTATTTTCTATGTTTTATTCGTAAACGAATTTAATCAGACGATATCAATACTTAATATTCAGATCATTATGTGAATATTATTCGAAATATATTATAATGTGAAGTAAACATCCTGTAAACAATGACGAATTTGTTAATTTATTACATCAATAAACATAATAAATAATTATCTAAGGTCTAGAAAAATATTGTGCAAACATACCTACTTTACAAAAATATACGTTGCAAACAATAACAAACAGTGATTTATTTAAAAAAAAAAAACTATTCATAATGAAATGTGTATTTTTTTCGCAAAAGAACACTTAGGTAATTCAAGCTAGACATTGTCCAAAAAATAATAATTTGCCGAACCTATTCCATGGCAGCGTTTGCAACGGCAATGAGGCAGTTCTTTAGATTTTAAATTTACGCTCACACCTGTATTCCCCGAAGGGGTAGGCAGAGGTGTTGTAATAACAATACCCATTTTTCACCGAAGATGATTAAATGCTAACGTGACAGTCTATCGCCGTCTCAGGCACTGTAAATACGTCTTTGAAATACTTCTCAGACATGTGCGTTTCCTCACCATGTTTTCCTTCACCGTAAAGCACGTAGTGAGTAATATCAAATTCTATAATTCATCTTAAATTTTAAAGTTAGATAATAACGTGTCGATTTCTTAATCTGCGGACCTAAACTTAAATCTTCAAACGACCTTCGAAATATGTAAGTGATCGCTTTCTACAATACTACTGCACCTGGTAGGCAGCGGGTCAAGGTGGTTGACCTGTTCTTAATTAAAACACATAATTATATCGCTTCAACATATTGCTATGGAATAATTATCGAGATAAAACTTTTTTAATCGTACCAGAGCTTTTTCGCTGGCATTTTCCAATACTGGCTGAAATTCACTTTCATTCTTTTAATTAAAAAAATCCGAAAAGAAGAAATTGTCCTTCTAATGTTACAAATGTGAATGTAAGTTTGTTTGTGACGCTTTCACGCGAAAACTACTCAACCGATCATCATTGAAACTTTGTACACATATTCTTCGAGGTATTTGAAGTAACATAATTACTTTTTTATTAAAAAAATATCCAATGTGTGCGAAGCCGCGGTTAAAAGCTAGTTTTTGAATAAATGCGGGGGAGATAGGGCTAAATAGTTTTGTATTTGTCAAAACCATGTTTTAGAACTGCGAAGATTTCACCTTATCAAAATTCAAATATATACGAAGTACAACTACGCAGGCGCGTATATTAAGACTTTAGTCTAAATATAGCACTCGCTATTTCCACTTGCGTTTTCAGAATGCACATTATACAAAATAGTCTAGAATGTAATTTTACCAAAATAACATCGCGTATACTTGCAAAATTCCTTTACCTATCCATTTTTCACCCAAGATTCTTCGTCGCTATAATATTCCTTTTTTACATCTATACAGATAAATAAAATGAAGTTTCTGTGTGTAACACTAAATTAACAGCTTTTCACTCCATGCATATGAGTGTATAAAGGTTTTTTTCTTAGCCTGTCTGTCTGTCTGTTTGTCTATTTGCTACGGGTAATGTCTGCAACGGCTTCACCGTCTTTAACAGGATTTTCACTGAAGGACACATATTTCAAGGAGTAACTTAGGTTACTTTTATTTAGAAAAAAGTATTAAGGCTCCGCGAAACACAGCGATGCGTGATCTATAGATAGTAACGATCAAAAACGACATTTGAAGTCATAATGACCAATTAGGTACAAGCAGTTTTTATAAAACAGCCCGATGCATTCCACTACAGCCATTCTATAGTACCTAAACATGTCTAAAGTTAAGATTTAAATTCTAAAGTATACCGTTTTTGGCACCCGTTTGATACCCATGTGTTTTTTAAGACTTTGCATAGCTAAAGAGTGCTGGATGTGAAATATTTATGTGCTCTAAGAGTGCAATTATAAAATGTTCACTGCTGTGAATAATTTTATATGTTTTTTTTTATAAATAAATAATTATTATTTACCATGTAATGAAATGTACATGATGCCAGCTGAGTTTCTTGCCTGTTCTTCCTAGAAGGCTAGTTTCCAAACTGGTGGTCAGTTCTTCGAAGTTCATGAGTGCCTTACGAGGGCCTAAACTGAATAAATCATTTTCATGTTCAATGTCGCCACAATCCCACTTCTGATTAACTGTCTATCACTTGAGTACCATCCATTTATGCAGGTAAGGCCTTCGCCCAGCAATGGGACAATGTAGACTATAATTATATTGGATTAAATTATGCAGGATCTTCTGGAAGTATATTGGCATTACAAAAATGATTCATCAATAATACTTATCTTTATCGGAAATAATTTGAATATTATTAATCTTGCTAGAATATTTATAGCTAATTTAAAACCATAATTTATTATAATTTTGTGTATAAATTGAAACAGCTTCCGGCGATCAGAATACAGGTTTAGAATAAAAAATACATTAGGTATTATCAGCTCGAGGGAACATTGGGCAATTTGGACTTTATCTGTCAAAGCGTGAGAATCGCCAGTCAAGGTGAGCAGGGGTCGAACAGAACCCACTTTCCAAAGCGAAGGTCGCAATCAAACACAGGCGGTTTCACAAAAATTTATAATTATTCAAAAGTACACATCTCCACAATACATTTGTGGAGCCAACGATTCGCCCTCCAAGCGAATACTTACGAGAGCGTTATGCAACATTCAATCTTATCTTACAAACGAGAGAACATGAAATGGCGCGACCGACTTAAATAACTTACTTTTACAGACTACTTTTAAAATTATACAAAAAAAAGTGTTAGTATCGGAACGTGCCGCGGCGAGCGGAAACAGACCTCTTACTTCAACATACATGCCACCGGTTGCGCAACTGATGCGCGACTGTCGCTCGCTGCTCGGAGCCTACAACGGGTGCGAATGTCGAATTTGCATTTACAATTTTGTGCTCACAACTCTGACAAACGGATGAAAACTACCGCGGCGCGCGCAATAAATTAAAATAAATTATATCTCATAAATTACATCAAAACTTAACCTACACAGCTGTGCTTAACCTAAATGAGCTTAAATCACATTCATAATACATCATACAAACAGTTTAGGTAACGAGACATCGACGGTCCCGTCTCTCCGCGGACCGAAACACACGCGATCACAAATAGCTTCCTACAAAATTACAAAATACCGCGTGAAAGGCGGTTATCCAACTATTAGAAAGGTGTAACGCTTTCTAGCGCGAGTAGAGTGCGAGGTCCGATATTCTGCGCTGGCGCGCCGCCGCGTGGAACCCTCTGGTGCCGTCTGGGACCAGCGGCGTGCGCGGCTCGAACCTCGGCGCGCACGACATACGCCGCCCACACTCCCCGCTGGATATAGAGCAGCCGGACAGCCTCCTGGCGAGCCACTCCCCGCTGCCAGTACTGGCCTGCGACGTACGCCTCGACCCGCAGTAGAATGATACTCCGGAATCAGAGCTATGACTACACGTAGAAGCCCTTCGCGGCACCCAAGTTTGAATCTCCGGGCGCGTAAATCCTCCCGAGTTACGTCGGTAGAAAGGCACGCCGTACCTGTTGTAGTCGTACTCAGGCTCGGAGCCACTGCAACACGAGGAGTATTCACATTCGTGCCGACGTGGCGTGCGGCGGATGGGTGCTTTCCTTTTAGGCTCCCGAGGGACACCATTCAGTTCGTAAATGCGCATTCCTTCCTCTCCTGGTGACTGTAGACGCAAGGCCTCACGAGCGGCCTCCGACTCGGTAAACTCCACTAACGCACACACGCAGTTTACAAGACTAGGATTCTTGTTTAAGAACTGGCGTACGTCAGCTGGCACGGGGTTGCCGGGGCGCAGGACGCGGACTAGGGCTATTTCACCGCAACTTGCGAACAGCCGCGACACATTTTCTACTGAAGGTTTGTCTATAGGCATCCGTACAGCCACCACAGTCCTTGAAGGGGTTGTTTCGTCATAAGCGGGCAAGGGTTCAGTCCTCCGTAGTTTGGTGCCCGCTTCGTTGATCTCCAGCTTGGTCGACCTCTTCAACGCCTCGGCTACCACCCGCCAGTCCTTGGTCAAATGTTTAACACGCTTGAAACTAGAGATAAGCTTCAGAGATACGTATCCCTCCTTGTTCCGCCTGACATGTTTCAGTAAAAATGCATCTTTAGTTATATTGGCGTCTGAGAAATAAAATTCAACTTGTGCTACTATCCTGTTGGCTAGTTCGTCATCAGGCGGGGTGTACGGGGGCTCAACTTCTTGAGCTTCAGTGGCGACTTCACAGCCGGAATCCTTGCCGTTGCCGGATCCTGACTCGGAGGCTGTGTCCGAGAGGTCGGCGTGGTCGTCGGTGGACGGCCGTCGGTCGGTGGCGATGCCCTCATCAGGCTCTGGGCACTCCATGCTAGCGATGTATTGTAACACTTAGAACATAACACGCGTGCGGTAAGAGCGGCGGCGCGGCGCAGACTGCGGGCGCGCGGCGAATCTTACCCACTTTTATAATATCGGGGGGATGTGCGAGAAAGGCTAAGGCATTCGGAAACGACACGGTGACATTGCAGACGCCGCGTCGCTGTTTATGAGGGAATTTTGATCAGCGCAGGTGGGTCGGCGCATGCCAAGTGCACAGTATATCGGAATAAAGCTGGGTTCCAATTAGAGGATGGATCAATTTCTAATCTATTGTTTTCCATTTAAAAATTACTATTAAATATCTTGTTTGGTTCGATTGCCAAGAATACTAAAGAAAACTTTAGTATTATGACTAAGTGTGGCCCTACCACTTTTAAACTAATGCTCACAAATATATATTTGTTTTCGTACTCGACCTAGAGACTATATCTAGGTCTGTGGCTTGTGAATTTCCTCTTAAATTATGTGGTTTCAAACGGAGGGCTTTAGATGACTTTAGGAATGTTCAAACTCATTATTTTGTGTGTTTATAACTCGAGTAGATAGAAAAGTTCTTGGTTTTAATGTACTTGTGTAATTTTAAATGTACCGTTGCATAAGACATATAATTAAATGGGCAAAATGATCTGCCTATTTACAACATACGAGAAAAATATCTTCGTACTTTTTACAGTCCATTAAACTTTAACAAAGGTCTTTTATAAGTAATAAACATTACAAATTAAGCATTCAGTTCAGTTGACCTATTTATAAGCATAAACTTGTGTCTAAGTTTGACTGTCAAATATCCCATTAATAAAGTTATTAGGATATTTGACAATAAAGTCCTGGAATTAAAAAAAGATTGTAATTGCTATAAATTAAATGCACTTATTAGTTATCTTGAATTCATTTCAATGGAGAAAACTATTGCACTTATTTGCCCTCTCTTCTCCTGTTAAGTTTTATTTTATTGGTAAAAAGTATATAAGTTTAATGAACTGCCCATTAATCTCGCTAAAATTAAAAAAATACTTTAAGATTTTTTTATTAGTTTTGTCTTAATGTCAGTCTTTACTATGTAGAGGTGATAAAATATGGGTATTTATGTTACAATGACATTCAATTAAGTCTAAGTGTGTCTCATTTTCTATTTCTGGCTAAGATAATGCTAGAACACAGAACGAATACGATTCTAGATGATCACGCCACAGCATTCGGCGTGAGGCACGCAACGTTATCTTTGTTTGAAAAAGTGTAATCGCTATAATTCGTGTCAATAATACCTGATTAACTATGTTTTTCTACGATTCGATTACCCATATCAGTATTTTAAAGAGGCCTAGATAGTTGGTTTGTTTGGAAGTTATTCATAATTAAACTTAAAAGTTCGTGCTGCAAGTATAGGTTTTGGCTCGTTCAAATTTCGTTTGCCCTTGCGTTGGCGTGGCTCAAAATATGTTCATACTTTTTCGTAAAAGGGTTGTCGTTGGAAACCAAAGATCAAATAATAATAAATTTGAACCACGCCAATACGCGTCAAGCGACGACGTTTATTTGGGATAGACATTTAAATACTAGTAAATTCACTCGCGGGCTAGAAGTTTGGGTGTTACAAGGAGCAAAAAATACATGCGCAGTAATCCATACTATATTCCCTGAGCGCTCAAAACTCGTGACAGCATTTCTTGAATTGTGAACCTACGAGAACCTGAACATAATATGTCAACTACTTGTAAACTACTTACTTATTATAATTCAACAAAATTATGTTGCTTATCATAGTTCGACAGATGTTCATTGGTCATCTTGACTTGATCGTCCGCTAGCTAATCGAAGCGAAAAATATAAGTTTGTAAACAGAATGATAGTTGCCAAATGATTCGTAACTTTACCCTTATGTAACTGTAACTTCATAATTCAGTTCATCGAGCGCGGCCAACAATAAGGTTGGATAATAATCCGGCAAAATACTACTCTAGGGCTGCATTCGTTTGATTTTTTTCGTTTGCCGGTTCTCCTCGGAAACAATGGTAATTTTTTCAAAAGTGTCGTACCAAAAGGGTAAAAAAGTTAATGAACAATTTAATATTTTCAGATTAAGTGTACTGTTTAAACAATGTTATATCAAATGATCTACGTTGATGATACAAGTACTTATTAACCCTTTCTTAGGTCTTCAGTAAGTTTTCCTCATTGTCCGTATTATTAACAAAACAATACTATATTTTTTCACAATGATGACGACTGATCTAAGACTGGTCTCCAAGAATTATAGAAGAAAAAGACCGAGAGTTCGACTACCTCACTGGGCTGGGGTGGGCGGAAACTATGGAATGTTAACCACGGCAGCCCTACACAATCTAATTAGTGACGCAACGTGGGGTGACCGGCCGGCGGGTAATCTTGTTACCCCCAGTTTTGTGGAAACACTATCCGCGCTTACTCAAACAATTACTGGAACCCACTTTATGTAATGCTTCACCTCGGTCACCAGCCCACATTTCAGTTTGCTGATCCTACACTACGTTAGCCACTCCGCGGTCTGCACTCTAGGGCACGTCTGCTCCATCGACCATCGGTCCTTCCACACACGTGACCAGCCCACTGACACTTCAGCTTGCTGATCCTACACTACGTTAGCCACTCTGCGATCTGCACTCTAGGACACGTCTGCTCCATCGAACATCGGTCCTTCCACACACGTGACCAGCCCACTGACACTTCAACTTGCTGATCCTACACTACGTTAGCCACTCTGCGATCTGCACTCTAGGACACGTCTGCTCCATCGAACATCGGTCCTTCCACACACGTGACCAGCCCACTGACACTTCAACTTGCTGATCCTACACTACGTTAGCCACTCCGCGGTCTGCACTCTAGGGCACGTCTGCTCCATCGACCATCGGTCCTTCCACACACGTGACCAGCCCACTGACACTTCAGCTTGCTGATCCTACACTACGTTAGCCACTCTGCGATCTGCACTCTAGGACACGTCTGCTCCATCGAACATCGGTCCTTCCACACACGTGACCAGCCCACTGACACTTCAGCTTGCTGATCCTACACTACGTTAGCCACTCTGCGATCTGCACTCTAGGTCACGTCTGCTCCATCGAACATCGGTCCTTCCACACACGTGACCAGCCCACTGACACTTCAACTTGCTGATCCTACACTACGTTAGCCACTCTGCGATCTGCACTCTAGGACACGTCTGCTCCATCGAACATCGGTCCTTCCACACACGTGACCAGCCCACTGACACTTCAACTTGCTGATCCTACACTACGTTAGCCACTCTGCGATCTGCACTCTAGGACACGTCTGCTCCATCGAACATCGGTCCTTCCACACACGTGACCAGCCCACTGACACTTCAACTTGCTGATCCTACACTACGTTAGCCACTCTGCGATCTGCACTCTAGGACACGTCTGCTCCATCGAACATCGGTCCTTCCACACACGTCACCAGCCCACTGACACTTCAGCTTGCTGATCCTACACTACGTTAGCCACTCTGCGATCTGCACTCTAGGACACGTCTGCTCCATCGAACATCGGTCCTTCCACACACGTGACCAGCCCACTGACACTTCAACTTGCTGATCCTACACTACGTTAGCCACTCTGCGATCTGCACTCTAGGACACCTCTGCTCCATCGAACATCGGTCCTTCCACACACGTCACCAGCCCACTGACACTTCAGCTTGCTGATCCTACACTACGTTAGCCACTCCGCGGTCTGCACTCTAGGACACGTCTGCTCCATCGAACATCGGTCCTTCCACACACGTGACCAGCCCACTGACACTTCAGCTTGCTGATCGTACACTACGTTAGCCACTCCGCGGTCTGCACTCTAGGACACGTCTGCTCCATCGAACATCGGTCCTTCCACACACGTGACCAGCCCACTGACACTTCAGCTTGCTGATCCTACACTACGTTAACCACTTCGAATATTCCTAAGTAGCATTTGATAAAAAAATACTTACGATGTAAAGTCTAGCTTAAAAAAACATATAATTATTTCAGTCAGTTAAGAGTTTCTAGCGTTGCAAAATGATAAGGATAATGATCGTTACAAATCTTGCTCATTTATTATTAGCTCACATTACACAAATATAGGAAGCAATTGCATCGATTTAACTCTCAGCTGCGGGCGATTCTGCTACAGAAAACAAAAGATAAGGATCAGTTCCAAATTTAGCCGCAAATCTGAGTCGGAGGCGTAAGGTTTTTTAGTTTGTTTTTTGATTGACTCAGGTGATACTATTTTAGTCGCCTTAGAATCAGCTTCCTACTTTCAAAGCTTTGAAAGTATTGAATTATGAAATGGGGTTAAATCAAATGAGAAAACTTATGTAATTTGTACACTTAGGTGCCGTATTGCGTTGTGAGCGCTCAGCGAGAATAGTGGGGATAGATGAGCATGTATTTGTTCGCGTCGCTCCATATAAATAATTAAAGCTCATTCAAAGTCAGCGCTCATAGGTCGTGACGCCACCTACATCAAACTAAACATACATATGCTATTATTCCCCAAAGGGGTCGGAGATCGTATCGTTCTAATTGCATTAACATGTAAAAAAAAGTTTTATTTGATTAGAGTGTCTTATTATTTAATACTAGATTATTATTCTTTTAAAGATATTTTTCTTTTATTTAAAAATCTTTATTTTTATACCATTTTCATGTCAATGTGAAAGTACTGGGGCCGTACCATGAGCTCTTATTGCCATGATAGTTTCACTCATTGATGAGACAGATGTATGTGACGTGCATACATCTGTCACTGTCGCACAACTGAATTAACATTGCAATAAGAGCTCATGGTTGGGCCATTTTTATGTAGGTATGTAATATATACCGTACCGTATATTATATGCTTTCGTAAGCATTGAGTGAAAAGCTGTTAATTTTGATTTATGAACACACACTTCAATTTTCTTCATCTGTCTAGATTATCGTAACCCAAAACGAATTCTTTCCTCATTCCGAAGATTATCAAACATTATAATCAAGATAATTAATTAATATAAAAGATGATTCACCATGTATATTTATTGCAGAATGGCCTGAGGCCTAGCGCATACAAATTGCACTTCTATTATCTACTACAAGGGCGCTTAACTTCCGTTTAAGGGCGTGTACACACGATAGTGATAATTCCTACTTAATTGCACTTGTTTCATAACGCATTGAAGTGTTTAAACATCATAAGATAATAACTGTGCCCCGTGGTTTCACTCGCGTAGACATTTCATGGATAGCCTTGGTCTTCCTCTTCCCCTCTTCCCTTCTACCTTTCTTTCTATTATGTTTTTAAAGAAGTTCTCACCACTCCACTCATCTCTCCCCTTCTATTTTGGATTGTTCTCCATAGTACTCTGTTTTCCTTAACTATTTTGAGTACATACAAAGATATGCTCACGTCTGTATTCCCCGAAGGGGTAGGCAGAGGTGTTGTAATTTTCAACACCCACATTTCACCGAATATGATTAATTAAGTGCCAACGTGACAGAGGGTGAGTCCATCGCCGTCTCAGGCACTATACATATGTCTTTGACAATTTTTGACAATTGAGCATTAGAACTGTGTCCATGGGCTTATAGTTGCTTGAACAATTTATTTTGTATTTTTAAAACTGTATAATATTCTTTAAAAGAGTAATTACTGAGTTTCTTGCCAGGTTCTTCTCAGTAAAATCAACCTTCCGAACCTGGCGGTAGCATGTATAATCCTGTGTAATTGTGTCATTCTGACGATTTGAAAGTACTTTGTATGAAGTCTAATCGAATAAAGATATATTTGATTTTGATTTTGATTTTGATTTTTGAATTATTTCTCAGAAATATGCAGGTTTCCTCACGATGTTTTCCTTCACCGTAAAGCACATGGTGTGAAATCACTGCACGTAAGTTTTTTAGAAAAACTGATAGGTACAGGCCCCGGTGGGATTCGAACTTGCTTCGCTTACCACGGCTCTTCTCTCCGCTATAATTTGAGTACATTTTCATATTAGATATATTGTAGCTAAAATAAACTGGGATCTTTTCTTGCATGGCTGTTTAGGAAAGTACCTGAGACTCCAAAACTCATGATAACCAGGTAGGTATGATCATTAATAGACTTTAAAAATCTATTGCCGTTAATCCGGTTAAGTCCAGTTACGACGTCGACGCGTGACATAATGGCCGAATAACGTGTTACATCATCTAAGTACGGCTTCCTGAATCATTTGCTGGGGTCTATGTATGTGTTGTTTCGTTAATTATTTTGTTAAACATTACTTTATTGCCCATTTCCTTATTGGTGGTTTTTGGTTATCTAATTAATATAGTGTACTTAAGTCACTCACTATTCATCTACGAAAGACTAGCGGACGTATTCACCCGCATAGTTCCCGTTCCCGTGGGAGTACGGGGATGAAATATTGCTTATGTTACTCGCTGATGATGTAGCTATCCATTGACGAAAGAATTTTCAAAATCGGTCTAGTAGTGTCGTTTCCACAATAAATGCCCGGAGTTTGTAAATTGGCGGTGTTTCTACCCCCATGCCTCACAAAGCACGTTGCACCGTTGGTGCTACGCGTGATCTCTCTCCGGTCGTGTGGGATTGCCTCCCATCCCACTATGAGAGTGAGACCATAAACAGTGCACCTGTGTTTGCACATACTCGTGCACTATAATATCTCCTGTGCAGATTGCTAGTTCCCGTTGAGATTAGCTTTATATTTATTTAAGAAATTCTTTCACCATTTGAATGCTACATTATCACTGATTAATATAGGCCATATTTTAAGACCGCGTGACGTCCGCTAGTACTTTCATATGCATTTAGTGAAAAGCTGTTATTTTGTAATAACAAAGAGACACTTGAATTTTATTGTTTTATATTTAGTATTATTATTTATCTGTATAGATGTACAAATAGGTTAATTTAATTCAACCACTTGTTACGTGAATAAGTGAAATATTCCGTAGCCAGTAAACAATGGAGGTCGGATGCGCGAACGGCAATAGTGAAGTGACCGGCCGCGATCTTGGCACATGACCTCACACAACACACGCTTTACGTCAAAATACATTTTGTTATCGTCGCTTATATAGTGTTCGATGTACATATCGTCGATGCGCGTGCAAAAGTCGCTATGTGTATTTCGTGAACTCTGTGTCAATATTTCCAGTAATGTTTAATTTTGTCATTATTAATAATAATACCTATCCAACATTAATCTAAAAAAAACCATGTAAATTTGTTATATGTATCAATAGTAAATTTTTTATTGAATACTCGGGCTATAATTCGATTAAATCATTTTCTGCGTCTTCTAAAGTGTGTAAAAACACATAGCTACATTTGAACGTGCAACGACGATTTAATGCTAGCTGTGTCCCTATTGTGTGTGGTTTGAAAAAACTATTTTTTATCGAAGTACAGTGTACAGCACTATTTTGGCACAGCAGCATATCTGTACATCTATACATCTATACAGATAAATAAAATTGAAGTGTCTGTTTGTAATTCCAAAATAAAAGTTTTTCACTAAATGCATATGAATGTATACACGCTAATGACACTGAAAAACTAAGTTTTAAAATTTTTCCCCGTCTGTCTGTTTGTTCCGGGTAATCTCTGAAACGTCTGGCCCGATTTTAACGGGACTTTCACTGGCAGGTAGCTGATGTTTCAAGGAGTAACTTAGGCTACTTTAATTTATAAAAATATTAGGGTTTACATTAGGGTTTATATTAGGGGTATTGCGGTTTCACCCGCGTATGTTTAGTTTCATGCTTTATGTCGCGGAACCCTAATATTTTTAATAAAGTCAAAGTCAAAGTCAAAAATATCTTTATTCGATTAGACTTTATACAAAGCACTTTCAAATCGTCAGAATGACACAATTTACAGGATTATACATGCTACCGCCAGGTTCGGAAGGTTGCTTTTACTGAGAAGAACCTGGCAAGAAACTCAGTAATTACTCTTTTCAAAAATATTATACAATTTAAAAAAAAAAACAAAATAAATCATTTGAGAAATGTAAGCCCATGGACACAGTTCCAATGTACAAATGTCGATAAAAATTAACATAAAGAAAAGTCTAGTAGTTCTATTTATATCTAAATGCGTAGCTTGAGATGACCAGCCCCCACAAGCAGCATCTGTTCACAAGTATGACGAGAATGCCAGCCATCGCCCTCCTCAACCATTATGGAAAAAATTTAAAACTTGGTGTATTAGTGTCAGTAGCGTGTATACTTTCATATGCATTTAGTGAAAAGCTGTAATTTTGGAATTACAAACAGACACTTCAATTTTATTTATCTGTATAGTTTTTAATACTATCCCTCAGGGACAAACTTTCCTTAATAATAATCCTAGCTGACCTTTTCCACGGAATCCTTATGCAAAAAAAGTAGCCTTAATTCCATCTTGTATCATCAGCTATCTCTCAGCGAAAGTCCCGTTAAAATCGGTCCAGTCACAACCAGAGCCAGATTAAACATACAGACAGATAAATGCTTAAAAATCATTTTTCGATGTATATGTCTTTAATATGAATTTAGTGAAAAAGACGGTATCAGCACGCTTCAGTGACTTACCAAAGTACCTATTACCTATATTTTGCGAATTACAGATACCTAGACTTCGTATATATATTTTCTTAATTTCTTAAATAAAACCTTATTGTGTGTACCTAAGGACACCAGGAAACGGAAAAGGCCATCTGTCAAAGAACAAATACTATCAATCATACAATCCGACGATTGATAGTTTGATAATACTCGCAATCAATGGATAATGCGCTATTATTACACCCTACATCGTGTTAATTAGTGATTGTTATTAGTTACTTGGTAAGTAAAGCTTTGAGGTCGATTTATATATTCTCACTAGCTGTGCCCCGCGGTTTCAACCGCGTAGATTTAGTTTCATCCTTATTATTGCGGAACCCTAATATTTTTTATAAATAAAACTAGCCTAAGTTACTCCTTGAAACATCAGCTACCTGTCAGTGAAAGTCCTGTTAAAATCAATCCAGTCGTTTCAGAGATTACCCGGAACAAACAGACAGACAGACAGACAGAGAAAAAATATATACGTTGGTTTTTTAGTGTCGTAGTGTAGCGTGTATACTTTCAAATGCATTTAGTGAAAAGCTGTTATTTTGGAATTACAAACAGACACTTCAATTTTATTTATCTGTATAGATTTCGACCCCAACACTTCAAAATTTAGCGTGTTAGTAAAATGTTGGACTAATAAAATTGTTTTTCGCTTTTGTAACTTTTAACTGCTCTTATAAAACGTATAGTGTGTTTAAAAACTAAACTGCGTTTAAAAAAAAAAAAAAAAGATATGCCCCGGGTGAGGATCGAACTCACGACCTTAAGATTATGAGACTTACGCGCTGCCTACTGCGCTACCGAGGCTGATGACGTGGCATTGAAATTTATAGTACAGTATAAGCTTACACGTACTACAAGAGTTTGGAAAACTATTTTTAAAAACATACGGGGATTGTGAAATTCGCTTTGTCTTGCTTTCGCTTGCAGGAAAGTTCACGCGTTAGAACGAGACAAATATATCTCGACAGATCAATCTATAATGCTTAAACTAGCTGTGTCCTGCGGTTTCACCCGTGTATACTTAATTTCAAGGATGGTCCACGTAATCCAAATGATTTGTTTTAACTAAAATAAGCCTTAGTTCTGAGTGAAGTGAAGAGTTAAAGCCCCGTTAAAATCGGTCCAACCGTTTCAGAAATTACCCGGAACAAGCAGACAGTCAGACGGACAGAGAAAAAAAAAATGAAATTGGTTTTTCTATATCAGTGCCGTGTATACTTCAATATGCATTAAGTGAAAAGCTGTTTTGGAATTAAGTAGTATAATCTATTTAATATATAAAAATTAATCCCCATTTCCCTTGGTTACGACATCACGGGTGTTCACATAAAAAAAATTGTTGTGTTCGTTATTGTCAGGAGATGGTTCTTATGAAAGAAAAACTAAGAAAATTAAGGAAAAAATTTGATAATTTAAGAATACTTAACCACCATATAAAATTATATCTTTTTCTTAAATCTAACCTTAGTGCTTTGGACAATAAAAACTTTTTGATGTAACCTTATGACGTTTGACATAGAATTGACAGAATACGTGCTGCATTCTCATAATTAATTAAGACAGGGAAACATCTGTGGTGTCAGCTAGTTAAGTATATATTTTACTAATATGTATATGAATTCTTATTGTAGTTTTAAGATTCGTGGAAATGATTTAAGTACTTAAGTATCAAGGTACAATAATTATAATCAAAACAACTTAATGTCCCATGAATTATGTTTTATTAGCAATAAAGGCAAGCGTCACCGTTTGAGGTCCAATAAAAGCCACCTCGATCCAGTTCACCAATAAATAATTATTTTATAATGTCGTAAATAACCGAGTGTCGATGCAACAATTAATTAAAATTATGAATTACTGTTTACAATGCTGTTAAAGTGTTAAGTACTTATTACAGAACTAGCTGTGCTCCGCGGTTTCACCCACGTAGATTTAGTTTCATGCTTCATGACGCAGAACTGTAATATTTTCAATAAATAAAAGGTAGCCTATATCCTTTCTCAGGGTCTAAAGATTGTCTGTGCCAAATTTCATCAAAATCGGTTGAGAGGTTTAAGCGGGAAAGCGTAACAGACAGACAGAGTTACTTTCGCATTTATAATATTAGTAGGGATATGTAAATATGAATATAACTCTTTAATTAAAATAAGAAGATAATTAGTATAATAATTTAAAAATGAATCCCTATTTCCCTTGGTCACGGTATCACGCGTGAACGGCTGGATGGATTTTGACGTAAAACCGCGGGGCGCAGCTAATCTTTAATAAGTAATTCTTATTGATAGACTAGCTGCGCCCCGAGGTTTCACCCGCGTAGATGTAGTGTCATCCTTATTGTCGCGGAACCATAATATTTTTAATAAATAAAAGTAGCCTAAGTTACTCCTTGAAACATCAGCTACCTCCCAGCGAAAGTCCCGTTAAAATCGGTCCAGCCGTTTCAGAGATTACCCGGAACAAACAGACAGACAGACGGACAGACAGACAGACAGAGAAAAATTTAAAAACTTGGTTTTTTAGTGTTAGTAGCCTGTATACTTTCATATCCATTTAGTGAAAAGCCGTTATTTTGGAATTTCAAACAGACACTCTAATTTTATTTATCTGTATAGATTATATCAATTATAGTAAATACAACAAAATAAATCCTACTAATATTATAAATGAGAATGATTGTTTGTTTATCTAAGAGGTGTTAGATTAGAAGTAAAATAGGATACATTTTATTTAAAAAAAAATGCATGTGAAACCGCGGGTAACAGCTAGTATGACTATATATAAACAATGTTTTGTATTAAGGGAATAAAATCTATCAATAACTAGAACATTGGTAAGCAAAAAATCCATCAGTTTTCCTCAAATACATATAAAGCGTATGTAGGTTTTTATCAACATTTCCCCCCGACCTAGACCCATTATAGACAGGAAGCGACCTCGAGGCGAGCGATTATGGCTGATGGGGACAGGGTTGGCACTTGTACCTTTTGTATTATGCTACAAGTTTAAAGCCTAGGGTTTGAGCAGTCGCCTGCTACGCAAGTGACGCAAGTTCCAATCCCAGCGGGGCCTGGGGGTCTACTCTCTTTCTCCGCAAACGAAACTTCGCAAACGAACGATAATTAAACGTAGTTTCAGTATCGCTTTATTTTTATCAAATTAAAATTTTCGTTCGTTTAATACTTTTGTCAAAGTAGGATTAAAATGGAAAAATGTCAAAGAATTTTCTGGCAGTCCACGTTCGGACGTAATTTTAGAACGAATAAGATCCGTGGTAGTAACTTTGCGAACTTTCGGCCGAAGCTTCGTTTTTCGGAGAAAGCGAGTAGGCCCCCTGTACCCAGGGGCGGACCCAGCTTAGGCACCAGGAGGGGGGGGGTCACATAGTCGTGGTCAAGTCAAGAACTGCCAGCCTTCTTGGCACGATCCCGAGAGACACCGACTTGGGACAAGTTTTCTACCTTTAATTAGTTTTAAGTACTGTTCCTTACATATATAATTAAGTTTTATTGAATAAAGAATTATTTTGATAATAATAGATACAAGTAAAAAGTAGGTATTTTATCAATGTACGTAAGTCAGTAAAATCACTATGTTCAATTAGTGGTCCACCTAAGTCCTGGAACCAGCTCAGGGGGGGGGGTCGTGACCCCCATGACCCCCCCTGGATCCGCCGTTGCCTGTACCGATGAGTTTTTCTAAATACTTATGTGCAGTGATTTAACACTATGTGCTCTACGGTGAAGGAAAACATCGTGAGGAAACATACTTCTCAGACATGTCTAAGAAGTATTTCAAACACTTATGTATAGTGGCTGAGACGGCGATAGACTCACCGTATGTCACGTTGGCACTTAACCATCTTCGGTGAAATGTTAGTGTTGTTATTATTCTTACTTCTCTGCTAATTCAAATTCAAATTCAAATATATCTTTATTCGATTAGACTTTATACAAAGTACTTTCAAATAATAAACTAATGGCAACAGGCTGGTCCCCAGTAATACTTATTTCTGATACTATTCGGGGAATACAGATGTTATCAAAAGTGTTACATCATTTTAATTTCCCAAATCATTAAAATCAATATTCCCTCCGTGTGTCAACCCTAGCTTGCAACGATAAATGCATTTAATTGTCATACATGGCGTTAATCTTTTTTTTACTGTATCGTGTTTATACATGGTGTCCGGAAAAATATATCAGTCATACACTATTATTAGGTACAGTGCGCATATTTTATTTTTTATTTTCTAAGGCTTCCGTAAAAGATACAACGGGACCCTATTAATAAGACTCCACTTTATGTCTGAATGACAAATCAGTCACGTGACATATGTCATTCCCGTACATTTTGTATCGTTTCTACTAGCGTAGCATGAGGATAATGTTACTTCGTCTACGGGCCCTGGCTGTATCTCATGAACCGTCGGTATTTCTTTCATCTTCTGTAAATTGTTATTTCCATACAAAATGATTTTGTCTGTTTGAAAGCATCGTTCTTCTAATCTTCGTTTCGGATAATAATACGCTTTTTGACATATAGACGTTGTAATCCGATAGGCTACGACCAAGCTGATTTTAGCATAACTTTCACTTGCAGATAGCTCATAGTACAAGCAGAAGCAGGATACTTTGATTTAACAAAAATACATTGATTTCAAAATAATAGGGTACCGCAAAATAAAACCAGTGGTGAAATTAAGTCTACGTGGTGGAGACCGCGGGGCACAGCTAGCACCTTTATCACAATAAAAAAGTATAAGATTTATTAAATCGGTAAACTTTTAATTACTCAACATCCTGTATAAGAAATAAAAACATCCTGTAAACACTGCCTCTTACGGAAAAGTCCGCAAACTTAACATTTCCATCATTATCACACTATATACCCAATCGTCTAGGATATAAGGTTGAAATTGTTCTAGCAGGTGTAATGTGAATACTTTTTATTTAGTTCGCCAATGCAATACCAATGTCAGATCGGAAGGAAGGAGGTCGAAGCGCAAAAAAATAAACTCAACATAAGGACAGCTTCCAGGAATATTCGATAATCGTCTAATTTAAAAATATAAGTAAGTAGAAAGTGTCCCTTTTTTATACCAATCTTTGAATAGTATTAAATTGAAGTCATCATTACGTTACTATACAAAATGATTTTATCTAAACGCATCACGTTAGATCGATGGTCAGATGTCAGTCGCAGGTGATCAGCCACATTGGGTTGAATCAAGTGCCGACCACAATGTATGGGATAAGGCCAGGGAGATGATGTACCCAACGTACTACATGAGTCTACTCAGAAAGACCCACGTGAGTTCTGAGTGCCTAGTGCGAGTTTTCTTAAAATCGCCTTCACAAGTCATCACACAGTCGGCTCACAATAGTGCCATCTTTAGGCCGACAGAGACGCTGCTCCGATCCTATACAAATCTGCGTTTACGTCGACGCGGTGACTTGTGACGATGGCTGTGAAAAACTCGCACTAGGCCCTCTGTAACCGCTCATGTACGGGAGTCGACCATCTGTAAGGGTTTATTCTGCACAGTTTGTGATGATTTTACGCACGATTTTAGACTCTAAGTTCATTAATCAATGCAACAGGTGGTAAACAAATATACTCCTGCATCAAGGTCTACTTTAAAAGGTTACATATTTATCTACTTATCCTCATACCGCTGTCCTTTTAGGGTAGGCAGAGAGTGTAGTGCTCAGTCATGACTCTTATATGCTTTGCTTCGTCCTTTCAGTCGAATATGTCAAAGTCAAAGTCAAAAATATCTTTATTCGAGACTTTTTACGTAGTACTTTCAAATCTTCAGAATGACATTAATTTACAGGATTATACATGCTACCGCCAGGTTCGGAAGGTTACTTTTACTGAGATTAATAGAAATATGACATTCGAATCCCAGCGGGGCCTGTACCAATGAGTTTTTTTAAAACTTATGTGCAGTGATTTCACACGACGTGGTTTACGGTGAAGGAAAACATCGTGAGGAAACCTGCATATGTCTGAGAAGAAATTAAAAGACGTCTGTATACCTGAAACGGCTATAGACCCACCATCTGTCACGTTGGGACTTAATAATCTTCTTTGAAAACCTCTGCCTACTCCTTTGCGGAATACAGGCGTGAGCAATTATAAAAATAAATTTCCTTAACTCTCTGCATTGTCAGTAAACACTAATTATTTGATACACGACCAGTGGAAGCGTAAAGGCCGTAACACCCGAAACACAATTTATCGGGCGGGAGCATGTCACCGAGAACTTTCAATGCCAGCTGACAATAAGGTCAAGAACTCACATACTTGTATGTACTTATGCTTAATGTAAAGGCTTCATACGCGGTGAAACTCATGAGCGATAGCGGGAGCGGCAGCGGAGACGACAGAGGTTTGAACAAAGCCATTTTGTATGACCTTGGGAAAAGAGGACTTAGGTAACTAGCTCCATGGGCATTCATGAGATATAAATACAGTCATCGTCATCCTCCTGCCCTTATCCCATGTTATTGGGGGTCGGCGCAATGTGTTCTTCTCTTCCATTTCTCTCTATCAGCCGTCACATCTGTATTCACTCCCATTCTAGTCATATCATCTTTCACACAATCCATCCATCGTTTCTTAGGTCTTCCTTTCCCCTTGTAACCATCCACATTCATAAACAAAACTTTTATGGCAACATTATCCTCATCCCTCCGCATAACATGTCCATCCACAAATGTTTATTCTTCAACTTGTCGAGATATAAATACAGTAACCATCAAATATAGGTTTTTTTTTTAAAGAGTAATTGTTGAGTTCTTCTCAACAAAAGCAATCTTCCGAACCCAGTGGTAGCATTTATAATCCTGTATAATGTATTTTTTGTGTCCTTCGGACGATTTCAACATACTTTGTTAGAAGTGTAATCAAATAAAGATATTTTGAATTTTAACGTGATGTCCCGTTCGATATTTAGGGTCCCCGACGTGAGTTTCAAACAGTTTTGCATAATCATGGAATCAGATATGTCTTTTGATAAAGTAAATACATTAGGTACGTCAATTGTGTATACGTGATCAATCATATACTATGCTATAACTTCTTTACCATTTTTGTAGAGGACAAAATAAAAATACAAGTTTACTGAGAAAACAGATAAGGCAAGTTCTTTCTTCACATAAATTACTGTTCCTGATTTTCTGCGAAAAATGTCTTGACAGACAGACAAGAATGATCCTTTTACACATTCGCTGCTGAAATTTCGTCTTGTTCGTAAATTCTCTAACAGTTGGACGCGCAGGTGCGTCGTTAGCAGCGAACGCGTGCGTTCCTTTTGCGGCAGGGGACTCAAAAAACAGAGCTTGTAAACACGTCAGTAAATCATAGGCAGTAAAGCTCAAAATGAGGAAAACAAATCGCTTCATTCTCTAAGGTTCTATAGCGTCCAGCATCGGTTTCAATCATAGTAAATTGATACATAATACATACACGATAAAGTTCAATTTCGTATCTTTGAAATCGACACTCGACGTCGCGTGATACCTTAGAGAATAACGCGACTGCTCATACATTGGACCAGCGTTCAATTGAAAGCCTTAAGGTGTTTCTTTTAATTCGTAGGTGATCAAGTCTGCGGCTCAGAGTAAAGCACATTTAAATATATCGCTAAATGGTATACCTATCGCTGGCTAAGGTCACAATACTGGCGATAGGTGTTCACTAAATGTACAGCGAGTTGGAATCATAAATCAATCATGTTCGGACATTAGCATATAGCGTTATTAAGTTTCAATGAAGCAAAACTTGGAAAAAGTTTTCAAGACAGAAAGAAAATTGTATTAAATTCACATGCAGTCACTGTTGGGTGTCTTTTCTCTGTGTGTCTGTCTGTCTGTTGGTTCTGGGTAATCTCCGACACGGCTGGACCGATTTGAACGGGACTTACATTGTCAGATAGCTGATGTTACAAGGAGTAACTTAGAGTTAAACCACGGGGCACAGCTAGTCTATACAGTACATACAGTACAGATAGATAAAATTGAAGTGTCTGTTTGTAATTTCAAAACAGCTTTTCACTAAATGCATATGAAAGTATACAGGACAGCCCTGAAAAAAAAAACTAATTAGAAAAAAATTCTCTGTCTGTCTGTCTGTTTGTTCCGGCTAATCTTCGACACGGCTGGACCGATTTCCAGTCAGACAGCTGATGATAAAGTAGTAACTTAGAGTCAACCCGCGGGCACAGCTAGTTTACCAATAAAAACGAATGTACCTAATGTAAAGATTGTTCAGATCTGCGCCGGCGCAGCCACAGCCCATAACTCTATCAAATGAATTGGTTAATAGTTATAAATATTAATGAGTGCAAGTAATATTTTCAGAGGTTGATAGCACTTAAGTCTGACGTAAGTCATGTGATTGTGATCGCATTACACTCGGCTATGCAATTTAAAAAGTTAGCTAAACTTACTAGCTGTGCGCCGCGGTTTTACCCACGAAGCTATAGTAATAAAAGTAACCTAAGATATTCCTCGTAACGTTAGCTATCTGCCAGTGGAGGTCTGTTAAAATCGGTACAGCCGTTTTGGAGATTAGCAAGAAAAAAGTAAAGGACAGAGAATAATATGTTTTTTTTATGTCAGTACCATATATGCATTCATATGTCTAATTGAATAAAGATATTTTTCAGTTTGAGTATGCTTTTACTGAGAAGAACCTGGCAAGAAACCCAGTAATTACTCTGTTATGTTCTTTAAACGATACAAATGAATGTTTTGCATTAAAACACTGTCTTAACTAGGAGATAAGTATACCTATTTGCCGCAGCGGGGTGCAGAAAAAAGCCTCCTTATTTAAAGGTGGTAAAGAGCAGTCATGACATAAATATATGAAATGATAACAGTACGATATAAGGCCATCGGCCGGAGGTCACACCACTCATGTGTGTCAATCGCTTTCGAGAAAGACCACGTATTTTCCTTGTCTTTTTTGACACAACACATACATGAATTTCTACTTATATATTACAACGTTCAACCACATCCTTTTAGACCGATTTGGGTAAAACGAGGATGTTCCATGACGCATCGGCGGATCCAGGGGGTCATGGGGGTCATGACCCCCCCTGAGCTGGTTGCAGGACTTAGGAGGACCACTAATTGAACATTATGATTTTATTTATATACTAGCTGTGCCCCGCGGTTTCACGCGCGTAGATTTAGTTTCATCCTTATTGTCGCGGAACTCTAATATTTTTGATAAATAAAAGTAGCCTAAGTTACTCCTTGAAACATCAGCTACCTACCAGTGAAAGTCCCGTTAAAATCCATCCAGCCGTTTCAGAGATTACCCGGAACAAACCGACAGACAGACAGACAGAGAAAATTTTTTAAAACTTGGTTTTTTGGTGTCAGTAGCGTGTATACTTTCATATCCATTTAGTGAAAAGCTGTTATTTTGAAATTACAAACAGACACTTCAATTTTATTTATCTGTATAGATATACTCGTACTGTCAACAGACTTTAATATTGTTATGCTCGCGGCAGACGCGACCTAGGCCAATTATAAATACTAAGCGACGCAGTACATCGCGGAAATTGCACACATTACTTCAAGGCTCACACATCACATAGTACAACAGACACTAGCAGTATCACACGTGCATTTGTATTTCAGTGGAATCCGATTTCTAACGGAAATTATATTGGTCTAGCTGTGCCCTGTGGTTTCAAACACATAGACTTAACAATTTTTTCTTAAATAACAGTAGCCTAAGGTACTGCTTGCAACATCAGCTTTCTGATAGTGAAAGTCACGTTAGAAACGGCCCAGTCGTATCAGAGATTAGCTGGAACAAACCGACAGAAAGTCAAACAGAGAAAACATAAAATTTGTTTTTTTAATGAGATTTGGTACCGTATATGGTCTAGCTGTTAATTTGGAATTACAGACAGACGCTTCAATTTTTAGCTGCGTAGATGTATCTATAATATAAAAATGAATCGCTGAATGTGTTGCTAAGCGCAAATCTCGAGAGCAGCTGAAGTCTGAATGGATTTTGGTAATTCCTTTATTAGAATACTAGCTGTGCCCCGCGGTTTCACCCGCGTAGATTTATTTTCTTCCTTATTGTCGCGGAAGCCTAATATTTTTAATAAATAAAAGTAGCCTAAGTTACTTCTTGAAACATCAGCTACCTACCAGTGAAAGTCCCGTTAAAATCCGTCCAGACGCTTCAGAGATTACCCGGAAAAAACAGACAGACAGACAGACAGAGAAAAATTTTAAAACTTGGTTTTTTAGTGTCAGTATCGTGTATACTTTCTTATCCATTTTGTGAAAAGCTGTTATTTTGGAATTACAAACAGACACTTCAATTTTATTTATCTGTATAGAGTATAGATGTATAGATTCCTTAAAGTATGAGGATGGTTCTTCTGTACTGTTTGTGTTTATGTACTGTGTCTCAACTATGAGCGCACGAGTGTTGAGGAAATGAAGGAAGTCGTTTGATAGATGACATTTTAGCATTCGTTAAGGAAACAAAGGCTGTGGTTGTTGTAATGGAAAGTACGCAATCTATTAACGGCGCGAGGTCTTCTCTTTGTAACTCATATACATATCTACGAGTATATCTATCTGTCTATACAGGTAAATAAAATTGAAGTGTTTGTTTGTAATTCCAAAATAACAGCTTATCATTAAATGCATATGAAAGTATACACGCTACTGACACTAAAAAACCAAGTTTTAAAAATTTTCTTTGTCTGTCTGTATGTTCCGGGTAATCTCTGAAACGGCTGGACCGATTTTAATGGGACTTTCACTGGCAGGTAGCTGATAAATCTAGGAGTAACTTAGGCTACTTTTATTTATTAAACATATTTTGGTTCTGCGACATGAAGCATGAAACTCAATCTACGCGGGTGAAACCGCGGGGCACAGCTAGTTGCGAATAAATTGTTTCATGAAATTCTCATGATCCAGCTGAGTTTCTTTTCGTTTCTTCTCAGAAGACTAACTACACTGTTTATAATGTTCTAGATGTGAATGAATCATATTTATTTTTTTCTCACAGTTCATGTCATAGATAGATAGAGGAGCTCGTGGCACATTTGCTATTGCGCATATGATTCGATCAGCGAAGTTAAGCAACCATGCGCCTAGCCAGTAGTCGGATGGGTGACCGCCCGAGTTCGCACCGTGCCTCGAAGAGCACGTTAAGCCGTCAGTCCCGGTTGCCAATTTAACATCTTTGGCAATTGTTACAGGTCAGTCAAAGGCCTAAGAAAGTCTGACAACTGGTTTAATCCAGATTGCCGATTTTCCTCAAAAAAGGGGTTACGAAGGTCAGATGGCAGCCGCTTCGTATAAAAATCAGGTGATCAGTCACATCGGGTTGAATCAAGTGTCGACCCCAAATTCATGGGATAAGGCCAGGGAGATGATGAGTTCATGTCATAGATACATAAATATCTGTTTAGCAATAAGTAGCTAGTACTCGTATATAGTGCTAAGTGCATCTATAATTAAAACTAGGAAGTAGGAAGTGTCTGCGGGCTATATCTGGACTGCTAGTTGCGTCGCAGCACATTGCAATGTTTGTAAATACTGCAATTAACTGCATTTGTAACAATACTCAGACAATGTAATCTATACTCATATTATAAAGAGGAAAAGTTTGTGTGTATGTTTGTAACGAATTAGCTCAAAAAATACTAAACCGATATTTAAAATTCTTTCACCATTTGAATGCTACATTATCACTGATTAATATGGGCTATATATTATCTCTGTACTCTTACGGGAACGGGAACTACGCGGGAAACCACGTGAAGTGTGCTATGTATTATAATTATATATTTTTATGAACCTTTTATCTGTAAATACATTTTAAGTCTGTTTGTAATTCTAAATGAACAGCTTTTTACTCAATGCATAAGAAAGTACATAACTCTGAAACGTCTGGACAATTTTAACGAGACTTTTAAAATTCAAAATATCTTTATTTGATTAGACTTTTTACAAATCGCCAAAAGAACACAAAAAAAATACATTATACAGGATTATCAATGTCAGCACCGGATTCGGGGCGATGCTTTTAAATTAAAATTTAAAGTTGAGTTGAGAAGAACCCGGCAAGAAACTCAACGATTACTCTTTTCAAAAATATTTCTCAATATTTAATGGTTTTCTCTAGAATATAAGCCCATAGATACAGTTCCAATGCTCAATTGTCAAAAATAATATTTTTTTACCTGGCAGATAGCTTGTTTAATATTAGGCTTCCGCGATATAATGTATGAAACTAAATTGGGGGTAAATCGCTGGGTACAGCTAGTCTTCTTATATATAAAATGAATCCCCATTCCCTTGGTCACGGCATCACGCTTGAACGGCTGGACCGATTGTACCGGGACTTTTACTGGCAGATAGTTGAAGTTTCAAGGAGTGTTTTAGGCTAATTTAAAAAAAACAGCATGGAACTAAATCTACGCGGGTGAAACCGCGGGGCACAGCTAGTTTTCAATACAAATGTGACTGGTAAACGGTTACGGCTACTTGAATTAAGTTGGTAACTAATATAGCAAATATAAAACATTAATAGTCAAGTCCATAATCTATTAATTATAATTAAAACATGATTGGTGCAAACAATAGTATCACAAAATATAATATCTGTAACGCGCCATTGACACAAAACCGCGCGCGCTTCACTTCCGGCCGACCTCAGAGGAAACAGAGAAAGATATACGTACCGACAACACAAACATTATGACAAAATATACATATACATACATACAGATAAATAAAATTGAAGTGTCTGTTTGTTATTCTAAATCAACAGCGTTTCACCCAATGCATATGAAAGTATACAAATACATACATGATAAAAAAACATTTTTTTTTGTATGTTTGTTCTGCTTGATCTCTAAAACGGCTGATTCGATTTTAACGGGACTTTAAATGGCAGACAGCTGATTTTACAACGAGTAACTGAGGCTACTTTTAATCAAAAATAATAAGAGTATTCAAGAAATTAAGCGTTGAGCACCAAGGGGATTAATTGATACTCTTTATTGTTGAACTGAACTGAGTTGGTTCGCGTCAGGCTAGGTACTTATTAAAACACCAATGTGAATTGATCTGTCTCATTTGATCTGGGTTTCAATTTCATTTATTGTGAACTCTTTGTCCTATTTACATATTGCGTAGAGAATCTTCATAGCGCGATCTAGTTGTGACAAGCGCCATCTAGTGAACTTGAGTGAACTAATATAATGCAATACAAATTTGGTCGATGAACGTTAAGTCTACGCTGGTGAAACCGCGGGGCACAGCTATTCTGAATATTACGTAACGCGGGATAAACGTTTCGCAGGTGAACACGAGTGGAACAACTAACTACTAAGTAAGTAATAACGGCTGTATGTACGATAGCATCTTAAAACATATTTGATTGCATGATTTACATACATATTGCATTAAAAATTATGTAAGTTGTTTAATATATAGGTATCTTATTTTGTGTATGTATCTAATTATAACTTTAACTGTCTTGTATCTAACCTAGTGTTTTCGATATTTACTTACATTATTAGTATGTATGAGAGTAACGCACGGATTTATTATAATACTAGCGGACCGCACGGTTCACCCACGTAGTTCCCGTTCCCGTGGGAGTACGGAGATAAAATATAGCCTATGTTAATCAGTGCTAATTTAGCATTCAAATGGTGAAATAATTATTAAATTTTTTAAAATGTGGGCTCAAAAAGTAGTTCAATTAAGCCAATTCGTATAGACTGGCGACTCGATATCGTTCGACTTTACTATTTGTAAATAGCTATATAAATTTAATACTCCATCATCTCCCTGGCCTTATCCCATACATTGTTGGGGTCGGCACTTGATGCAACCCGAAGTGGCTGATCACCAGATTTTTATACGAAGCGACTGCCATCTGACCTTCGTAACCCCTTTTGCAAGAAAAATCCGTGTTCTGGATTAAACCAGTTGTCAGACTTCCTTGGGCTGACTGACCTTTTACGATTGCGAAAGACGTGAAATTATATACCGGGGCCGACTGCTTAACGTGCTCTCCGAGACAAGGGAACTACTGGTACATCAAACTACTGGTTTTGGTTAGAGTTGCTTAACTTCGCTGAACGAATGATATGCAATATCAACTGTGCGAGCTCCTAAACAGTAAAGCATATCAAAGTTGTTTAGAAGAATGAACAAACATAGAATTTTGTGACGTAAATAATTTCACGCTAATATTATTCTACAAAAAAAACTATATTTATATTCTTAATTGCGTTTGCGCACGGTACACGCACGACATCAACCTGACCTTACACAATGTCGCGTGAAGTGTCAACCTTTTACATACACACTAACGTTACACTTCGCATCTATTCTCTACGACATAAAGACTAATTTTCCTTAATTCAACCGCATTATTAAATTTGTAACTTTCGAACAATGCAGAAATTATGTACCGTTTTCGATTTTATTCCAAGTGACTAAGCACTCTTATCTTAAGTGTTGTTTGTCCTAATTTCGCAGTAATCGTGCGATCTATTGCAAGGTGATACGGTTTATTTTAGTTTGGCAAATAAGAGATGTTATCTCATAAGTTAGTTTTGATCGGCAGCAATTTGTTAGGAGATATCTACGCGATCTCACGTAGCTCAATAAATTACGATTTTTTTACTAATGTTACTTGTGTACGGACAGAATTAAATTTCTTAATCGTTACGTCATACCATTTCACTAATACTCGTAAGAAATGTCTTATATATTTGATTTGGCACACATAATAATAATATAATGGACGCCTCGTCCACGAGCTTCACATCGGAAAGTTTAGGCACTAGTGATTTCGTTCAGGCATTAATACCTAAGCTTAAATCGGATGTTAACTTATCCTTTTCAATATGTCAGTTCTGTGAGCCCACGATTTTCTAGCTAAACATTCAGGAGTGATTCCGGTATCCCCTTTTTTTTTCTTTTTTTTTTTATTGACGAGGCGGAAACCTTCAAAAGGTCCCCGACCGCCCTGGGAGAGGCAGATCGTTGTATGTGGGATTTTTACCTTACTAAAACCCCCTCGGTGGCCATCCTCAGTGCTCAGGGGGGACTCCGAGTACTCTGATAGATCGCACCGGTGTCCCCCCACACTTTGCCGGGGCACATCCCCGGGGCAGCTGTATCGCCGCCCCTGGAGACCACGCTGTGGTCGGCATCTCCCCGGGCCCGCGGCTCGGTGGCCAAGGCTCCCACCCCGACCACCTTTTAGTCGCCTCTTACGACAGGCAGGGGATACCATAGCCATATTCTTAGACCCTGGCTATTGGGTGGACGGTCCGGGGTAAATACCTAGTATACCGACTCTATGTCGATAAATTGGTACAGACCCCGCTGGAATTCGAACATGCGTCGCTTGCGTAGCGTCTGGTAAACCGCCACGGCCACTTCGATTTGTATCCTTGATAATCTGTACATCTATACATATATACAGATAAATAAAATTTAAGTGTCTGTTTGTAATCACAAAATTACAGCTTTTCACTAAATTCATATGAAAGTATACACAGTACTGACATAGAAAAACCACTATTTTTTATTTTTCTCTTTCTGTCTGTACGTCTGTCTGTTGGTTCCGGGTAATCTCTGAAACGGTTGTCGATTTTAACGGAACTTTCACTGTCAGACAGCTGATGTTTCAAGGAGTAACTAAGGCTACTTTTATTAAGAAAATATATTAGGGTTCCGTGAAATAAAGCATGGAACGAAATCTACGCGGGTAAACCGCAGAGCACAGCTAGTTAAACAAAAAAGTGATTTATCAGCAACGTTTAACCCTGCTACCACCCAATGCTAAACATAAAGCGTTAGTTTAATACCTAGGTTTATAACACGAACATTGTGGCTAATGCAATTACAAACGTATTGATTGTAACACGATTAATTAAGATAATGTTGACAACGTTATTTAGTTCAACAATATTATGTTTCCATTTAGATTATTCTGGATAGCTAACTCTGACCTTAGTCGAATTGTTTTTCGTTATTAGTAGATACCGTTGCCGTCATGAATTTTGAGCGCTGGCCTTGAGTAGTATTAGAGTCTTGTACGGAGCGACGTGGAAAAATTATCGCAGGATTTTATTGTAAAATGCCTCATAAATTCTCAAAATTATATAACTATACAAATAAATTATGTTGTGTCTGTTTGTAATTCCAAATTAACAGCTTTTCGCTAAATACAAATGCAAGTAGGTATATAAGATACTGACATAAAACCAATATTTAATTTTTCTCTGTCTGTCTGTTTGGTACGGATAATCACCGAAACAGCTCGACAAATTTAATGGGACTTTCGAAAAATTATCATTTCGGCTACTTTTAATTTCAAAAATAGTACCTTTACGCGAGTGAAATTGCGGGGCACACATAATAGGTAATTAATAAGCGACAACAAAATAAAATAAATGCCAAGGGATTTTTAATATAATTTTAAATTGATATATACCTCAAACTCAAACTCAAATATTTATTAGACTTTATACAAAGTACTTTCAAATCGTCAGAATGACACAATAACACAGGATTATACATGCTACCGCCAGGTTCGGAAGGTTGCTTTTACTGAGAACAACCACCAACAGAACGGTTACTCTGTGACAAAAATGTTCGCCTTAAAAATGAAGACCCTCATCATCTCCCTGGCCTTATCCCATGTATTTGGGGTCGGCACTTGATTCAACCCAATGTGGCTGATCACCTGACTTTTATACAAAGCGACTGCCATCTGACCTTCGCAACCCCTTTTTCGAGGAAAATCGGCGATCTGGGTTAAACCAGTTGTCAGACTTTCTTAGGCCTCTCACTGACCTGTAACGATTGCCAAAGATGATAAATGATGACCCTATAATTATAATATGCAAGGTTCCAAGTAGAACAGTGTTCGGGGGTGTTCCCCAGACATGACACCCGTCTGGCTAGAAGATCTTCCCTCTACCGAGACCGAGCATGATCACGCGCCCCACAAAGTACTAAATAATTACATAATTTAATTCAAAGTGTAAACACGCAACCTTTAGAGATTTTAAAACACAGACATAAAACAGATAGGAGTGGCTTTATACGCTACTAGCTATGTCCCGTGGTTTTACCCGCATAGGATTATCAATAAAAACTACTTAGTGATCAGTATGTATAGTGCCTGAGACGGCGATAGACTCACCATCTGTTACGTTGGCACTTAATCATCTTCGGTGAAATGCGAGAGTTGTTATTACAACAATTCTATCCTACCTTCGGTGAATACAGGCGTGAGCATATGATGCTTCGCTCGTATTGGTCGCAGCGTGATGATATGAAGCCTTAAGCCTTCTTCGATTGATGAAATAACCAACAAATCAATATTTTTCTGATCATTGCGTTCAGCCAAACGAACAAACTTCTCAGTTTAATAATATTAGTATAAACTAGCTGTGCCTTTTGGTTTCACCCGCGTAGATTTAGTTTCATCCGTATTGTCGCGGAACTCTGATATTTTTAATAAATAAAAGTAGCCTAAGTTGTTGCTTGATATATCAGCTACCTGCCAGTGAATCTGGAACAAACAGACAGACAGACGGAGAAAATTTTTAAAACTTGGTTCTTCAGTGTCAGTAGCGTGTATACTTTCATATGCATTTAGTGAAAAGCTGTAATTTTTTAATTAATAACAGACACTTCAATTTTATTTATCTGTATGGATGTATGGATGGATGGATATGACTTAAAACGTTACATAATAATCGTAGTAATGTCGCGCCCGCTTAATGTATTTAGAACACATGACAATTTGCATACAATCGCGTGAGGTCATATTTACTGTGCGTAGATCATTGTGTCAAACATATGATGCATTCCTGTTTCCCAGCCGTTGTTTGCAATCATTCATAAAGTGACATATTAGACTAACAGGTTAGCCACGAAGAAATCTGGCACGCTCGCTCATGACATGGAATCGTTCTGCTGTCAGAATGTATAGTATTCTAATTGACATGATACTTTGATTAATATCATGATACAGATGTATATGACGTGTACAAGTCTGTCACTGTCACATACCTAATTATCATGACGGTAAGAGCTCATGTTTAAGATGCATGTTGTCCCACTAAAGCGAGTGCCTCCATCATGCGAAATTACTCACTGCAGGAACATATAATTTCAAAAAGTACCCGACTGCCCTGGTGGCGATAATCAGGTTATGTGGAGACATTTCCCGCACTAAAACTCCTTCGGTGATCATCCTCGATGCTTTAAAGGGGCGCCGAGTGCTCTAAAAGATCGCACACTTTGCTGGGGCACGTCCCCAGGGCCTATATCATCGCCTCTGAAGACCTCGCTGTACCTACATAGCCAGCATCTGGATGGTCAGAGCTCCCACTCACCTGCAAGATCACCCGCCTTTAGTCGACTCTTACGTCAGGCAGGCTTACCCTTGTCAAATTAGACCCTCGCTACACAATACTACCCTAAGGTAACATTATTCAGTTGCGATCTTCTTTAAGGTGAAAAAAAAAGTCAAGCAGCTCCAAATTTCGAATGTACCCTACCTCATTTAACCTCCAATGAAAAACTACACGACGATGACTAACGACAGATGTTCGAAAGGTAACCATTTACGGCAAAACCCAAAACGCTGACCCCCACCAATAACAATCGTGAATGCTGTAACCTCACCTATGTTACACAATGATACGTATTGTCGCGCTTGCCCACAACAGGAATGATAGATGTTACTCTTTAATTCGAGATGCCTTGACCCTATCAATGAACCACGCTTCTTTGCTCGTTACATAGATGGCGCTACTCTCCTAGACGACATTTTTTGTCGCAATAAGAGAGTTCTACATAATATACTCACGCCTGTATTCCCCGAAGGGGTAATCAAAGGAGTTGCAATAACAATACCCACTTTTCACCGAAGAGGATGTAGTGCCAACGTGACAGATGGTGAATCTATCGCCGTCTCAGGTACTATACATACTTTTTTGAATTCAAAGGCATATGCAGGTTTCCTCACGATGTTTTCCTTCACAGTCAAGACCTTCACTACACATATGTTTTTAGAAAAACTCATTGGTACAGGCCTCACTGGGATTCAAATTTGCGTCGCCTGCCGGGTGGCCATGTGTGATGGGACTAATGCTATTCATTGGGCACTAATCCAGACTCCGGGATGCTACTAGGACATTAATGGCTACGAGTTCATTAGCATGGCAATGAGTTGCTCACTCTTCTATTAAATTGTAAACAACCCTATGTATAAAAAGAGACACATGTAAAACAAAAACCGGGGAGTTTGTTTCGCCATTTCCTCTCCTGACAGGCTTATATTTTGGAAACGGTAGTAAATTAACTTAAGTTAGCGTAAGAGAAATGACGTTCAATGAGTTTTCCAAGTGGCCCTTATATTGAATATTTTATTTTGATTTCATTTCATTGTATTCAAGTATTATTGGATTGATCAAGAATATTATATAATAGTTGTTAATTGTATTAATAAAGTTTGGTTCATGTAATTTTAACGTTAGTTTAATCACTTTCATTTGAATTTCAACCGGTGCTCTTATATGGAATTCGTAATAAGAAGATCTTTTTGTTATAAAATTTAATACTTTCCGGCTGTGAGAATTAAGCTCTTAATAGGTGCCTCTTTCACTACACATCCATCAATCTTATACAGATTAATGTTATTACAGAATCCCATTGTTAGCAACATGAGTAACTATGGCGTTCAGCTGTCAAAGAACTGCAACTATCAAACAATTACAATTGATATATGAGGTATTTAAGTCAAGTATCAAGATTACACTCAGACAATGGTATTTCGAATACTAAACCTGTTGTGTCGAAAACTACTTTTGTTTTGCCGAGAGCAAGGTCTGCGAGATGTCTGTCTCTGTGCTGTTTATGTGGGTCGTGATATCAATCAGCCAATCAGATCACTGAGCCCACTCTCCTCAACCTACTCTAGGACACGTCTGCTCCATCGACCATCGGTCCTTCCACACACGTGACCAGCCCACTGACACTTCAGCTTGCTGATCCCACACTACGTTAGCCACTCCGCGGTCTGCACTCTAGGACACGTCTGCTCCATCGACCATCGGTCCTTCCACACACGTGACCAGCCCACTGACACTTCAGCTTGCTAATCTTACACCACGTTAAGTTATTCTGAATTTTTTACTGTTTCGATCAAGGTCATATTGTTTAGATATTTATGAAATATAATATACTATACCCTAAGGGCCTATCAAGTTTTTATGCAAGAATAATAATCACGACAGCATTAATCAAAGCAGTACTTTATCTAACATAACATAGATCAAAAAATACATAAAACATACAAATAATTAATATCCTCGAAACGAACTCATCAAAACATGCTTTGAATTGCTAATTATGAGAAAAAATGTGTTAAAAAAATCTCTCGTTATGACATCCGCATCAAAAGTTTCCCAACTAATCCGCGTACCCGACTAATATTAAAACTAGTCTGTCATCTATGAAACCATAACCTTAGCAATAAGTATTAGTGCCGTATATACTTTGACAGCTTTATACCACCTCTGCCCCATGAATAAAATAAGTTAACAAAGGGGCGACTTCACATATCGTGGTGGATCAAATCGGACTAATTACAACTCGTAAACACGGATTCCGTTCGAAATTCGGAGCTGGTAATGACCGCTCGTACAAAACATTCTAGCCAAATAACATTGAGTTGTGTTGTGTTATTAACCGACTTCAAAAAAAGAAGGAGGTTGTAGGAATTCACTGAAAAGCGCGATAAATTTTTTTTTACTGAAAAGTAAAACCGCCTTCAAAAAGAGAAATAAAATTATTCGAAATAAATTAATTACTTTTGAAGTTGATGCTTGACTCTGAGTTTGATGCTATATTTGTTTCTACATTAATTCAATCATTTAATTTATTCCAAATATTTAAATTTGATTTATTTCTAATAATTATATTTTTCCCTCTTTGAAGGCGGTTTTAATTTTTATGTAAAAAAAAATTGTTCCTGACAATCTTGAAGTTGTCATCCCACCTTTATATAAAAACAAGTTGTCTATGATTGCGTGTCTAATTATTCTATTTTTCCCTTTTTGAAGGCGGTTTTAATTCTTTTGTAAAAAAAATTTTCTTGCGAGTTGCAAGACAATCTTAAAGTTGTCATCCCACCTTTGTATAAAAACAAGTTATCTATGATTGCGTGAATCTGTTGTCGTGGTAGGGGAGCCGCTCTTATGTATGCTTGTATTAGCGTATAAACTAATAAACAACAAGTTAAAATTGACTTATAAACACCAATAACATTAAAAAACAGGTGTTATTAACATGTCTACGTTAATCAAACATGGGATAAGACATTAAGGGCTTATTTCCTACAATAAAATCGAGGTTATCAAAAGGATATCCTAGTTTATAATTAAGGGCTATATTTTTAACCGACTTTATATAATATATGGCTTTCGAACCAATATGAAATCATTTATAGGACGCAGTAAATAAATAATATTTACCTATATTTAATTTCGTTTCATACAAACTTTCATCCCCTATTTTATCCCCTTGGGGGTAGAATTAATCAAAATCCTTTCGTAGCGGATGCCTACGTCATAACATCTACCTGCATGCCAAATTTCAGCCCGATCCGTCCAGTGGTTTGGGCTGTGCGTTGATAGATCACTATGTCAGTCAGTCAGTCAGTCACCTTTGAGTTATATATATTTAGATGAACTCGAATTTATGAAGTAGGAAAATGCTAAGCATTGATTTTCCACATGATACACCCGATGTGTATCAAAATCTACGGATTTGATTTAAATTTGGGCATGAGACACTTTAGTATTTTTCTCGTTTTTCCTCATGGTTTCGCATTTAGTCATCCACACCCACTTCGGAATATATTCTGGACTAGCTGACGTCACGCGGTTTCTCCCGCGTAGTTCCCGTTCCCGTGGGAGTACGGGGATAAAATATAGCCTATGTTGCTCGCTGATGATGTAGCTATCCATTGCTGAAAGAATTTTCAAGATCGGTCAAGTAATTTCGGAGCCTATTCAATACAAATAAACAAAAAAGAATCATTCCTCTTTGTAATATTTGTGTAGATAAACGTAGTTATATTCTCTACCTTCTCACGACATAACATTCAATAGCAAGTTGCCTGCAATCTGTCATTATTTCACCTGCTATTACTATTTCCAAGAAAAACTCTATAAGCCGATATGGAATTTGTGAACGGTTGTTGCAATACAAATAAAAACGGAATTCTATAAGAATTCGTATCTGCACTTATATTTTCAACTAGCTATTTCCCATGGTTTCACCCGCGTATACTTACTTAATTTCATGGATGTCTTTATTGCGCGGAGTAGCCTAACTTACTCTTTGTAACATCGGCTATCTGTCAACGAAAGTCCCGGTGAAATGTATCCAGCCGTTTCAGAAATATTCCAGACGGACAGACAGATTTTTTTTTATTTCAGTACTGATTATACTTACTTATGCATTTAGAGAAAAGCTGCTAATTTAGAATTACAAACAGACACTTCAATTTTATTTATTTGTGTGTCAATGTATGCCACTATCTCTAGATAAGAACCGATTTTGCACATTTTTTTATAGGGTAGCATGCCCCGAGGGTTCACGCGCGTAAATTTAGTTTCATACAAACTTTCTTCACCTATTTTATCCCCTTGGGGGTAGAATTAACCAAAATCCTTTCTTAGCGGATGCCTACGTCATAACATCTACCTGCATGCCAAATTTTCAACCCGATCCGTCCAGTGGTTTGGGCTGTGCGTTGATAGATCACTATGTCAGTCAGTCAGTCACCTTTGAGTCATATATATTTAGATGCATATTGTACCCTAAAATCGCCATCACGGGGACATTTTAAAAGGGTTGATTTTCGACAAAGACCCCATTTCATCGCAAAAAAGTTAGACACAGAATAATCACGAGTGGCAATCTACTTGCAATATTAATTTAATAAGTGGCATAATATCAATACACTTATAGGACATGTAAACCGCCAACCCAAAGGTAAATTTCACATTTTAAAAATCAGTTGGCGACCTTGACACCGTTGCAGTACGTTGTCTCTGTGTGTGGACACACATGGGTGTAGGGATGTGATGGTGTCGATGGCAGATATCGATAGAATTTTATATCGTATGTATCAGACTTAGTTAACATCGCATCTAGACCTTGAGTATTTAGATAAGCAGAGATTTTTTTTTTTAAAATAAAGTTATTTCGATGAATTCTTTCTAAGATGTTAAATCACTGGTCTTACTCTATATTCATATTAATATATTTACTGCAATTTAGTCTTATATTACACACACTATAAACTTATCTGTGTAAATTATAGCTAACTAGCTGTGCCCCGCGGTTTCACCCGCGTAGCCTAAAACACTCCTTGAAACATCAGCTATCTGCCAGTGAAAGTCCTGTTAAAATCCATCCAGCCGTTTAGGCGTCATGCTGTGACCAAGGGAAATGGGGATTCATTTTTATACAGAAGAAAGAAGATTATTTAGCGGTCACAGTTATATATCAATTAACTAAATCTTTGACTCAAAGACATAAATCTGCGATTTGCAACCAAATTAACCAATGCAAATATGATATTGCAACATTTAGAAACACGTGTAAAGATTAAAAAAATATTAATATGCATGTATTCCTAATTCTAGTAAATAATTCAATCAATATTCAAATTCTTTGCTTGTTAAAATTTTTAGTAACGTTGTACCTATACGAATAGATTTATAAATGTAACTGCAATCGATAGTATTCCCATCACTAGCCAGCCCATAACCAGTTCCATGTGTAGATATTTGCATTTATTGACAGGCGTGAACCTTTCGATTAAACTTAAGTATTAGCTCCATATAGCGGAGAGTGGGCTATTATGTGGGTGCAATTAAATTTAATAAACACATATTACGACCAGATATAAACAGATTTTATTGCAGGTTTATAGATTTTAGAGATAAATATGCTCACACCTGCTTTCCCGAAGGGGTAGGCATAGGTGTTGTAATAACAATACACACATTTCACCGAAGATTAAGTGTCAACGTGACAGATGGTGAGTCAATCGCAGTTGCAGGCACTATACATACGTCTTAGAATTATTTTAAAGACTAGCTGTGCCCCGCGGTTTCACCCGCGTAGATTTAGTTTCATCCTTTTTGTCGCGGACCCCTAATATTTGTAATAAATAAAGTTACTCCTTGAAACATCAGCTACCTACCAGTGAAAGTCCCGTTAAAATCCGTCCAGCCGTTTCGGAGATTACCCGGAACAAACAGACAGACAGACAGAGAAAAATTTTAAAACTTGTTTTTTTAGTGTCAGTGGCGTGTATACTTTCATATGCATTTAGTGAAAAGCTGTTATTTTGCAATTACAAACAGACACTTAAATTGTATTTATCTGTGTTTTGCAATACACAATACTAAGGGTTTGCTATTGATGAAATTTCAAAAATAGCAATAATAATAGGTATTGGTTGTAATGTTCTATATTTATAAATCGCTGCAGTTAACAAGATTAGCGCACATAACTGTGGCACTCACTTTAGATCATAGAAACATGTGTGGTGGCATCAGAGTGCCTAGTGCGAGTTTTCTTAAAATCGCCGTCACAAGTCACCGCGTCGACGTAAACGCAGATTTGTATGGCCTCACAATAGTGTCATGTTTAGGTCGACAGAGGCGCTGTTCCGATCCTATACACATCTCCGTTTACGTCGACGCGGTGACTTGTGACGGTGGCAGTGAAAAACTCGCACTAGGCACTCTGATATAAGCATCTTCTTAACAAACCTTACACGTGGCTTCTATCGTGCTGATGAATGTTCTTTTTCTGTCTAATAATGTGTGTGCAAAATTTTCTCCTAATCGGTTCAGTAGTTAAGTTAATCAAACAAGCAATCGTATCAAGTAAAAACAATCTTAATACTTAAATGCGAATGATTTTATCATAAGGTAAGGCCCCAGTACTTAAAAATTATATGTTAGAAGAAATCGCAGTAAATTATATAAGAAACTTTAGCATATCCACCATGTTTCGATAGTCTGTGTGTATGGCGCGACACACTGTCGTCTATGTGACAAGGAAGAAGCCCTGTATAGGATTATATTGTTGTATTTAATTTTATGGTAACAGCGACGTTGATATATTCTATAAACACACTTATGTATACACTAGCGGACGTCACGCGGTTTCACCCGCGTAGTTCCCGTTCCCGTGGGAGTACGGAGATAAAATATAGTCTATATTAATCAGTGATAATGCAGCATTCAAATGGTGAAAGAATTTTTAACATCGGTCCAGTACTTTTTGAGCCAATTCGTTACAAGCATACTTACATACATATATTTTATCTTTGTAATATTATGTGTATACATGACACCGACCAATCCATTGTACTTAAGGTTTTTGTAGCACAATGGTAGGCGTACTAGCCGTGGAGTTTGAGTAGCCTGCTACACAAGCGATGCAAGTTCCAATACACATGAGATTAGAAAAAAATACATACGCTTTTCACCTGCGTAGAGTTAAATAAAAGACTTATTTACTCCTTGTAAAATTTGCTATCTGCCAGTGAAAGCCCCGTTGAAATCGATCCAGCCGTTTCGGAGATCACCCGGAACAAACAGATAGACAGAAAAAATTATTAAAAATAGTTTTTTTTCATGTCAGTATCGTATATACCTTCATAGGCATTTACCAAAATGCTGTTATTTTGGAATTAGTAACAGACACTTCAATTTTATTTGTCTCTATATGTATATATATAGATTTGTTTAATCATATTAAACAACTGAACACGTTCAGTAACTGCACCTTCAGATAGCGAATGTACTTGCAATCAGCTGCAGGCGAAAATTATCTCGCATTTAATTGTAAGTACATATATTAATATTATTGATTCTCGTAAGTTATGGTCAGCATATCGCGCAGTTTATGGGAATTATTTATTTAATAGTTTTTTTTCTTTTAAATTAAGATTTTAAGCACCCAAAGAATTCCTATTGGCACATTTTATCGACTTGCTGGATAGTCAGTCAATCGTAATTTAAAAAAAAATGTGTCGATATCGATAAATTTCCTTTAATAAACCTAACGAAGTGCTCGAAGTGGAGTTCTTTTTTATTTCCTTCTTTAGGGGCACTGTCGACATATTATGATTAAAGTGCAGGGTCGTGCTCCTACTAAATGATCTTACTGGCAGGAGCTAGGGGCGTGCCTTATTTCATATAAGCAGATAAGCAGTGCTTACTATTTTTGATGACTGAATAAACTTGTGTCGCGAGTCTATACCACCTTAACCTGCCTACAATGCACGCCCCTGGCAGGAGATAGTGCACTGACTCTCCTACTGCAATGAGGAATTTTGGTATAAGGAATTGGGAGCACAAATATAAGATATGAAAAATTACTAGAAATACTTACATATTCCATTGATTATTGATTTTTAAATTAGTCACTATTCATATAAAAATTTAAAAATAATATGAAGTATTTTTTTCATCCGCAGTACGAGAGTCAGGACATAATTTTCTTGCTCCTGCCCGTAGGATAATTTAATAGGAGCACGACCTGGACCTGATTATTAATCTCCATCATATCTTATAAATAGATCTAAGAAAAAGAAAAATAATACGCATATGTGATAATAACAGCCTGTTCATAATTGTTTGCTATCGCTACGTACAAAATGCATGGCACATATGCGAGTGCAAGGCAAGCAGCCGCGCCTAGTCCACTGTGTGCTAATGTTATATACATAACTATGGCGGTTAAATTCTGTCTGTGTGTACTGTTGTATATAATACTGGGGTTATGGGGACACTCAATTAAATGGTTGTATCGAAGCAATATCCCCATTCACCAGAATGAAAATGAAAATGAAAATGATTTATTAAGTTTAGGCCCTGGTAAGGCACTCATGAATGTCGACGAATTTACCACCGGTTCGGAAACTAACCTTCTGATAAGAACCGGCAAGATACTCAAATGACCAGGGATCTAATCATGAGCTCTTATAGCAATGATAGTTCAGCTGTGTGACAGTGACAGATGTTTCCACGTCACATACATCTGTCAAGCCGTGGTGCCAGTGGTTTGACCAGTCGCTGTACGCAAGCGATGCAAGTTCGAATCCCAGCGGAGCTGCACCAATGAGTGCATTTATTTCACACCACGTGATTTACGATGAAGGAAAACATCGTGTGGAAACCTGCATATATCTGAGAAGTATTTCAAACACTTATGTATATTGCCTGAGACGGCGATAGACTCACCCTCTGTCACGTTGGCACTTAACCATCTTCGGTGAAAAGTGGGTGTTGTTATTACACCTCTGCCTACCCCTCGGGGAATCGATTAATGAACGAAATCGGTTAACCGAGTCAAAATAGCTGAGGTGACAAACATGACACGTATAGTCGAATCGGTAACCTCCTTCTTTTTTAGAAGTCGGTTAAAAATATTGTCAACAATTCATCATATTTACTAGTACTATAAAAAGAAAAGATTTGTTTGTATTGAAAAGGCTCCAGACATTACTAGACTGATGTAAAACAAAACTTTCACCAATGGATAGCTACCTACATCATCAGCGAGTAACATAGGCTATATTTTATCCCCGTACTCCCACGGGAATGGGAACTAATAATCTATACATCTATACAGATAAATAAAATTGAAGTGTCTGTTTGTAATTCCAAAATAACAGCTTTTCACTAAATTCATATGAAAGTGTACACGCTACTGACACTAAAAAACAAAGTTATTAAATTTTTCTCTGTCTGGCTGTCCGTCTGTCTGTCTGTCTGTCTGTTTGTTCCGGGTAATCTCTGAAACGGCTGGACCGATTTTAACGGAACTTTCATTGGTAGGTAGCTGATGTTTCAAGGAGTAACTTAGGCCACTTTTATTTATCAAAAATATTAGGGTTCCGCGACAATAAGGATGAAACTAAATCGACGCGGGTGAAACCGCGGGGCTCAGTTAGTAAACTAATATGATCATTATCTCTTCATAATATTATGTGAAAATCGTACGGAAGACATCAAAATATGCGCAGTGGCAAGGGCTCACGTGATTTTATAACAATTAATGAACACACAGACATTATATTAGCATAAGACTTTGAACTTGAACACATTATACAGGAAGTGGAGTGAACAAGATGCGATATACATTATCTATGTATAAGTAATTAATTACGATAGGAGTTTATGTTTGTTTGAATTTAAGCGAGCGAGGAGCTCGTGGCACAGTTGCTATTGCGTATATCATTCGATCAGCGAAATTAAGCAACCATACGCCTAGCCAGTAGTTGGATGGGTAACCGCCCGAGTTCCCTCCGTGCCTCGGAGAGCACGTTAAGCCGTCGGTCCCGGTTGCCAATTTAACATCTTTGGCAATCATTACAGGTCAGTCGGAGGCCAAAAAATAATCTGACAACTGGTGGTTTAACCCAGATCACAGATTTTCCTCCTAAAATGGGGTTGCGAAGGTCAGATGACAGTCGCTTCGTATAAAAATCAGGTGATCAGCCACATCGGGTTGAATCAAGTGCCGACCCCAACAATGTATGGGATAAGGCCAGGGAGATGATGTTTGTTTGAATTTAAATAGATAGGCTCTAGTTGTATTTGTGCTGAAATAGATTTAATTAACTAGAGAACCTCCTCTTTTTTTACGTCGGTTAACAATAGCCAAACTATGTGGCATTTATATTGATTAATAAATAAATATTTAAAAAAATCTTTGGTGTATAAAGTACATTTCCCGCGGAACCCTTGCATTTTTGTTTTATAAAATTAGCCTATGTTACTCCTTGTAACACCTGCTATCTGGCAGTGAAGGTCCCTCTTACTCGGAACAAACACCGAGACAGACAGGAAAGCATTAAAAATAGTAGTATTTTTTATGTTAGTAAGGTATATACTTTCATATGCAGCTACTGAAAAGCTGTTATTTTGGAATTATTAATTGCTGTGCTCCACAGGGTTCATATTGTTAACCTAGTATAAGTCTTACCTGTAAGTACTAGATTAAGAGTATGTTTAAAGCAATAAATTGATATTGAAATTAACTAAAATAATCACCGCTTTTTTCATTTTAGGTGTAACACAAAAACTGCCAAACACGTAACACATCTTTATTCATATTTGTTATCGTAAGAATCGTATATCGTAAATAAATTGTACCGGTCGTCGTGCAAACAAAACCGGTCACTAACGAGAAAAACTTTGAACTTGAAACATAGGAAATAGCGTAAACACGACGAGTAGCGGATCACTTCCTGACTCCGAGTAACAATGATCGTCAACAAATAATGATAACATGATACCGGCCCAGGGCCGAATCATTATAATAATTAATTATACCTATCCAGTTACTATGTATTTAACGTAAATATTTAAAAAAGTATGAGATTTTATGAATAAACTAGCTGTGCTAGATTTAGTTTCATCCTTATTGTTGCAGAACCCTAATATGTTTATTAAATAAAAGTAGCTTAAGTTAGTCCTTCAAACATCAGCTACCTGCCAGTCCCGTTAAAATCGGTCCAGCCGTTTCAGAGATTACCCAGAACAAACAGACAGACAGGCAGACAGACAGAGAAAACATTTTAAACTTGGTTTTTTAGTGTCATTACCGTGTATACTTTCATATGCATTTAGTAAAAAGCTGTTATTTTTTAATTAAAAACAGACACTTCAATTTTATTTATCTGTATAGA
The DNA here is from genome assembly GCA_964035505.1 of Watsonalla cultraria. Classification (NCBI taxonomy): domain Eukaryota; kingdom Metazoa; phylum Arthropoda; class Insecta; order Lepidoptera; family Drepanidae; genus Watsonalla; species Watsonalla cultraria. The sequence continues at coordinate 7,077,498 of OZ037736.1, read as the reverse complement.
TACCGCAAGAGGCAAAAAGGAAGTCCGTCTGTCTATCCAGCCCATTTATTCAGGAACGCATAGAAATATGTATATATAAGGAACATAATATACTCACATCTGAGTGCCTAGTGCGAGTTTCTCACTGCCGCCGTCACAAGTCACCGCGTCAAAGTTAACGCAGATTTGTATGGGATCGGAGCAGCGCCTCTGTCGGCCTGAACATGACACTATTGTGAGCCCATACAAATCTGCGTTTACGTCGACACGGTGACTTGTGACGGCGATTTTAAGAAAACTCGCACTAGGCACTCTGAGTGCCCGAAGGGATAAGCAGAGGTGTTGTTATAACAACACCCACTTCTCACCGATGATGATTAAGTGCCAACGTGACAGATGGTGGGTCTATCGCCGTCTCAGGCACTATACATACGTCTTTTAAATACTTTTCAGACATATGCAGGATTCCTCACGATGTTTTCCTTCACCGTAAAGCACGTGGTGTGAAATCACTGTCCATAAGTTTTACTCATTGGTACAGGCTCCGCGGGGATTCGATCTTGCGTCGCTTGCGTAGTAGGCGACTGCTCGAACCACAAGGCTATTATTGGAAAAAAAAAAAAAAATGGGTTAGACAAGTAGCACCTGTTTACAAGTGGTTTGAAGTAGCGATCTATTCTGTCTACGCAAGGAGTTGGATGATTTGTGTAGATATAAATGTCTCTTGTTCAAACAAACCAACCGGTTCCCACTCTGTAGGTATCTATAATCTAGCACAGATCAATCTACCCCACATGTTGAGTAACATATGTCACAGACGTGTTGCAATCAATTCGAAACCAGTGATGGGCAAAGTACGGCCCGCGGGCCAGCTGCGGCCCGCGAAATCATTTAATCCGGCCCACCACCGACGCTCCATCGACATGAACAGTATACGGCCCGTGTTGGAAACTACTTTGTATAATACTTATATGTATTATGATTTATGTTTTTTTTATTTTTGCCTTTTCATACGTTTCAAAAGATACAGCGCCGCTGTCAAACAAACGTATTTTATGTCAGCTGCTTTTTCCTTAATCTCTCACTAATATAGTTCAGATTTAAGCTATCGTCTACAGCCCGCGATAAGTATTTTTTTAAGGTATAAAATATAATAATGCCGATGAAAATAAGTACTACCTACACGAACTTCAAATCTACTAATACTAATATATAAAGCTGAAGAGTTTGTTTGTTTGCCTGAACACGTTAATCTCAGGAACTACTGGTCCGATTTGGAAAATTATTCCAGTGTTAGATAGCCCATTTATCGAGGAAAGCTATAGGCTATATGTTATCACTCTAAGACCAATAGCAATTTCACGTACACATGTGATGAAGCTATTAAACAAATAAATATATAAAAAATCTAAGAATTTCTTCGTCGTGAGGGACCTTACTTTTTCATAATACCACATTCTGAACATCTATACATATATACAGATAAATAAAATTGAAGTGTCTGTTTGTAATTCCAAAATTACAGCGTTTCACTAAATGCATATGAAAGTATACACGCTACTGACACTAAAACACCAAGTTTTTAAATTTTCCTCCGTCTGTCTGTCTGTTTGTTCCGGGTACCCTAATATTTTTGATAAATAAAAGTAGCCTAAGTTACTCCTTGATATATCAGCTACCTGCCAGTGAAAGTCCCGTTAAAATAGATCCAGCCGTTTCAGAGATTACCCGGAACAAACAGACAGACAGACAGAGAAAAATTTTAAAACTTTGTTTTTTAGTGTCAGTAACGTGTATACTTTCATATGCATTTAGTGAAAAGCTGTTATTTTGGAATTACAAACAGACACTTCAATTTTATTTATCTGTATGTATAGATTTTCTATAATTGAAACCAACGCTCGTCGACGAGATCGACGCTGAGAAACCTTAGTGAATAACGCAACAGGTTTAAACCTCCTTTATCGAGCTCTCAGGAAAACTATATATAGGTTAAGTTAGTGTACATTTTTCTCATCACTCAACCTTCCTCACCGCAGGAATACGTCGTGTGATCATGTGCAAATAATAGTGATCTTAACAGAACCTGTAGATCTCATTTATAATGCAAACATGTGTGTAATTTCTATTAATATTCTCAAGATCCAAGGAAACTGCACGCACAATATTATCTATGCTCATATATAAAACTGAAGAGTTTGTTTGTTTGCTCGCTTGCTAATCTCAAAAACTACATGATATACGCGTGTTAAGAACTTCTTAGCTTTGACGTTTAATATTACGGTACCAAAATGAAACATCAGAGGTCAGAAGTTCTTAATACGCGCTGCTTAAACCGATGATGATAGGCCCTATAGGCCTGTAGACAAAGTAACATTATCCTCACGCTTCGCTAGTAGAAACGATACAAAATGTACGGGAATGACATATGTCACGTATCACGTGCCTGATTTATGTCATTGCCATACATTTTTTATCGTTTCTATTAGCGCAAGCGCGAGAGAATATAAATTTGTCTAAGGCTACTGGTCAGATTTGAAAATTATTTCAGTATTAGATAGCCCATTTATCAATGAAGGCTATAAACTATATATAATCACGTTAAGACCAATCGCGGGTTAAAGTTATCATTAGCCAAAAGTAACTATTCCACGCGGAAAAAGTCGCGGGAGAAGTTAGTAAGGCAGCATTTATAAACAAAACAATGTTATATCCTGGCATGTAACCAAGTGTGTCAAGGTAAATAGGAATCCACTGATATTTTAATCCACACACTACATAATTCTACTTAATAAAGTAATTTTATGTGTAATTTATCATCTCTAAAGATCCTAAATTGTTTGCATTTGGCGCAAACCTTAATTATCTTTCGAATCAAACAGAAATAGCGAATTATAAAGGGAATAAATCCTGTTGGCCTTAATACTAGTGTTTAACGTCGTTTATTGTGTAAGTAGTTAGCCATCTTCTCACAAGATGGCGCTGTATTATTCTACATCTCGATGTAGAGATACTCTTTTATTTACCTATTAAGTGCTCAAACCAATATCAGTGTGGTCGTCAAGTGAACAAACCAATAGTGGTCGAACCAATAAACCAGGACTGCCCAAGTTACGGAGTTTCATTCCAACCACCCAAGGTCTGCTCCGACTGATCCTGGCTCTCAGGCCTAATTTGTGTCATACAACTAGAGTACCATAGTTTCAAGAGTAAACCTAATCGTTTTTGGGGTCAGCATCTAATCTAGACCGATGTAGCTAATCGGGCATATTGAATATCGAAAAAAGTCTCAAGTCGGACAAATCAAATTCAAATTTATTTAAAAATGTCGTAGTGGCTGTGTCTGTGGTGTTTAAGTCGTTTGCTTCGTAAGCGATGCAAGTACGGATCCCAATTGAGGTCTTTACCAATGAGTTTTTCTTAAAACTTATAGCAGCGATTTTACTTTGAGGAAGCATCTCTCTGAAGTAATTCAAAGACGTATGTACAGTGCACAGACATAGGTATAGTGCCTGAGACGGCGATATTCGATGAAATGTTGGTGTTAGTGTTTCAACAACACCTGTGCTTACCCCTTTGGGGCCCGTCTGGGATGGCAAGAGCGTTTTTTATACAGAATTATAAACGTTTCCACCGAGTTCCGAAAGATACTGAGAACCTCAGCAAGAAACTCAGGAAATACTCTTTTCAATAAAAATCCCAATGGTTACCTACAATAAATGTTATGTATATCTAAGTCCATAGACACAGTTCCAAAGTTACAATAATAATAATTAAAGTTAAATTTAATAATTAAAGTTCTAAATTTAATTATTAAAGTTCTAAATTTAATAATTAAAGTTCTAAATTTCAAGCCCCAACTCTCTCAAAAGTTCGCTAGTGAAGTCGGGAGCTAAAGCTAGTTAAATATAATGATGTATGTCAGATAGTTTAGGTAGGGTCAGCACATACGGATCTCGCACGCAATGCGTGCCGCGCCCCTCGGCATACATTCCTGTACCGATAGCAACGCAATGAACTACTTATTATATTTTAATTCGAAATCTTTATATCACCATCATCATCATCATCAGCCTATGTTGGTCCACTGCTGGACATAGGCCTCCCCTAATAAGGTCCACAGCACCCTGTGTTCAGCTTGCCGCATCCAGCATCTGCCTGCAGTCTTTCGCAGATCGTCATCCCACCTGGCCGGAGGGCGTCCTACACTACGTTTGCCGAGTCGCGGTCTCCACTCCAGAACTCTAAAGAGCATATGTAATGTATGTATGTTTATTATAAGTTTTCCTGCTGTCGCTCCAACATTGCACAACACGTTAGATTGATACCTGCGATAAAGTCACCATACGAACCGAGCTTTACCACATACACATTATATTAAGTTACATTATATTATAAGCGGGATTTATCTTATCAGGTGCTATGCAATTATTAAAATAGTGTCTTATCTATTAGACCAATGATATAGCACCCCTATCACGAGTTTGCCATCGTTTTCCTAACCTACACTCGCTAGCATCTCCAACAATATTTGTATGACATATTTTAGTTCTTCAGGTCACCGCTAGGAGGCGCTGTACAATTTCTCATACAAATATTCGGCGGATACTAGCGGGCGTAGATTAGGGAAACGGTGACAAACTCGTGATAGGGGTATTGGACTCAAAGATATGTCTTTCCATACAGATTACAGACGCGAAACGTTAAAAATAAACATAAAAGACTTGCCAATAATAATAAAATAGCAAAGTGACTTCTTAATTCTAATTCACAGATTATATTAGGTTCTAGCTGTGCTCCGCGGTTTCACCCGCGTAGATTTAGTTTCATCCTTATTGTCGCGGAACCCTAATATTTTTAATAAATAAAAGTAGCCTTAGTTACTCCTTGAAACATCAGCTATCTACCAGTGAAAGTCCCGTTAAAATCCGTCCAGCCGTTTCAGAGATTACCCGGAACAAACAGACAGACAGACAGACAGACAGACAGACAGACGGACAGACAGACAGACAGACAAAAATTTTAAAACTTGGTTTTTTAGTGTCAGTAGCGTGTATACTTTCATATGCATTTAGTGAAAAGCTGTTATTTTGGATTTACAAACAGACATTTCAATTTTATTTATCTGTATAGATATTTCTATGCTCAAAATATTGGAAGTGGATTTGAGTCTGGCTAGTATTGCTGCGCGTTTCTGAGCGGAGTTATTTTACACTAACTGTGCCCCGCGGTTTCACCCGGTCAAATTTAGTTACATACAAACTTTCATCCCCTTGGGGGTAGAATTAATCAAAATCCTTTCTTAGCGGATGCCTACGTCATAACATCTACCTGCATGCCAAATTTCAGCCCGATCCGTCCAGTGGTTTGAGCTGTGCGTTGATAGATCACTATGTCAGTTAGTCAGTCACCTTTGAGTTATATATATTTAGATTGAGTTTCCTGCCGGTTCTTCTCAGAAGGTTAGTTTCAAAATTCTTCGACTTTCATAAGTGCCTTACCAGGGCCTAAACTGTATAAATAATTTCATTTTCTTGCAGGTTTGCTTAGATATATCTAAGTTATCCGGAAGCCTAGGAACATACGAGACATGACACACTATAAGTATTCAGTAGTAAGTCGTGGCATCTGTCGTCCTTAGCTCACGAGCCATCTAAGCTCTAGGTTACTGACTATTAATACCACATTACATGACTCACTTGTTGAGAAGGAAGGTAGTGGCTAACTTAAGGATAGAACGGAGATAAAATATGATACACCTGCAGGCCAAACAAAGTAACATTCTCTTGCGGTTGCGCAAATAGAAACGATAAAAAAAATATGGAAATTAAATCAGTCACGTGACATACGTATGTCATTCCCGTAGGCTTCTAGGCGTTATACTTTGAAATTAAGCATTAAGGGAAAAGCTGTTAATTTTGAATTACAAACAGACATTTCAATTTTATTTATCTGTATAGATATAGATTTTATTGCAGCGCTATGTTATATAGGTACTTACTATATCTTATAGGTGTTAGTAGCAAATATACTAATGTCTTCGTATATAATAATAAGAGCCGGAGCAGTCGCCTGCTAGTCAAGCGACGTAAGTTCGAATCCCAGCGGGGCTTGTTGTACCAATGAGTTTTTCTAAAAACTTATGTCCAGTGATTTCACACCACGTGCTTTACGGTGAAGGAAAACATCGTGAGGAAACCTGCATATATCTGAGAAATTATTCAAAGACGTATGTATAGTGTCTGAGACGGCGATGGACTCACCCTCTGTCACGTTGGCACTTAATCATATTCGGTGAAATGTGGGTGTTGAAAATTACAATACCTCTGCCTAACCAATCGGGGAATACAGGCGTGAGCATATGTATATGTATGTGTATGTCTTCGTATATATTTAAATCGCATAACGAACATACATCAAAAAATACTATGATCCCAATTTTAAGTCAGTTTACGAAAGAAAAATTATTTTTAATAACTATTTATTCAATAAAAACTTAATTATATATACAAGGAACAGTACTTAAAACTAATTAAAGGTCCTCACCCTCTGTCACGTTGGCACTTAATCATATTCGGTGAAATGTGGGTGTTGTGGTCACACCACTGCTTACCCCTTCAGAGACCCTTCTTTTAAGCCGTGAGCATAAATATGTAAAATATATCCCCACGACTTACCTTTTCATTCCTATGTACTATATTAGTTCTTAGCAAAGGTCATGTTTTTATAAAGCCCGCCTCATATGCTCACGCGTGGTTGCACTTGACCCAGTAAGACATGCTGGTACTTTCTGCACTTCGTGATATATAAATATAGGAGTGCCCTGCGACTTTGATTCTTTATTTCATCCATACTTAATTAAGCTGCAGCTGAGCGGAAGTTTATATCGAGTTACAAGAATCCTACTTAATATTTTAAACGCGAATTTGTTATGTATGTTTGTTACTCGTTTATGCAAAAACTACTGAATGAATTTTAATGAAACTTTACAATAATATAGTTTATACATCAGAATAACACATAGGCTATAATTTATGCAGATATTATTTGAATTGTCCAAAATATAGGGATAATTCTGATCCTTAGCAGACAAAAGCGCGGAAGCAGCAGCTAGAATTAATTACTTAATGTTTTTTTTATGGTCATGTTGCTAAGTTGTCCACCTCGTTGGTCAAGTACAGGCTTCGATCCCCGGGTAGAACAAGGGGTTTTACCATCTGTAATTTCTCAGTAGCAGCCCGTCTGGATTAGTGGCCGGTTAATGGCAATAGGCTCACCCTCTATTACATGAGACTTAAACATAACTGGTGAAAGGCAGCCGGTAGCTCTAGCTAAAACTGCTGCTACCCCTTCGGAAAAAAACAGGCATTACAGGCGGCTTATTACCAAACACACGTATGCTTATTTTATTACCACTCCACTGCTTTTGTTTTGGTATACAAATGAATTCTCACAATATCCAAGAAATTGAATTGTCGTGGAGGCCGCGGGAATTCAATGTATGAAAGTTTATTTTACAAATGTATGGGTTGTGGATGTCTGCTAATAAGTCTTACAGGCGTGAGCATTGTTACATTAAGTATACTGAATTTAATAAGACGAATAGTTGTGTGTTATTTTATCTATAAATATACCATTGGAAAATGAAAATGAAAAATATTTATTCAGTTTAAGCCCTGGTAAGGCACTTATGAAAGTCGAGAATTTACCTCTGGATCTCTGTGGATCAATGTTAATTTATCAATATAGAGTGTAGTGTGTGGAAACACTTTTTTTTAAATATTGTCTGCCTATAGATGAGAGTATCATTACGAGGGATTTTCGAACATGTCAAGGGCCGTGACCGTTAAGACTGTGCGTGCAATACCTTTCTGCAACTGCAACAACTGCAACTTACGTGTTCAAAATACTTGTATACTATACTAGTGTACTACAATAAACATTCTACAAGTTGACACCAGTCTCCTCATTACACAAGCATTATGGTTTTAAGTTCTGAGGTTGCCTTAAAAATAGCACTAAGTAGGTCGAATAAGTTGGTTTTAATTATCTCAAAAAAAACTTACATATTATATTAGATTAGCGGACGTCACGCGGTTTCACGCTCGTAGTTCCCGTTCTCTTGAGAGTACAGAGATAAAATATAGCCTATATTATTCAGTGATAATTGTAGCATTCGAATGGTGAAAGAATTTTCAAAATCGGTAAAGTACTTTTTGAGCCAATTCGTTACAAACATACTTAGATACTCTTTATAATATTAGTATAGACAATTTAATTCGGCATGGTTTTCCATATGTGCCCAAAGTCACGGAAAGCTACTTGTAAGTCACAGCATATGATAGGTGCCTTGGCTAAGGTCGTGCATCGCTCGAGGCGGTAGGCAGAGGTGAACCGCGAGTCGTTACAAACATGCAGATTTATTATGTAACCAATATAGTGATTTTATTATTGCTAATTTTGAAGATGTGCACTTTAGGGAACCTACCCGTCAGCTCTTATTGCCATAATAGACAGACGAGCGTCTGCCGCGTGGAATAATTACTTTGGGCTATCGCTAACTTTAACCCGCGATTGGTCTTAGCGTGATGATGAACCTTCCTCGATCAACGGGCTATCTAACACTGAACTAATTTTCCAAATCGGACCAGTAGTTCCTGAGATTAGCGCGTTCAAGCAAACAAACTCTTCAGCTTTGTATATTAGTTTATCTATACAGATAAATAAAATTGAAGTGTCTGTTTGTAATTCCAAAATAACAGCTTTTCACTAAATGCGTATGAATGTATACACGCTACTGACTATAAAAAACCAAGTTTTAAAAATTTTCTCTGTCTGTCTGTCTGTCCGTATGTCTGTCTGTCTGCCTAATCCGGGTAATCTCTGAAACGGCTGGACCGATTTTAACGTGACTTTCAATGGCAGGTAGCCGATGTTTCAAGGAGTAACTTTTATTTATGAAAAATACTAGGGTTCCGCGACAATAAGGGTGAAACTAAATCTGCGCGGGTGAAACTGCGGGGCACAGATAGTGTTTTAAAAAAAAACAAAGTAGCTTAAGTAACTCCTTATACATTAGCTATCTGCCAGTGAAAGTCCCGTTTAAATTGGTCCAGCCGTTTCGGAGATTACACCGAACAAACAGACAGACAGACAGACGGACAGACAGACAGAGAACTTTTTTGATAATTAATAATCATAATACAGACGCTTTAATTTTATTTATCTGTATAGATGTATATGACGTGTATACATCTGTCACTGTCGCACAGGTAAACTATCATTATAATAAGAGCCCATGATTCGGCCCCTAACTTTCTCGACTTGGGACTGTCCCCATACAGAAGATTGCACCAGCATATGTACTTATATGCTCACGCCATCCCAGATGGGTCTCCGAAGGGGTGAGACCATCATCGTGTCAGCCACTATACATACGTCTTTGAATTACTTCTCAGACATATGCAGGTTTCCTGCAACTTTGCACAGGTGACTGTTCAAACCCATATCTGTTTGTTTCAACATTGTACTTATGTGGTGAGATCCAAATGCTATCAACGAGGTATCCACATGTTAGGGCTGAGCAAGGGTAGTGAACGTTATCATATCACAGCTTACAAAAGTTACGTCATTTTTTTACAGCTTTTGACGGTCAACAACCCACTGGACCGGCGAACAGACCTCGCGGTCATTTCATTCAACTTTCACTTTCATTTAGTCTGTACAATGCTCTAACTACTAGCGCCATCTAGGGGCAAATAGAGTTATTAATATGAATTTTAGTGACATCTAGTGACGATTTTCTTATTCTCTAATAAATATGAAAATGCACATATATTAGATAGATACAGCCTTAACGCATTTAATATACAAGTACTTACAAATAACAACTTAATAAATTGGAACCTATTTGCACTATCTTCAAAATAGCTAACGAAGTAAGTTGGAAATGATATTACACATCTCACTTCACCCCTATTTTATATTTATTTATTCATTTTTTTAACTGTTTTAACCGATTTAACTAAAGCGATAGTGAAGCTACTATATTAAGTAATAATACGAACAACCTAAATGTATTTATTCACATAGAGGACAAGAAGAGGTTAGGTAATATTGTTCAATCAACGAATTAACTTACTTACTTAATTGTATATTATTTTATATATATTTTGTTTCTAATATTTAATTCTACCCTATATTTTTTAAATTATTTGAAAGGGATTTTACCGTATTTTATCTTTTCTTATCGTGGTTCAATAAAGGTACAATAGATGGCGCTACCAACGCACATTGATGAGTCAATTCAAGAAACTAGATTGACCAATAAAAACCCACAGTGAAATCACAAAGTCACACTACGAAAAGAAAACTGCGATTTACCGATACCATATATAAATCTTTCACTCAAAATATCAAACCAAAACTCTTAATTATAAAAAAAAAAGTATTCAAAAAAGGAAATATTTTGAGGATTGAAAATAGAACGGTTTTTAGATATATCGGACAATTTCGTCTTAGCAAGTGGGTGTCGCGATGGTCGGTTGGTTATGCAGTCACCAATGCAACGAGATGTAATCACTAACATGATGAAGGTTGTGCCTCAACAGTCATCACGTTCGTGGTGCTCTCAGGCGACTCATCTGTAAATTCTGGGACTGAGGTCACAGGTATCCGACCATCGCGTTGCCTTTTGCACTAGGCTTTTATCGGCGACTTCATTCGCGATGTTGATTTTTTAACTACACTATATCTAAGTCCGATGATCTTGAAGTTTCCTAATGCTTTTAAGTCACTTTTACAACGTTAAATTTTATTGCAATCTTATTAATGGCTTACTATAAGACGTCGCATTTTTTTTTACTTCATACATATATGTATGCTGCATTTATGTAGGCAGATGTGTTGTAATAACAACACCTACATTTCAACGAAGATGATTAAGTGATGATCATCCGTAGAACCACCGGTCTATCGTCGTCTCAGACAAAATACATACGTCTTTGCAAAACTCAACCGCGTTATTTATTAAGGTTTCTCAGCGTTGAACTCGACGACGAGCGTTGTTTTCAATCATAGAACATTGATGATAACATAATACTTACTTACTCGTACTTATCGATTCTGTTCAATTTCGTATCTTTGAAACTGACACTGAAACTAACGGCCAACTATGATCGGTTAAGCAGCACGTATTAAAAACTTCTTAGCTTTGACGTTTAATTTTTGCGGTACCAAAATAAAAAGCAAGGCTAAGTTCTTCTTCTAATCGTGTCGATGACAGACAGTTAAATTGTTGTTCTTAACACGCTCTGATTAAATCGATAATGGTAGGCTCCATGGAACCACCGGGCTAGTAGGCTAAGGTCAAAAGGACCCGCAGTAAATAAGCCGGTGACAGACAAACGGTTTGATACAATGACTGTCTATATACGCCGAAACCAGTCGGAAGAGTGGCCCCCGCATACATCGGCCCCCGTTGAAACTAACCGCAAGGCCGCCAACCAACAGACCACAGCGGAATGCCAGTCAAGCGACGAATTTTGACATTGGATTGTAAAAACGATCCTGTCTTCTAATCATGTAAAATTTATTATTATCGACTAACATTATTTGTTTGTGCTAATGAATATTATTCAATTCTTTAATTAAGTCATCATTAATAGAGATTTAGACTGAGTGGATAACAATGGTGTATGACGCATCAATGCATATTATTAGATGACGTGTTTGAATATTAGCACAATTTCGAGGTCAAAAAAACTGTTATATAATTTCGACGTGAGTTTATAAGTCAGGATGGCCGAGCGGTCTAAGGCGCTGCGTTCAGGTCGCAGTCCACTTCTGTGGGCGTGGGTTCGAATCCCACTTCTGACAAATTATTCTACTTTTATAAAATCATTTTCTTATTTTATTTTACTTCTTTAAGTTTTATGATAACTCCAAAATTTTTGTTTCAAAAGTAGTTTCTTAACTTTACTTTTATTCTATGCCTATGAAAGACCTCTGAAAATGGCTACTTTGTTTTCATTCATAAACCACTTAAGTTACGAATGCAGGTAGTTTTTATTTTGTTTGAACAAGCTCGAAGCGGTAGGCAGGTAGGCACGTAGTACAAGGAAATTAAAAAAAAACATTCTTTCAATTTAGTTGTCAGTGTCAACTGTCAGTCCATCCGACTTACAAACTCAACCGTGTATGTAACCTCAAAATAATAATTTATTTGTAACTTTACCATTAAGTTTTGCGAATTAAGTAAGATAATGACGACCAAAATTATAAAAGTAGCAGACGAACAAGAAATAATTGAAAAGCTAGCATCGTTCGTGGAGAAAATATCGAATGATGCTATTCATAACAACGGCAAGTTCTTCATCGGATTATCCGGTACGGTACTTAAAAATATTACATTATAAATTAGTAACCATCAGTTACATAGTAAATCGCAGCAAAGAGTTTTTTATGTCTTAATCATCTCCAAAAAATAAATAGCATTCAAATTACGCGGAGGACGCATACATTTTGTTTTAAGCACAGAATAAGTAGGTAATTATTTTAATTCACTTACTTCTACAAATATTGAAGTTTGAAGTTGTATGCTGATCTCACGAGCTATTTCTCTATCTAAACTCTGCATCATCACTAATAAAATAGTCTCCAAGTCCCTTGGTTGTTTATTATTAGCACAGACATTACATTTAACACTACATTTAGGGCTATGATCAAAATATTGGCCTTAACGCCATAAACACTTCTTTTGCCGACATTTCCACCGTAACAATCGGTGGTCATAGGTGGACTGGAGAGGAGTTTTATCTATAAGTAGGGGAGAATAATTTTTTCTTGTTCTACCCTCATTTTCATTGATATAATAGGGAAGATTTTATTCTACCCTCATTTTGGTTGATAATTATAATTCAGAATTCTTACAAACTACACTCATAGTTTAAGAAAACAAATGGCAAATATGATAATTGAAGTGGTAAATACTATATAATTTCCATTTAAAAATCTTGCTACTGGGGGCCAGTCATGATTGTTTAAGAAACACACATTAATTTTACCATATTAACTGATAATGGTTACCATATTAACGGATAATGGCACCTTGGTCTCAAAAGAAAAAAAATAAGTTTTTTCATTCTTATCATGTACTTTATACCAAGGTGGTGGGTTCTTCAACATTCATTTATTATGTCTTACAAGGGCCTAAACTGATTAAATTGGCATTGTCGTCATACTTGTGAACAGGTGCTGCTTACACTTGTGGGGGCTGCTCATCTCAAGCTATGCATTTAGATATAAGTAAACTACTAGATTTTTCTTTATGTTAATTTTTATTGACATTTGTGCATTGGAACTGTGTCCATGGGCTTACATTTCTCAAGTGATTTACTTTGTTTTTTAAAATTGTATAATATTTTTGAAAAGAGTAATTACTGAGTTTCTTGCCGAACCTGGCAAGAAACTCAGTAATTACTCTTTTCTCAGTAAAAGCAACCTTCCGAGCCTGGCGTTAGCATGTATAATCCTGTAAATTAATTTCATTCTGACGATTTGAAAGTACTTTGTAAAAAGTCTAATTGAATAAAGATATTTTTGACTTTGACTTTGGAATGATTTTCATTTTATAAATACAACTGATTTTACCTACTCATTTACAATCTGGTCTGGTCATTGAGGACTGGTAGGAAATTTGGGTATTCTATTTTCACATTATTAATATTTCTTCCAGGCGGTTCATTAGTAAAATACCTTTGTAAAGGTCTGCCTACTGTAGAAACAGACTGGTCAAAGTGGACATTAGCTTTCTGTGATGAACGGGTAGTACCTGAGGACAGTGACGACTCTACGTTTGGGACGTACAAGAGGGACTTGATTCCGAAGACTTCACTCAAAGAAAGCCAGTTTATTACCATCAAACAGGGAGTTACTGGTAAAATTATTATGAATAATTATTTCTGAATCACTTACTAATATGGTCGAATTACTGCTAAAATACAGTGTTGCATGTACAAGTAATTGAAACCTTTATCATCATCATGAAGTTAATAACTCTTGTCGGTGTAACCGATGCAACTCTTGCCATTTGTCTCTGTCCAGTGCCAGCTCTTTGACTTCCTTATACGAGTATGTCACAACAGTCTCATGTATGTTAGCCTTGGTCTTCCTCTTCCTCCCTTGCTTCTATTGTGTTTTTAATTAAACTTTATTCACTATATAAACTAACTAACAATTCATGAGAATAAATCTGGTGACAGACAGACAGAGAGACAGACAAGTCTTTGTTATAAGGTGCTGTTTTACCTTCTGGGTATGGAGTCCTAAAAGTGTACAAAATGGTTAATATCAAAACAAATTAAATTCACTAAAGCTCTTCCCCTTCAGCTCAAGAAGCAGCCACAGATTACATACAAAAGCTAACAAATGCATTTGGCGGAGACAACTTCAAGTTCGATCTACTCCTCCTGGGAATGGGCCCGGACGGGCACACCTGTTCCTTGTTCCCCGGTCATGCGTTGCTGCAAGAAGGCAAAGTCAAAGTGGCACCTATTACTGACTCTCCCAAACCACCACCAGCAAGAATTACCCTGACTTATCCCGTGATCAACAATGCTAAGAATTGTATCTTTGCTATTGGAGGGGCCGGGAAAGCTGATATGGTTAAGGTGAGTTTGTTTTTTTCTAACGCTACATCTTATTGAACATTGCAGGAGTATTACCGTCCGTGTCTGTCTGTCTGTCACCAGGCTGTCTCATACTGTGATAGTTAGACAGTTGAAATTTTGCATGCATTTCTGGTGTTGCTATAACAAATACATTTTTATATAAAATAAATATTTTAGGGGAAACACGAACGTGATTTTTTGCCTTTTTTAGAGATAATGGAACCATTCCTGCGCAAGTCCGACTCGCACTTGGCCAGTTATTTTAAATTATGGTGATCATTTTCTTCAAAAATGCTTATTTATTGAAAAATGTGTGTTAATGTTTTGTTTTCAAAACTTTAATATTGAAAACAAATTCACCTTCAAGTATTATTGTTCACTTTGTATAACAAATTATCAGCGATCTTGACCCTGATTCGGACTTGATGGACTTTGGTTGTGCGATAATGGTTAGATACTGCAAATAATAAATTGTTGCATTTCATATCCTTTTATATCATACCCGCGTATCCCAATAGAATTATTTCAACCATCAAAATTGTATACTTTTTTAAATCATTTATAATATTATCTTTATCTAATTAGACTTTTAACAATTTACTTTAAAATCGTAAGAATGACATGATTATAAAAGATTATACATTCGAAGAACCTGTAGGCAAAATAATATTATCTCGCGCTAATAAAGAAGCGATACACAATATATGGAAATGACATAAACCAGGCACGTGACAAATGTCATTCCTATACATTTTGTATCGTTTCTATTAGCGAAGCGCTAGAGAATGTCACTTTGTCTACAGGTCCTGGCAAGCAACTCATTAATTACTCTGTTTTTGTGTTTCAGCGTATTTTGAAGGATAAGGAAGACCTACCGTCAGGAAGAGTGAAGCCCGACACTGGCGCCCTCTATTGGATCGTGGACGAAGCAGCTGCAATACATTTGTAACACTTGAAAACGTTAACGTTACCTATTGCTACTATAAAGACAAACATGCTGGACTGGTTATTCAAAATAGCACTAAGTTTCTTAAAAATTGGTCAGGAAAAATACGAACACGAGGCGGGACTCGAACCCACGACCTCTGCAAACCGTGCAGTTGCTCTTCCAACTGAGCTACTCGTGATCACATGTGCCGAATTTTTCATTCCCTTGTTCCTGTGGTACAGGGGCCGCCGGCAACTTACTAAGTTGCCCCCGACTCCGTCTGCGCAGGATTTGACTTATCTCTATATTCTGGACAATGCACACAATATCTTTATAAATTGTATCTATATGTTATTCTGATGTGTGTTGCTAGTTTTTGTGTGAGAGTAACAAACACATACATTCTTACAAACATTCACATATATAATATGTGTAGGATATTATGGTTAATATAAAGCGCGACTGCTTTTCGTAACTAAATAGTGTATTTTGAGTTTTTATTTATTTTAGAGGATTTTAATTGTATAAGGATAAGGGACCACAAAGATGTATGTACGATTTTGTATGTATGTATGTATATTGTATAATAATTTTATATGAATATGGTAGTTTTAAATGTATTTTTGGGATTTATTAAAATACTTTGAAAGGGTTTAATTAGTTTTACACTTGTTTACCTGATAACTTTAGTCTGCCTTATAGACTTAAACTAGCTGTGCCCCGCGGTTTCACCCGCGTAGATTTAGTTTCATCCTTATGGTCGCGGAAACGTGTCCTAATATTTTTAATAAATAAATGGTAACCTATGTCCTTTCTCAGGGTCTAAAGATTGTCTGTGCCCAAATTTCATCAAAATCGGTTGAGAGGTTTAAGCGGGAAAGCGTAACAGACAGACAGACAGAGTTACTTTCGCATTTATACTATTAGTAGGGATTATTGAACTTTTTGGTCCATGGACGCTCATGTGCGTCTATTCATGCGTCATGTGCTTCTGAGATGGCGTGATGGACGCGCATAAATTAATTGATTACGCAGTTTCCTAAAATAGCCGCCGTCGATAAAGCAGATAATAAAACAAAGTAGTCAAGTTCCAATGTTTATTTCCCATACTTTCAAATGCCCGCGAGATCATCACAACTGCATTCTTCACATAAAAAAACGTGTTACATTACGATTATCTACGACCATTGTCATTCGTATCATTTAATTACAAAATGTTCGTCAACTAAATACAAAATGAAATTCGGCGCGCATAGCGAGCCAAACGCTTAACGTTACAATACATTACATATAATACGATATACATAGGACTACATAGATAATTTTATTATTTAAACGATCGTAACCTATTTCCTTTTGGACTTATGAGAGGGCGGGGCGCGACTGGATCGGATACAATAAAAAAAAATAACTAAAAAAACATCACTCGCGCCCCTTACTTTACACTATGAATTTATATAGAAAATAAAATAATTTATTCAACATAGTTTTCAATTGAATAGCATTTTTATAATACAACATATGGTGCGCGCTGGGAACTGTTTGAGCCTACAACTGTACCCTACGCAGACCCTTACCGACAGACGGTACGACTGTTACAAGTTATATTACATAACAATAATCACACCGCGACCGTCCAGCTTGTACAATCGTGCTTGGTACATCGCGTATGCATTGAAACAGTATTATTATCTACCGGTAGATGGTCCGATCGCTACGAAGAAAGGATAGAACATTCAATTATATAATTGGAAAATGAGTACAGTCGTGTAAATATTGGCGTAGCTTAGGTTTTATTGATCCATTCATGTCCAAGATTTTGGACGCGTATGTGCGTTTTAGCATCTAGGTAAAAATTATCCGACGCAAATGCGCGTCCAAGGTAGTGAATGGGCGCTTTCACATTGGACGATAACGGTAACGACACGATATCGTCCGACTAATAGTTTGATACAATCACTACTGTACAACCTCTATCACGAGTTTGCTACCGTTTTCGCAATCTATACTCGCTAGCGTCACCGACAATATTTGTATGAGATATTTTAGTTCTTCACGTCACCGCTTGGAGGCGCTGTGCAATTTCTCATACAAATACTCGACAGTGACGGTCGTTGTAGTCAAGTATTTCGTAGCAGTGGGAAAACGGCCTTTCATGAATAAGACTGTAGTTTGAGAGGGCTAGTTACACCAATGAGTGTGTGTGAGGGTGGAGACCCGACGAGGATGGGAGGTGAGCGCGGAGGCCGCGCGTGGCTATGTACATTTGTCTGACGACTGTGTGGACGTTTATCGTCTGGAAACAAATATTATATTACTAGCAGACATCACCCGCGTAGTTCCTGTTCCCGTGGGAGTACGGGGATAAAATATAGCCTATGTTACATGCTGATAATGTAGCTATCAATCGCTGAAAGAATTTTCAAGATAGGTCAAATTCGGAGCCTATTCAATGCAAAAAAACAATCAAATCTTTCCACTTTATAATATTAGTGAAGATATAGTCTGTATAATACGGAAAGTATATTGAACTTTATTTTACAGAAAGTCACGTTTGCATAAAGCTTATATGAGGCCATGAGAACCATAGTGGCCTAACTCATTTTTTTACAAGATTGAGTATGATTTTTTACAGTTCAAATTGATAATTTTGATAGAACCAGAGTGGCCTAAGAGTGATAAAGTTAATAGGTCAAATAAAACATACAAGTAATCGAAAGTATGTATACTGAAGAGTGCTAGTGAAAATGAAAATGATTTATTCAGTGTAGGCCCTGGTAAAGCACTTATGAATGTCGAGAAATTTACCACCGGTTCGGAAACTAGCCTTCTGAGAAGAACCGGCAAGAAACTCAGAGTAAACAAATACTGTTTTTATTTTCAATGGTACTCAAAAATATTGTCCATTGAATTAGGTCACTATAGTTCTCATATAGGGTTTGCATTTGTACCATATTTAAAGAGTTCTATACAACTTAATCAACAAATGACCTCATAATAAGTTTAGTCGCATTTTTAGGACACGCAGGTAAGATTAATAAGATGAGCCAGTGAAAGTAATAGGTGCACATTTTTGGCACAGAACTGGGGCCTTACCATGAGCTCTTATTGCCATGATAGTTTCACTCATTTATGAGACAGATGTATGTGACGTGCATACATCTGTCACTGTCGCACAACTGAATTATCATTGCAATAAGAGCTCATGGTTGCGCCCCTGGTGTTACATATCAAAATAAAAAATCCTTCACTTTTTCTAAATTTATGTCGATACAGTTTCTATTTATTTTTGTGGTAAAGTACTAAAACGATGAAAACTTTATTTTAAAAAAAAATTAAAGAATTTTTTATTTAATTTTTAAATTGTTATGTACCACCAGCCGATGCTCTGTAACAAAAATGTGCGCCAAAAAAGTCTAGACCCTATATAAACCCGAAAATTTTAAATATTTTTTCATGAGACGAAATCTGATAATCGTATATATTAAAATGACTCCCCATTTCCCTTGGTCACAACTTTCACTGGCAGATAGCTGATGTTTCAAGGTGTTTTAGGCTATTTTTATTTACGGGACACCCTTGAAATGACCTCAACGCGGGTGAAACCGCGGGGCACAGCTAGTATAGTTACCAGAGTGGTCAGCTAGTTGGGAGCCCAGTAGGACTGCGAGTAGTTAGGCTTCGAGTTAGCAGGCTTGCTGGCGGCACTGCGCCCCCCGCCCGATGCACTCTCCTGCAACACAAACACACATACATACTATATACTGTCTATATTTACACCAAGCAAGTACTGTAGCCCGAATCGTGATAAACACCTGTCTCAAGTAAATTTATCATAACAGTAAGATACCGCGTGGCACATCTACGGATAAATAAAATTGAAGTGTCTGTTTGTAATTACAAAATAACAGCTTTTCACTAAATGCATTCGACAAAAAGAACATTTTATTTTAATTCTCTCAGTCTGTGTGTTTGTTCTAGCTAAAATCCGAAACGAGTGGACCGATTTTAATGGGACTTTTACAGACAGATATCGAATGTGTCTAGGAATAAATTAAGCTACTTTTTTAAAATCATTAAGATTCCGCGGCCATCTGAAAGTAAGTCTAAATGGGTCATAAATAGTTACATACGCCTTAAAAATTTAATGATATTTCAGTATTAGACAATTTAGTATTTTAAGAACATACACATACTGACTGAAGCAGTCTGTCGACTGCATAGGCAACGCATAGGTGCCGTCACGACTTATGAGCGCTCAGCGACAACAGTGGGGGGTAACTACGCATGTATTGTATACTACTTCGCCATGAAAATTATTTATTCAGTTTAGGCCCTGGTAAGGCACTTATGAATGTCGAAGAATTTACCACCGGTACGGAAACTAGCCTTCTGAGAAGAACCGACAAGAAACTCAGCTGGCATCAGTCAGCTGCAATATATGCAGATAAATAATTGAAGTGTCTGTTTGTAATTCCAAAATAACAGATTTTCAGTAAATGCATATGAAACTTATGAAAGTTTATACGATACTGATTTAAAAACCATTTTTAAATTTTATATCTGTCTGTCTGTCCGCGGGACACACGTGAAATTAACTCTACGCGGGTGAAACAGCAGGGCACAGCTAGTAGTAAATAATGACTCCTTACAATAAAAATATACCAAACAGACAGAGAACTGAGCCATTAGAGTTCATGATAGTTTCAGCGCTCATATCTCGTGACGACATGTAGCTTATGATTATAGAAGCTGGTTGATTCGGGCAGTTTATGTATTAAAGTTATTTACGTAACAACATTAATATCAAAACAAAAACATGCAATATATAGGCAGGGGCGGATCCAGCTTTGGCGCCAGGAGGGGGTCACATAGTCGTTCGTTCCCAAACGTTTGCCATCATACAAAGTTACTATATTATTTTAAATTAATTAAATATTGAAGGCATGTAGTTACATAAAATTTGTATGGTGACAAAATATATAAATAAAATCATTATGTTCAATTAGTGGTCCTCCTAAGTCCTGGAACCAGCTCAAGGGGGTCATGACCCCCATGACCCGCCCCCCTGGATCCGCCGTTGTATATAGGGCGGGTAAATAAGGTTACATACATACATATTCAAATAAATTATAAGTATTAGTGAGCGTGCATAATAAGTTATAAGTAATTCGTGCGGTTTATGGGTCGTGCAGATTGTAAGCACTGAAATATTGGTTGCAGATATTAAACAGAGTAATATATCTTCTTCTCTTCTCTTATACATCAACTAGCTGTGCCCCGCAGTTTCACCTGCGTAGATTTAGTTTTATGCTTCATGTCGCGGAACAATAATATCTATACAGATAAATAAAATTGGAGTGTCTGTTTGTAATTCCAAAATAGCAGACTTTTACTAAATGCATATGAAAGTATCTACGCTACTGACACTCAAAAACCAAGTTTTAACATTTTTCTCTGTCTGTCTGTCTGTTTGGTCCGGGTAATCTCTGAATCGACTGGACCGATTTTAACGGGGCTTTCACTGGTAGGCAGCTGATGTTTCAAGGAGTAACTTAGGCTACTTTTATTCAGAAAATATATTAGGGTTCCGTGATGTAAAGCACGAAACTAAATCTACGCGGGTGAAACCGCAGGGCACAGCTAGTTTTTTAATAAATAAAATTAGCCTAAGTTATTTCTCGAAACGTCAGCTACCTGCCAGTGAAAGTCTCGTTAAAACTAATCTTATATAGTATCTCAAAATCCTTTCTTAGGGGATGCCATAGTAGCTTAATGTACGCAAAATCTTAGCCCGATCGGTTTAAAATTGACAAACTTTCATACTTAGTTAATTGGAATTGAGTACAACCGCGGGACATAGCTAGTATATACATACAATTATGTTGCAACACCAATAAATCCAACATTTAATACAATCTACACGACCAAAAGACATGCAATAAACAATATAGTTCCACAATACATACCGAGCAGGGCGTAACGAACATTACAATCGAATATCACACATATAATCAAGATATAAGGACTATTTTCCAGTGAATATATCTGCGCCCCAAGTATATGTCTTGACCCGTTCGAACGTCATCGCTTGACCTTGCGTTTTGCGCTTTTTGTATGTAGACAAAACTTCCTACACTCGCCGCTTGGGGCGCTTTTTAACGTTCCCATACAAAATGAAAATACGCACGCGTCATCAACGTAAAAACATGTTAAAAAGATTGCGTATTTTCCAATTTTTTTATGAGAATATAAAAGGGTTTGAAGGCGAATTGTAAGTAGCGATTAGGAACTTTTACGTTTACATACTAAATCAAAAAAATACGCACGCTATATCGCCAATGTAAAAACATATTAATTAAAACCTATACGTGGGGTTTATTTATTGTTATTTAAAACAAAAATACGGTGTTACACAGACACACAGAAACTAGAAAATGAAACGTATGACATGTAATTAGGGTTGTTTTTTAAGTGCAGTTCGTTAAGACCTAATCGGTAAGCATGTGAGCCGTATATACTATACAACTTACCCGCCTATGACTAATGTTCACCCGTGCATCCATCTATAAACGAAAGCAAACACTATGGTATAATACCGTACCGTAACATAATAACACAACCAAATATAAACGTAACAACATGCATAAATACATACTTCTAGGGTTGTGTGGGACGGAAAATATGTTATTCTTGAACAAAACTGCTAAGTCGGTCGCAAACGCAGGTTCTGGGTTCGATACCCGAGTCAAATTCACATTCAAAATATATTTATTTGATTAGACTTTTGACAAAGTACTTTCATAACTTCCAGTGCACAGAAGTCGATATAAAAAACTAAAAGTAGGTACTATATCTAATTGTGTAGCTTGAGATGAGCAGCACCTGTTCACAAGTATGACGAGATTGCCAGCCATCGCCCTCCTCAAACGACCGGTCGGAGCGTAATTGGGTTTTTGTATTTGTAACATCCCAAATTCAAAATATCTTTATTTGATTAGACTTTTAACAAAGTACTTTCAAATCGTCAGAACGACACGATTACACAGGATTATACATGCTACTGGGTTCGGAAGGTTGCTTCTACTGGGAAGAACTCCCACGTCCCAGTAGCAGTCTTGTTTAGTACTTGATTAATGGCAATAGGCTCGCTACCTATTACTTCGGACTTAAACATAACTGGCGAAATGTGGGTGTACTATAAGTACCCACACTTCTGCTTACCCCTTCGGGGAATAAAGGCGTGAGGCGTTTTATTGCAGACTTGTGCATCTACAGTTAATACCTTTGTTAAATTTATTTTGTTTGCTTGTGTAAGTATAGCATTATATGGTTATATAGATATTAAGTTTAAGTTGCTTTGTAAGGATGTTAAAATCATTTTTAATTAATAATAAATGTCTTTGCACAATAAATATTTTTTTTATTATTAAATGGTTTTTAAAAGGAGTATGCAGAGCCTACTTTTTGGCAAATATTTATTTGCAGTTGATAAGCTTACAACCTAAGTCGACTTAGAAAGATAGCAGTTTTACTACAAGATTTTCCTTGAATCTGATTACTACAATAAACGTTCCTATTTTCTGTCCCACACTGTATTAAACTATTCTATCATATCGCAATAACTATAATCGTATAAATAATCAAATCACAAATGTGAGCGGATGTCTGAATGGCGCTCATTTATCAGTGTGTTTGTGTACATTGTTCTTAGCCGTATGGTGAATATTAAATATTGATATGGGTGTCGGAGAAAAAGGAACAGTTGTCTTCTAAAAGTTGTAGAGTTTTATGAATATATCACTATGATATGTAGCCGTAAAATATCTAGCTCCAACGATAACGTAGTTATAGGCTATGGTTGCTAAGAGCCGAAGAGCTCGCGGCCTTAAGCGATTGAATGAACGCGCGGCCGCGTTTACCTACATTACATACGCGGTAATTAAACTTGTTAAGTTAAGAAGAAGGTTATTGGTTTCGAAAAATGGTTTTATGGGATTTTTTGTGGGAACTATTAGTGGGAGAAAAAATAAAAACGTAGTAAGATTTCACGTGAATAATTCTACGTTACAGCTGATTTTTATGCGAAAATAAGGTCTTGACATGATCAATTTTTAACGTCAATTACTCGAAAATGGAAGAAGATATTTTTGTCATAATAATTTTATTTGCTTCTTAAAATTATACCCTATCACATATTTTAAAGCTGTCCTATTTTTCCCGACACCCTGTATTAAACTTATTTCTTAGAAGAACCGGCAGGAAACTCAGCAGAACACACGAGCGAAAAAGCCGATAATCGTCGCGGGCGATCGCAGATCGAGTACAGCCGTGTATGCCCTCTACACGATCATGTTCGCGAGTAATGTATCGCGGCGGCGCGGGGATGTAGAGGTGCGAGGGTGTGTATGGTCACCTGGTGTTGCTGGGGCGGGTGGTGGTGGGGGTGGTGGTGCGGCGGCGCGGGGATGTAGAGGTGCGAGGGTGTGTATGGTCACCTGGTGTTGCTGGGGCGGGTGGTGGTGGGGGTGGTGGTGCGGCGGCGCGGGGATGTAGAGGTGCGAGGGTGTGTATGGTCACCTGGTGTTGCTGGGGCGGGTGGTGGTGGGGGTGGTGGTGCGGCGGCGCGGGGATGTAGAGGTGCGAGGGTGTGTATGGTCACCTGGTGTTGCTGGGGCGGGTGGTGGTGGGGGTGGTGGTGCGGCGGCGCGGGGATGTAGAGGTGCGAGGGTGTGTATGGTCACCTGGTGTTGCTGGGGCGGGTGGTGGTGGGGGTGGTGGTGCGGCGGCGCGGGGATGTAGAGGTGCGAGGGTGTGTATGGTCACCTGGTGTTGCTGGGGCGGGTGGTGGTGGGGGTGGTGGTGCGGCGGCGCGGGGATGTAGAGGTGCGAGGGTGTGTATGGTCACCTGGTGTTGCTGGGGCGGGTGGTGGTGGGGGTGGTGGTGCGGCGGCGCGGGGATGTAGAGGTGCGAGGGTGTGTATGGTCACCTGGTGTTGCTGGGGCGGGTGGTGGTGGGGGTGGTGGTGCGGCGGCGCGGGGATGTAGAGGTGCGAGGGTGTGTATGGTCACCTGGTGTTGCTGGGGCGGGTGGTGGTGGGGGTGGTGGTGCGGCGGCGCGGGGATGTAGAGGTGCGAGGGTGTGTATGGTCACCTGGTGTTGCTGGGGCGGGTGGTGGTGGGGGTGGTGGTGCGGCGGCGCGGGGATGTAGAGGTGCGAGGGTGTGTATGGTCACCTGGTGTTGCTGGGGCGGGTGGTGGTGGGGGTGGTGGTGCGGCGGCGCGGGGATGTAGAGGTGCGAGGGTGTGTATGGTCACCTGGTGTTGCTGGGGCGGGTGGTGGTGGGGGTGGTGGTGCGGCGGCGCGGGGATGTAGAGGTGCGAGGGTGTGTATGGTCACCTGGTGTTGCTGGGGCGGGTGGTGGTGGGGGTGGTGGTGCGGCGGCGCGGGGATGTAGAGGTGCGAGGGTGTGTATGGTCACCTGGTGTTGCTGGGGCGGGTGGTGGTGGGGGTGGTGGTGCGGCGGCGCGGGGATGTAGAGGTGCGAGGGTGTGTATGGTCACCTGGTGTTGCTGGGGCGGGTGGTGGTGGGGGTGGTGGTGCGGCGGCGCGGGGATGTAGAGGTGCGAGGGTGTGTATGGTCACCTGGTGTTGCTGGGGCGGGTGGTGGTGGGGGTGGTGGTGCGGCGGCGCGGGGATGTAGAGGTGCGAGGGTGTGTATGGTCACCTGGTGTTGCTGGGGCGGGTGGTGGTGGGGGTGGTGGTGCGGCGGCGCGGGGATGTAGAGGTGCGAGGGTGTGTATGGTCACCTGGTGTTGCTGGGGCGGGTGGTGGTGGGGGTGGTGGTGCGGCGGCGCGGGGATGTAGAGGTGCGAGGGTGTGTATGGTCACCTGGTGTTGCTGGGGCGGGTGGTGGTGGGGGTGGTGGTGCGGCGGCGCGGGGATGTAGAGGTGCGAGGGTGTGTATGGTCACCTGGTGTTGCTGGGGCGGGTGGTGGTGGGGGTGGTGGTGCGGCGGCGCGGGGATGTAGAGGTGCGAGGGTGTGTATGGTCACCTGGTGTTGCTGGGGCGGGTGGTGGTGGGGGTGGTGGTGCGGCGGCGCGGGGATGTAGAGGTGCGAGGGTGTGTATGGTCACCTGGTGTTGCTGGGGCGGGTGGTGGTGGGGGTGGTGGTGCGGCGGCGCGGGGATGTAGAGGTGCGAGGGTGTGTATGGTCACCTGGTGTTGCTGGGGCGGGTGGTGGTGGGGGTGGTGGTGCGGCGGCGCGGGGATGTAGAGGTGCGAGGGTGTGTATGGTCACCTGGTGTTGCTGGGGCGGGTGGTGGTGGGGGTGGTGGTGCGGCGGCGCGGGGATGTAGAGGTGCGAGGGTGTGTATGGTCACCTGGTGTTGCTGGGGCGGGTGGTGGTGGGGGTGGTGGTGCGGCGGCGCGGGGATGTAGAGGTGCGAGGGTGTGTATGGTCACCTGGTGTTGCTGGGGCGGGTGGTGGTGGGGGTGGTGGTGCGGCGGCGCGGGGATGTAGAGGTGCGAGGGTGTGTATGGTCACCTGGTGTTGCTGGGGCGGGTGGTGGTGGGGGTGGTGGTGCGGCGGCGCGGGGATGTAGAGGTGCGAGGGTGTGTATGGTCACCTGGTGTTGCTGGGGCGGGTGGTGGTGGGGGTGGTGGTGCGGCGGCGCGGGGATGTAGAGGTGCGAGGGTGTGTATGGTCACCTGGTGTTGCTGGGGCGGGTGGTGGTGGGGGTGGTGGTGCGGCGGCGCGGGGATGTAGAGGTGCGAGGGTGTGTATGGTCACCTGGTGTTGCTGGGGCGGGTGGTGGTGGGGGTGGTGGTGCGGCGGCGCGGGGATGTAGAGGTGCGAGGGTGTGTATGGTCACCTGGTGTTGCTGGGGCGGGTGGTGGTGGGGGTGGTGGTGCGGCGGCGCGGGGATGTAGAGGTGCGAGGGTGTGTATGGTCACCTGGTGTTGCTGGGGCGGGTGGTGGTGGGGGTGGTGGTGCGGCGGCGCGGGGATGTAGAGGTGCGAGGGTGTGTATGGTCACCTGGTGTTGCTGGGGCGGGTGGTGGTGGGGGTGGTGGTGCGGCGGCGCGGGGATGTAGAGGTGCGAGGGTGTGTATGGTCACCTGGTGTTGCTGGGGCGGGTGGTGGTGGGGGTGGTGGTGCGGCGGCGCGGGGATGTAGAGGTGCGAGGGTGTGTATGGTCACCTGGTGTTGCTGGGGCGGGTGGTGGTGGGGGTGGTGGTGCGGCGGCGCGGGGATGTAGAGGTGCGAGGGTGTGTATGGTCACCTGGTGTTGCTGGGGCGGGTGGTGGTGGGGGTGGTGGTGCGGCGGCGCGGGGATGTAGAGGTGCGAGGGTGTGTATGGTCACCTGGTGTTGCTGGGGCGGGTGGTGGTGGGGGTGGTGGTGCGGCGGCGCGGGGATGTAGAGGTGCGAGGGTGTGTATGGTCACCTGGTGTTGCTGGGGCGGGTGGTGGTGGGGGTGGTGGTGCGGCGGCGCGGGGATGTAGAGGTGCGAGGGTGTGTATGGTCACCTGGTGTTGCTGGGGCGGGTGGTGGTGGGGGTGGTGGTGCGGCGGCGCGGGGATGTAGAGGTGCGAGGGTGTGTATGGTCACCTGGTGTTGCTGGGGCGGGTGGTGGTGGGGGTGGTGGTGCGGCGGCGCGGGGATGTAGAGGTGCGAGGGTGTGTATGGTCACCTGGTGTTGCTGGGGCGGGTGGTGGTGGGGGTGGTGGTGCGGCGGCGCGGGGATGTAGAGGTGCGAGGGTGTGTATGGTCACCTGGTGTTGCTGGGGCGGGTGGTGGTGGGGGTGGTGGTGCGGCGGCGCGGGGATGTAGAGGTGCGAGGGTGTGTATGGTCACCTGGTGTTGCTGGGGCGGGTGGTGGTGGGGGTGGTGGTGCGGCGGCGCGGGGATGTAGAGGTGCGAGGGTGTGTATGGTCACCTGGTGTTGCTGGGGCGGGTGGTGGTGGGGGTGGTGGTGCGGCGGCGCGGGGATGTAGAGGTGCGAGGGTGTGTATGGTCACCTGGTGTTGCTGGGGCGGGTGGTGGTGGGGGTGGTGGTGCGGCGGCGCGGGGATGTAGAGGTGCGAGGGTGTGTATGGTCACCTGGTGTTGCTGGGGCGGGTGGTGGTGGGGGTGGTGGTGCGGCGGCGCGGGGATGTAGAGGTGCGAGGGTGTGTATGGTCACCTGGTGTTGCTGGGGCGGGTGGTGGTGGGGGTGGTGGTGCGGCGGCGCGGGGATGTAGAGGTGCGAGGGTGTGTATGGTCACCTGGTGTTGCTGGGGCGGGTGGTGGTGGGGGTGGTGGTGCGGCGGCGCGGGGATGTAGAGGTGCGAGGGTGTGTATGGTCACCTGGTGTTGCTGGGGCGGGTGGTGGTGGGGGTGGTGGTGCGGCGGCGCGGGGATGTAGAGGTGCGAGGGTGTGTATGGTCACCTGGTGTTGCTGGGGCGGGTGGTGGTGGGGGTGGTGGTGCGGCGGCGCGGGGATGTAGAGGTGCGAGGGTGTGTATGGTCACCTGGTGTTGCTGGGGCGGGTGGTGGTGGGGGTGGTGGTGCGGCGGCGCGGGGATGTAGAGGTGCGAGGGTGTGTATGGTCACCTGGTGTTGCTGGGGCGGGTGGTGGTGGGGGTGGTGGTGCGGCGGCGCGGGGATGTAGAGGTGCGAGGGTGTGTATGGTCACCTGGTGTTGCTGGGGCGGGTGGTGGTGGGGGTGGTGGTGCGGCGGCGCGGGGATGTAGAGGTGCGAGGGTGTGTATGGTCACCTGGTGTTGCTGGGGCGGGTGGTGGTGGGGGTGGTGGTGCGGCGGCGCGGGGATGTAGAGGTGCGAGGGTGTGTATGGTCACCTGGTGTTGCTGGGGCGGGTGGTGGTGGGGGTGGTGGTGCGGCGGCGCGGGGATGTAGAGGTGCGAGGGTGTGTATGGTCACCTGGTGTTGCTGGGGCGGGTGGTGGTGGGGGTGGTGGTGCGGCGGCGCGGGGATGTAGAGGTGCGACGTGGCGCCGAAGGGCGGCGGGGTGCCGCTGTGGAAGGCTGCCTTCTCGTAGCTCTGTAACACACACAACGCTTCATACGTGTTGTCACAGGGGGGACCGTCCACCCAATAGCCAAGGTCTAAGGATTAGGCTATGGAATTGCCTGTCTATTGTAAGAAACAAGGCCTGCCCGCGGTGGTCTGTGTGGGAGCTTTGCACAGCGAGGTCTCCAGGGGCGGCGATACAACTGCTCCGGGGATGTGCCCTGGCAAAGTGTGGGGGGACACCGGTGAGATCTATGGATCCAATGAGATATATGGAGGATGGCCACCGGGACGGTTTTAGTGCGGTAAAAATCCCACATACACCGACCTGCCTCTCCCAGGGCGATCGGGGACCTTTTAAAGATTTCCTCCTCGTCCGAAAACCGCCTGAGTCTTGGCATACATAGAGTTCGTAATATTATTTATGTGTTAGTACTCACATTAACCTTGTTGAGTGCGACGTGAGTCTTGGCATACATGGCGTTAGTGAGATCAGCCGTGGCCGCGGCGCCACTCTTATTCGCGTTACCCGTGTATGGACCACCTGAAAATACACATAACTTATATTAATGGAGTTATTTATAGACCCAACAAGCTTGAAAGGTCAGTAGCCTGATGGTAAGCGGCTAAAGAATCCAGCAGTAATACAAAGTGACAAACAATGAAATCCCTGTGCTAACATAATAACACATTGCTAGCGACTCCAGTCCTACTGCTCTCCATGTATGACTGGCGACCTTACTCAACTTGTGAACACAACACTACTCTAAGGCACCATTGATATCTTCTGTAAGGAGAAGGTACTCTTGTTATACTATACCTATCCTATATTATTTGTGTAATATTTGAATCTATACTACATAGTATAAAACAAAAGTCGCTTTTTCTATCCCTATGTATGCTTAAATCTTTAAAACTACGCAATGGATTTTGATGCGGTTTTTTAAATATATATAGTGATTGAAGAGGAACGTTTACATGTATAATAATAACATCCATTAAATAGTGGAGAAATACTGTTATTTATGAGGTTTCCAATGTGTTGTCGTAATTTTTTTTTTCCGCTTACATTGCAAGCGCAGGATGAACCCTATTTGTTTTACACTATGTAGTGATAAAGGAATGAAAAGTCTACGATTTGTAATAGTCTTAAAAATCCGTCCCGATGCGAAGTGAGGGCGAGTCGCTAGTAATCTATATATATAAAAGAAAGTCGTGTTATTGGCTGTAAATTGGTGGGTAGGTAGCTTAGAACCAGGAGAAGAAAATAGGATACTTTATACCGTTCTCTTGAAAACTGAAAAAAAAAATCACACTAAAGTCTGCGCGGGTGAAACCGCGGGGCACAACTAGTCTATAATATAAAAATGAATCGCTGAATGTGTTGCTAAGCTCAAACCTCGAGAGCAGCTGAACAGACTTTGCTAATTCTTTTTTTAAAAAAATCCTTTAAGTACGAAGATGGTTCTTAGGGAAGAAAAATTTAAAAATTACCTAAACCTAATACTCCCATACAATCGATTCGTAATAATTAAAGATGTTGGGCGGAACGAAGTATACATACCGGGTTTGTATGAGTCTTGTTGATCGTAGGGCGGTTGTTGCTGACCGTAGCTTGAAACCTTGCCGGCCGCAGCAGATACTGACCCTACGCCACCCACGTTGGACCCGCCGCCGTACTGGAATTACACACTCTATTACCACTAGTTACAGATCATTTTACACTGTAGCAGTATTTCTCCTTTCGATACATAGAGGGCGCAACTTACTAACAATTACAGTTTAAGCACAAATACACGAGAACTTAAATCGCACTATAAGAGTTTTGGAGCGCATTGCATATATACAAGTTTCCAACTAGAACAGTTGGAGCCGGTGTTCCCCAGACATGACACCCGCCTCAATGGAACATCTTGTCTTTGCTGGGGATGACACTGATCATGAGTTCTCCACACAATACTAACAATATTGGATGTTAGGGCCTCTCTTAAATATAATACTAATATATAAAACCGAAGAGTTTGTTTGCTCGAACGCGTTAATCTGAGGAACTACTGGTCCGATTTGTAAATTTATTTCAGTGTTAGTAAACCCATTTATCGAAGAAGGCTATCATCACGCTACAAAAACTAATATGCAGGTTAAAGTTAGCCCAAAGTAACTACTCCACGCGGACAAGTTGCGAGCATAATCTATATAATTATAATACCTTTGGAAAATAACACACAGATCGTATTAACAATATAATCACAAATTAACATCATCTTCATGCTTCGCTTATAGAAACGATACGAAAATGTACTGGAATGACATATGTCACGTGAGTGATTTATGTAATTTCCATACATTTTGCATAAGCATTCTATTAGCGAAGCATAAATATACATGTAATTTACCGTGGGATAGACACCATACTGGTAGGTGGTGGGCGGAGGTTGGTAGGCGAAGTACGCGTAGCCTGGGGGCAGTGCCGCCGGGGGAACCTGACAAAAAAAAAGTCATTAACAATAAAAAAAACAGTTCTTAGTGTAGGTCCTAGGAGCCTACTCGCTTTCTCCGAAAAACGAAGCTTCGACCGTAGGTTCTCAAACTTCCTAACACGGTTCTTTGTCCTACAATTATGTCCAAACGTGGTCTGCTAGAAAACTCATCGAAATTTATACATTCTATACTTACTTTACGAAAACTTGGGTTTGATAAAAACCAAGTGACTACGTTTTGTTATCGTTCGCGAAGTTTTGTTTTCGGAGAAAGAAAGTAGATCCGTTGGTGAAACTCATAATGAACTTTTAAAAAAAAGATCACCAAATACATAAAAAAAAAACTTATTACGAGTTTTGCACCGCTCTCGTAAATTATACTTGCTAGCGTCACCAACAATATTAGTATGCGATATTTTAGTCCTTCACGTCACCGCTAGGAGGCGCTTCACAGTTTCTGCTCAGTAAGATGTAGACTAATCCATCTACACAAGGTGTGGTTTTACATTGGTGTCGTATTTACTGAGGTCGATATATTCGTTGAATTATGTTCTATTCATCAATGAAGAAAAAAAATGTTTTCTTATTAAACTAAATGTAAGCTACCTTACTCAGGCCGATCGAGTTTCTGTGTGGGTAAAAATATTATATTTTCTTTCTACCTTATATTGATAGCGTCATTTAAGTGTATTTTACCTGCTGTGGCGAAGCGGCGTCTGTCCTGCCGAATCGTTCGCCTGCACTCAAACCAAACGCGCCCTCCCGACCACCGTAGCCAACCTCATAGTATCCACCCTATAAACATTACATACATTGTTTTACTTACACAAATGGAGGATTGCTCACACAAAAGTTAAATGGCGAACTCAAAGTATAGGAATGGAATCATAATATTATGAAAAGCATGTGTCCGAAACCAACCGTAACAATTTGAGAGTGAGTCAAGAATTCTTTTACCACCCAATAACAATATGCAGTGTCTGCATTGAAATAGCCTTCGCACACATGGTGTGGGTGGGTATGAGAAGTTTTATGCATTCATTCCACACGACACCACAAGACCACAAGTGGTAATAACTTTTCCATTCGACAATACCGACTATTAGCGATAAGTAATGAAGTTTCTATATTTAATTTTATGACATGCATTTGATTATAATTTTATTTCAATTTGTCAGTCAGCTATTCAAGACATCACTAGGATTGTGTCGTACGGAATAATTATTTCAAACGACACCACTGCAGGTGGTGTCAAGTGGAATGAACGGTTTTAATTATGTCATCCCTATAATAGTCATATACCATCCCAACAGTATCACTCACCATATGATGCATTGTGCCCCTCATGATCTGAGCCTCGTCATAGGCGTATGCCCCAGTGCCCTGGGCGCCGTATAGAGCCCCGGCATACCCGGGTCCGCCCGCCGCGTTCACCGACGATGACGTTACGCCCGCTACTGATGACACGTGACCCGCTGATCGACACAGGAAAAAAAGTGCTTAATAATCAAGAATTTGCGATGCTATCACACTTCTTTTCATAACATTCTAATGACTGATATTGCTCCCATTGCCCCTTAATAAAAACTAGTGGACGTCACGCGTTTACACCCGCTTGATTTCCGTTCCCGTGGAAGTAGGTACGGTGATAAAATATAGCCTATGTTAATCAGTGATAATGTAGCATTCAAATCATGAAAGAATTTTTAAAATCAGTCCAGTACTTTTTGAGCATAGTCCTTACAGACAGACATACTTACATACCTACAAATATTTACTCTATAATATTAGCATAGATATGGTTTAAGCGAAGACTAGACCAAACTTCGAATATAGCTATTTCCATGTCTTTTAAAATCTGTACTTTTAAAGCAATTAGATCTTAGTCTATGTTTTGTAAATCATTGACATAATAAGTGTTAAAATATGATGAGATAAGCGCTTACCTGTGGTGGTGACAACTTTAGCTGTGGACGTCTGCGCGGTCGTCGTGCTCGTTAAGCAATTACTTGACGCTACCGAGTTGTCGTACTGCTAACAAACACAATTATATACTATTACTTAAATAACACTCTTTTGTAACACTATTATACATTTTTTGGGGATTATGATGCGCACATACGTTTAAAATTCACATGTAGAAAAATAATTTACTATATAAGTTTATGATAATAGCAGCAAACCAATGTACTTGCCTATATTATAATTCGTGGGTAATGGGTGTTGGGTAAAAAAATAAATAAAGTGAACTTTTAATTTTAGAATAATCTACTAATTAGTCATTGTCTACAAATTAAAATTACATCTGCAAATATTTTTTTTTTGAATTTTATAGCTTTTGTAAGGATGGTTTGTTTCAAATAATTATGCATCTTTGACAGTAAGGTAGAGTGCCTGCGAGTGAGGAGTCTGGAGTTTATGGATTGCAGGAATGGAGTGTTTTGCTAGATATATAGGATGTTAGCATATTGCCACATCAATATTAAAGTTTACGCGGTGACTCACTTGATGTTCTTCACGTACATAGACTGCAAGAGCCGCTTACCACCATAGATAACATATTATACTCACGCCTGTACCCTCCGAAGCGGTAGAGGCAAACATGTACTCATATCACACCACTATTTCGCCAGGCTTGTATAAGTCCCACATAGTAAATAGATAGGGCCTCTTGCCACTGACTAGGCACAATCCAGACTGCAGACGGCTACTTACATGGAAAACCTAGGTAGTCACCTAATGGTATAAAATATACCCATGTGATGTGGGGGGAGGGTTGGTAGATGACCAAACCTGTGCAGGCTCCTTCTGCTGTATCTTGGCGTGATGTGGGGGGGAGGGTTGGTAGATGACCATACCTGTGCAGGCTCCTTCTGCTGTATCTTGGCGTGATGTGGGGGGGAGGGTTGGTAGATGACCATACCTGTGCAGGCTCCTTCTGCTGTATCTTGGCGTGATGTGGGGGGGAGGGTTGGTAGATGACCATACCTGTGCAGGCTCCTTCTGCTGTATCTTGGCGTGATGTGGGGGGGAGGGTTGGTAGATGACCATACCTGTGCAGGCTCCTGCTGTATCTTGGCGTGATGTGGGGGGGAGGGTTGGTAGATGACCATACCTGTGCAGGCTCCTGCTGTATCTTGGCGTGATGTGGGGGGGAGGGTTGGTAGATGACCATACCTGTGCAGGCTCCTTCTGCTGTATCTTGGCGTGATGTGGGGGGGAGGGTTGGTAGATGACCATACCTGTGCAGGCTCCTTCTGCTGTATCTTGGCGTGATGTGGGGGGGAGGGTTGGTAGGGGGAGCCGGAGTAGGGCGCGGCTGTGTACAGAGCACTGCCGCCGTACGCTGCCGCTGATGATGATGTGGCAGCCTGCATACACAGATACATTACATTATGGCTCATCAACGTCCATCAATTGCAACTGGCTTGAAATTTACCTTCTGAGAAGTATAGGAGGTACAGAGGAATCTAAGTAGCCTGTACCAATAAGTTTTTCTTAAAACTTATTTACAGTGATTGCATACCACGTGTTTGACAGTGAAGGAAAACATCGTGAGGAAATCTGCAGATGTCTGAGAAGTGATTCAAAGACATATATATATATAATTCCCGAGACGGTGACTCACTCTCTGTCATGTTGAGACATAAGCATCTTCGGTGAAAAATTAATTGTTATTACTACACCTCTGCCTACCCATTCGTGAAATACAGGCAACCGGCACTTCTCACAAGGCTAGTTTCCGAACCGGCGATCAATTCTTTGACGTTCATAAGTGCCTTACTAGGGCCTAAACTGAATAAATAATGTCTAAATATATATAACTCAAAGGTGACTGACTGACTGACATAGTGATCTATCAACGCACAGCCCAAACCACTGGACGGATCTGGCTGAAATTTGGCATGCAGGTACATGTTATGACGTAGGCATGCGCTAAGAAAGGATTTTGATTAATTCTACTCCCAAGGGGATAAAATAGGGGATGAAAGCGCGGAGCACATCTAGTCGAGCATATGTGTGTACCTGTGCGGCGCCGACCTGGTAGGAGTTGATGATGGGCTGGTACTGCGTGAGGGCCACGGACGACGGGTACTGCGCCGCCGACAGCGACGCCGCCGATATCGACGCCGACGTCGAGTTCACCTGCTACATATACATATGTTAATAAAACACTATTCATGTTTGTGTCACTCGCGCGTTGCCTATGTTATTAACAATAGCGGACGTCCCGCGGTTTCATCCGCATAGTTCCGGTTCCCGAGGGAGTATTGAGATAAAATATAGCCCATATTAATCAATGATAATGTAGAATTATTAAAATCGCTCTTGTACTTTTTGAGCTAATTCGTTACAAACATAGTTACATAAAAATCCTCTTTATAATATTAGTATAGATATAGATAAAATCCCTGTGCCATGATGCTCTGGTGATCCCACTCATATCTATACAAAAAATTAAAATTGAAATTTCTGTTTGTAATTCCAAAATAACAGCTTTACACTAAATGCTTATGAAAGTGTACACGCTACTGACACTAAAAAACCATTTTTTTTTTAATTTTTCTGTCTGTCTGTTTGTTCCGGGTAATCTCTGAAACGGCTGGGTGGATTTTAACGGGACTTTCACTGGCAGGTAGCTGATGTCACAAGGAGTAGCTTAGGCAACTTTTATTTATTAAAAATATTAGGGTTCCGCGACAATAAGGATGAAACTTAATCTACGCGGATGAAATCGTGGGGCACAGCAAGTAAAAATAAAATAAAAATACGTTTTACCTGCGGCGCGTATACATTGGCGTAGGGTGGATGGTGAGACACCGCATGATGAGCGTACACGTTTGGTTGCGCTACTGTCTGCAAACACACGGACAACACACACTTTAATATTACGTCTCACAATACAATGGTTATGTTATGCGGAGGGATGAGGAAAATGTTGCCAAAAAAGTGTTGTTTATGAATGTGGATGGTTACAAGGGGAAAGGAAGACCTAAGAAACGATGGATGGATTGTGTGAAAGATGATATGGCTAGAATGGGAGTGAATACAGATATGACGGCTGATAGAGAGAAATGGAAGAGAAGAACACATTGCGCCGACCCCCAATAACATGGGATAAGGGCAGGAAGATGATGATGATGATGATGATGATGATGATGATGATGAATACAATGGTTATGTTGGCCTGGTACCTTAATTGATTCAAATTCCAATTGAAATAAAAAAAAAATCATAAAAACAAAAATAAATATCCTCACGCCATCCCAGAAGGGTCCCCGAAGGGGTAAAGCAGAGATTTTGTAACAAAAACATCCACATTTAATCGAATATGATAAATTGACAACGTGACAGAGGGTGAGTCCATCGCCGTCTCAGGCACTATACATACGTCTTTGAATTACTTCTCAAGACATATCCTCACGATGTTTTCCTTCACCATAAAGCGTGATCTTAGAAATCACTGCCCATATGTTTTTTAGAACACAGTACAGACCCGCTGGGATTCGAACTTGCGACGCTCGCGTTCTCGCCTAGTAGAAGACTCACTAAGCAGATTTGTATGATTAAAATAGTCACATATGTTGGCCGCGGACTTGTAGCAGCGGCAATGAAATATTTGCACTTATCCCTGTGTACTATAAGTAAACAACAGGTCCCGCTGGGATTAGACCTTGCGGCGCTTGCGTAATAGGCGACTGCTCATAACCCCATGGCTCACTACGCAGATTTGGATGGGATCTAAATAGTGCCATCGCACTATGCCTGTACTATAAGTACAACTGACCGTGGGATGTGTCTTGGCGCGATGATGGTGGGTAGTGGCGGGCGGAGGGTCTCCCACTCCAAGCTGCTTCATGGACGCCGTCAGCTGCTTCTCCAGGGATGCTGGGAAGAAAGAAAACAAATCAAATCAAAAATATCTTTATATTTATATACGAGATTGTTCACACCAGTTATTTTTGGATTCCGTCTCTGTTTCCCTATATGGCACGAATTGAATAAAGTATAAGCGCAGATAGTTCCCACTATTTTCACCCAGCGCTTATAACTCGTGACGGCACCTGTATAGTACTATAAAGGTATAATGTAACTTACATGTGGTGTTAGTAACGGGTGGTTCAGTGACGACCGGCTGACTGGTG
The DNA here is from genome assembly GCA_964035505.1 of Watsonalla cultraria. Lineage (NCBI taxonomy): Eukaryota > Metazoa > Arthropoda > Insecta > Lepidoptera > Drepanidae > Watsonalla > Watsonalla cultraria. Next base: position 7,040,280 of record OZ037736.1, on the reverse strand, counting down.
ACTACTGGCTCCACCACTGACAAACTCTCAGGCAGCTGGAAAAATGAGAATTAAAATATTTTTTAGACCCTGGTAAGCTACCCATGAATCGTATCAATTCAATTCAATTCAGAACGACACAATTACACAGGATTATACATGCTACCGCCAGTTTCGGAAGATTGCTTTTACTGAGAATAACCTGGCAAGAAACTCAGTAATTAGTCTTTTAAAACAAAAAAAATTTACAATTCTGAGTATAATACAATATAAATCATAATAATATATATATTTATAAGCCCACGAACACAGTTCCAGTGCACAAAAGTCGATAAAAAGAATAATATAGAAACTAAAAGTGGGTACTAATTGTGTAGCTTGAGATGACCAGCCCCCACAAGCAGCACCTGTTCACAAGTATGACGAGAATGCCAGCTAGGGAACTAGCCTTAATACAGTTCCTGGTGATATATCCCATCACATCCAATATAATAATTGAGTTTTCTTAAAATCGCCGTCACAAGTGATCGCGTCGACGTAAACGCAGATTAGTATGGGCTCACAATAGTGTCATGTTTAGGCCGACAGAGGCGCTGCTCCGATCCTATACAAATCTGCGTTTACGTCGACGCGGTGACTTGTGAAAAACTCGCACTAGGGCCTCTGTAGAACAAGTAATAACTTACAATAGTCGGCGCCACATACACCGGGGACGGTACTCGCTCGGGGAGAGGAGACGCCGCCGGCTCCGGCGCGGCTGGCTGGAACATACATTATGCACTATTTTACGATGAACGAAGGACGTCTTCAAACAGTCTATAAATCATAATTACTAGTAATAATTAAAAATACACCGTAAAATCTTCATTAATAGGAGAGAAAACCCGCGTCTCCATGCTGTCTACGACGCAGTAGCAGTAGGCATTCCTTACGAGAGGTCATTAAATTAGGGTTTTATGACTTACGTATTTCATTAGACAATTCGTGTGTTCACACGCTAATCGAATAAAAAAAAACAAAAAGTTAACTTAAATGAGTGTTGCTGAGTCACGAATCGGAGGGACCTCCTGGGTGTAGTGGTGGGCATACCTGCTTGGTGTCCTGCAGTGTGTCAGGTTCGAGCGCGCCGAACTGCACGTCCAGGAACATGGCACCCGAGGCTTCCGAGCCGCCCGGCATCTCCACCGCCGACGATGGGATCTACACATACATATAAAAATTAAAATCTATTTCGCATAAATATTCCACACCATCTATACAGATAAATATAATATAAGTGTCTGTTTGCAGTTACAAATTGCCTGCTTTTGCAGTTTCCCTGTCTGTCATGGTTTGTTCTGACTAATCTGTGAAAGGGCTGAACCAATTTTAACGTTAATTTTCACGAGCACATAGTCTAGCAATATGTAGTTGATATCAAAAGGAGAAAAACATATATAATTCCGATTTGCGAAATAAAAGCTACAGGACAAAGCTAATAAATAAATAATTAATTATTATGATTTTTTTTTTCTCAGTAATAACATTATTAACTTTGTTTACCTTGGAGGGCGGTGGAACCCTGGCCCGCTGAGGTTTCCTCTGACTCGCCATATCAGATCCATACACACCATAGCCCGTCGTATACGCATCTGAAACAATACATTATACTATTACCAAGTTTACGTACTTTGTATCCTCTTAGTCTTTCTACAACTTAAAAGTTCAGAGATATTAAACGCTAAAAGTTATGCTTGTTACTATTTACGTAAAAACTACTGAATGGATTTTGATGAAACTTTGCAATAACATAGCTTCAGAATGACACAAAAGCTATAATAAAAACGACATTGTGTGAATTCAAAGATAAGTAAATTCCTGCGGTAATTATAATAAGCTGAAGCAATTCTTTCCTAGACTGGTTAAATGCGCTAATTTCAGGAACTACAGGTTCGAATTGGAAACAAAAATTGGGTTGAACAGGGGACTCAGGGAACTTTCCCGAAAATCGAAGCTTCGGCCGAAAGTTCGCAAAGTTCCTACCACTGATCTTATTCGTTCTAAAATTACGTCCGAACGTGGACTGCTAGGAAATTCTTTGACATTTATATATTTTAATCCTACTTTGACAAAAGTATTAAATGAACGAAAATTTGAATTTGATAAAAACAAAGCGATACTGAATCTACGTTTAATTATCGTTCGTTTGCGAAGTTTCGTTTTCGGAGAAAGAGAGTAGACTTCCTGGTCGTTTATTGTAGAAGGATTTAGACTTTATAACATAACGCTGCGACCAATAGGAGCGAGGCATCAATAGAGGTGTCTCATTTAGAATGATTTGTTCGTAGATTCCTTACTCCTGTAAAGCTATTTCAAACAGACACTCAGGCTCAGTCTTGATTCCTTGCACATTATTACACCCACATGCACAACTTTCTCTTCTTATCTATACAGATAAATAAAATTGAAGTGACTGTTTGTAATTCCAAAATAAAAGCTTTTCACTAAATGCATATGAAAGTATACACGCTACAGACACTAAAAAACCAAGTTTTAAAATTTTTCTCTGTCTGTCTGTCTGTTTGTTCCGGGTAATCTCTGAAACGGCTGGACGGATTTTAACGGGACTTTCGCTGGAGTTTCAAGGAGTAACTTAGACTACTTTTATTTATTAAAAATATTAGGGTTCCGTGCAACTAAGGATGAAACTAAATCTACGCGGGTGAAACCGCGGGGCACAGCTAGTATATGTCCAATAATTAGCTTGGTGCGTTCCTGTATACATTGAAATGTACATATTTTAATTAAATTAAGGCCAACGTGACAGATGATGAGTTCATGGTGGATTTTAAATAGTAATAAGTTAGTATACTTACTGTTTTCTTGCCGCTGCGACTGTTGCGTCAATTGGGAGAGATACTGCGACTGGGCCGCGCTCAGACTGCCCGACATGCCCATGGGCTGGAACAATTACATATTATTACTCTCACATACATACATATGCCCACGCCCGTATCCCCCGGAAGGGTAAGCACAACTTTACTTATTATTTAATTTATTTTGACATGCCAGAAGGCCAGAACCTATTTACTTCTGGCCTTCTACAATTAAAAATAAGGATAAGTTTGAAATAGCTTCAATCTTCTTTTGTTTTTTCTTCACTTTTTATTAGTACTCTTGAATGAATTCATATTGTTATTGAAAATATTATTGACATTGAAAACTATTATTATTCATTATTGTTATTCTGTAAATATATTAAATATTGCGTGTAAGTCATCATTGTTATTGTTAGTTAAGAACGGGCTGCACTATCTACAACTATCGAAGAAATTATTCATGCACAAACTTTGGGTTGATTCACTTACAGTACACTTACATTTCGCCAGTAACGTTTAAGAGCTGTAGCTTACTTAAATTACTTACTTAAATATTACAAAGTGCAAACCCATTTTTTAAAGAACTTATTAAATTCTGTTCAATCGTACACAGAACTTCGTATTCAACAATAGCATTTGCGAACACATGATTTTTATGCATGAACCAAATTCTCCTGAAATTGTCAGAAAAATACGAACAAAATGTAGGATTCGAGCCAACGTTGTCTTTTTTATAATTGAGTAAATTATTAGTGTATGTATGTATGAAGTAGTATGGACCTGGTGGTGTATGGTGGGGAGGTAGGTCTCCGGCGCGGGGGGAGTGTCCGCCGGGGGAGCCGCCGCCACCGGCTGGAACACACAATATTATATATAGACACTGTCATGTGACACTTTAATACTTGTTAAGTTGTTATAACTCCTTAAATAAACCATTTTTATTTTTACGATTTTTAATTCCTTATACTTCAAATATATATTATTATTGAAAACTAGCGGACGTCAGGCGATTTCACCCGCGTAGTTCCCGTGCCAGTGGAAACCGGGGATAAAATATAGCCTATGTTACTCGCTGATGATGTAGCTATACGAAAACTGAAAAAATTTTCAAGATCGGTCATATAGTTAGTACGTAGTCGGAGCCTATTCAATGCAAACAAACAAAAAAAACCATCAAATCTTTCCTCGTTATAATATTAGTTTAGAATCGAAATACACCAATGTTTGTGATCTAACAACTTTTCAGTAAATCTATACAGATAAATAAAATTGAAGTGTCTGTTTGTAATTCCAAAATAGCAGCTTTTCACTAAATGCATATGAAAGTATACACGATACTGACACTAAAAAACCAAGTATTAAAATTTTTCTCTGTCTGTCTGTTTGTTCCGGGTAATCTCTGAAACGGCTGGACGGATTTTAACGGGACTTTCACTGGTAGGTAGCTGATGTTTCAAGGAGTAACTTAGGCTACTTTTATTTATTAGTAATATTAGGGTTCCGCGACAATAAGGAAGAAACTAAATCTACGCGGGTGAAACCGCGGGGCACAGCTAGTGCATATATGTAAGTATATTCGGTACTTTTTCGGAAAAAACTTTTTTTATTTATTTATTGTCTGTCTATTTGCTACGACTGATCGCCAAAACGACTGGACTGATTTTAACGCGACTTTCACTGGCAGATAGCTGATGTTACAAGGTAGTAAATGCTGTGTATTTTCGGAACATTAAAAAGCGCCCCAAGCGTAGGAAGTTTTACGTCTCCATACACAAAGCGCAAACCGCAAGGTCAAGCGACGACGTTCGAACGTGGCAAAACCTATATTTGGGGCACTGGTCTCTGTCAAATGTAGATACTAAGCTAGTACAAATATAAATACATACATCAATGAGTGTGTGGTGATTGTTGTGGTAGGTATAGGTCGGGATGAGGTCGGCCGGACCGTTGGGCTCGCCCGTCTCGCCCCAATCCTCCTGGACACACGATTATACCTTATTATATACCACAAAGCGTGCATTCTCCTGCATGTTCTATTAAGCTTAGTATTACATGGTTAGGAAATACGTACACGAGGCAGGACTTCGAACCCACGACCTTTGCAAACCGTGCAGTTGCTCTGCCAACAGAGCTACTCGGTAAAATTTATTTTTGTTTTTTAATCTAGTTCTTTCAAAAAGCAGGGGAAGGCAAATTCGACGCATCGGTCGTGCTAACGGCGTGTTGACACAGACAAAACAATTTTATATGTAATTGGCGTCTTCAATGTATTCTATGGATTGAAAATAGTACATACCGTAGAGTTTTGGTTGGTCGGATCCGTTTCGGGGGCACAGTTCTGTGCGTTGGCGCTCGGAGTGAACACCTGTCGACAAAGACATATATGTTCACTAACCACAGACTATTTTCAAACACTGTTGATTGATCCATAGCAATACATGACAAATTTTACAGTTATTTACGCGGAAGAGATTCAAAGAACCTCGCTTAGATCAATGAACGTAAGCCAATGTTCGTATTATTGCCTTATGTTCTTTGATCAAGGCTGTCCGTAAAACAAACAAAAAAACTTATTGCTTAGATTGATTGAAGAACAATCCAGCAAGACAATAAATGTTTTCAACAAAGAATGCAGTTAATGTAATTTAAATTTGATAGTTAATAATTGAATATCATAACTTATTCTAAGTAATATACAAATTGTAAAGCTTTAGAAGCCTATCCACCATGTAGGTCACAAAAATGACTCGAATGCTATTGTATAACCTCATACAACTCTGACAACCATGAACGAGGGCAGCCCGTCACCCAGACGCCGCAAGCAGTAATTTTTGTGACAAACTCGAGTCAATTGTAGTACGGAAACAAATCGCGTTACATCACGTCAAGTCTTAGTGTTACACGACTTCAAATTCAAAGCGTTACATGACTTGAAGGTATAAAGTTACACGACTTCAAGGTGATAGCGTAACATGACTTATACGTTCTAGCGTTACTTGACTTCAAGGTGATAGCGTAACATGACTTATACGTTCTAGCGTTACTTGACTTCAAGGTGATAGCGTAACATGACTTATACGTCCTAGCGTTACTTGCCTTCAAGGTGATAGCGTAACATGACTTATATGTCATAGCGTTACTTGACTTCAAGGTGATAGCGTAACATGACTTATACGTTCTAGCGTTACTTGACTTCAAGGTGATAGCGTAACATGACTTATACGTCATAGCGTTACTTGACTTCAAGGTGATAGCGTAACATGACTTATACGTTCTAGCGTTACTTGACTTCAAGGTGATAGCGTAACATGACTTATACGTCATAGCGTTACTTGACTTCAAGGTGATAGCGTAACATGACTTATACGTTCTAGCGTTACTTGACTTCAAGGTGATAGCGTAACATGACTTATACGTCATAGCGTTACTTGACTTCAAGGTGATAGCGTAACATGACTTATACGTCATAGCGTTACTTGACTTCAAGGTGATAGCGTAACATGACTTATACGTTCTAGCGTTACTTGACTTCAAGGTGATAGCGTAACATGACTTATACGCCATAGCGTTACTTGACTTGAACGTAAGAGTTAAATGACATCAAAATCATACATTATTCTTATAAGGACAGATTCTCTTATATACGGATTCTCAAAAAATCTAAACAAAAAATGAAATTGTTTTTCCTTTGCTCTGAGCATTCCATGTCTTTAAGAACATAGCGTTACATGACGTCAGTGTTACAGCCTTACATGACTTTAAGATCATAGCGTTACTTGCCCTCGAGGTACCAATACGGTGTGCTAAGTAATCTGAATTTACGCTCATGATATTTATGTCTTAATATGTTATAGATCAACCAAAACCCATGTATCTGTTATGGCGAAACGCTAACGACGGACAGTCTTCGCTTAATTATTAGCGATCTTAAAACGAGAAGCATAAGTTTGAATTTTGTTCCTATATCCAAATACCAAGACTTGCCGGTTCTTTTCACAGGACTAGTTTATAAACCGATTGTACTTTAGGTTTATAAATGCCTTACCAAGGGCCCAACCATGAGCTCTTATTATAAATAGTTCATGTCATCACGAGTTTGCCACCGGTTTCTCCCCACCGTAATCTACACTCGCTAGCGTCACCAACAATATTGTATGAGATATTTTAGTTCTTCACGTCACCGCTAGGTGGCGCTGTGCAATTCCTCATGAAAATATTCGACGGTGACGCTAGCGAGTGTAGATTAGGAAAACGGTGACAAACTCGTGATAGGGGAGGGATATTGATGTGTGACAGTACCATTGATTTATGCAACTATCTATCTAATACCTTTAAACGAGCAATTCTTGTAAACATATTTTTGACATAGGTTTACACAGTAAATTGATCCAGCTAGGTTTAATTTTCAAACGGCGTCGTTTTAACCATGATTTCAGGCAGTGAAAAACTGCTTCAATATCATTAGAATATCACTCTTCCTGACATTTATTGGCGAGTTGTAATTATTTTATCTAAACATAATTTGCTAAAAAAACATGCAAAATTTGGTCATTCAGATAAATTTGTCTCATATGTGTAGAATTATAGCAATAAGAATTCATGGTAAGGCCTTAGGACCTAAATATTTTTGAGACTAATATCTTCGAACTACTTTCAACCTTATACCCGTTAATATAAGAGTGTCAGTCGTGTGCGTTAGGCGTAAGTATATAAATAATGCTTGCGTGCGTGGTCTCAATCAGTAAATGATGCGATGGTGGATGGTTAATTTTCTTACTTCTCTCTACAACAAAAGATACGTATTGGTTGGATTTTTATTCGATATCAGAGGAGTTCCAAATGTCGAAATGTCAGAATGTCCAAGTGTCAGAATATCCAAACGTCTTAAATTTGACTTACGCTAGACCGAACCGAGCGTCGGCTTAAGCACGGTCAAACTATCATTACATATAGCCCATATAGGGTCTATTATTAGGCGCACGTTTTTGTCACAGAGCATCCGCTTGTGGTACATATCTTCGAAAATTGATTAGAAAATAACTTAGTTTTTTGGTGTCAATAGCGTGTATACTTTCTTATGCATTAAGTGAAATGCTGTTATTTTGGATTACAAACAGACACTTCAATTTTATTTATCTGTATAGACGTATAGATATAGATAAGTGGAACAAAAGACAAAGCTTATTTATCTTGTAAAATAAAATGCTACAAACTATAATGCCTCAAAACATAATGAAATTACTGATAGGAATTTAAAAAAAAATGGGATTTTTTTTTATTTGCATCTACTGTCGATGCTTTCTGCCAAAAATGTGTGAAAGAACATAATATATAGGAAGTTTTAAAACTCAGGCATTGTGGTATTCAAACATTTAACGCAAGGACATTCCGAATAATGGACGTTCGACAACGACAAATTGCAGAAAAAATATAGATCATCGTATTATCGACTTAAAACAATTATGGTAAGGTTCAATTTCGTTTGCCAAGCCATCACAAACATCTTGTTAGATCTGAGCGTGTTAGTATACATTTAGACCGTATTACGTTGTGATAAGGTGTCGAATAGCCATCACCCAAATAAAATCTTAACTGCGTGTTAGTATAAAATTAGGCTGTAATAGCTTGTAAATAAGGTATCAAATAGTACGTTACCTTAGTATCCGAGAGTGATCCCGACCACTCCTCGTTGTCCCAGTCTTCTGTGGTGGGAAATGAATCGCCCATGGTGCCTGCAACCACAGGCATTCACATTACATTAGACAAGATTAACTATACATTATTAAAATAGTATTTGTTTGTTTGTAAAGTGAACGTATGTATTGTGCAGTGTCCTAAGGTTAAAACTTTGAAGAATTTCTTTGTTGATTATTGTGGCAATCTTTAGAAATTAATCTCAACCTGTCTTCTCTTAGGCATACTCCTTGCCACGCTAAGCATGCAATTAATTTTTTTCAAGCAAAATAGATGAGACAGAGGCAAAGTTTCATACAATTACATTGTTAGTGGTGGTACAGTACTAAACGTATGGACACGTAAGGTGGAACAGGTTTGGAACATACGATTTACGCCATTGCTAAATGTATTATAGTGTAGTTGTATAAAGTTTGTGTTTATTTAATGATGTGTATTAGAATATTGAGAGCAGGATTTGATTCACATTTATATTTTTAAAATAATATCTTATGTGCTCAATTCTGTTATGTATGAGGTATATTCAAGTTTTTGAAGAGTAACGATAAAAAAATGATATGCGTCTGGTACTCTGTTAGTTGGTCGATTCAAGTGTACATGTGTGAGTGTATGTGCGAGTGGATTTTGTTGGTCGATCAGTCCAGGTGTACATGTGTGAATGTATTCGCGCGTAGAGCTTGGTGGTCGGTCCAACAGTATAGTGTACATGTGAGTATAGGTACACTAGCTGTGCCCCGCTGTTTTACCTGCGTAGATTTAATTTCACGGTTGGCTCGATCCGCGGGCCTAATGTTTTTTTAATGAATGTAGCCTAAGGTATTTCTTGTAACATCAGCTATCTGTCAGTGAAAGTCCCGTTAAAAATGGGTCCAGCCGTTTCAGAGATTACCCGAAACGAACAGACAGGTAGAGAAAAACTTTACAAATTGTATTTTATATGTCAGTACCGTATATACTTCATGTGCATTTACTGAAAAACTGTTATTTTGGAATTACAAACGGACACTTCAATTTTACTAATCTGCATAGATACAGATGTGAGTGTCGGTACATAGTGCGTAGGTGCGAATGTGTCAGCGCGTAGAGGTCGGTGGTCGGTGTAGCAGTATAGTGTAGACGGGAGCGTGGTGGACCTGGCGGCTGGTCGGCGTAGTGCGCGTTGTGCCTCGGCAGGCCCCGCTGCGGCGCGCCCCGCCGCCCGCCGCGCGCGCCGCCCGCCCCCCGCCCGCCGCGCGCGCCGCCCGCCCCGCGCGCGCCGCGCCCGCGCCCGCCCTCGCCGCCCGCCCCGCGACCCACGCCCTCGCGACCTATACACGTAAACGACACGATCATCGCACACATATAAACAGAAAAAAATACTTTGATTAACTTCTTCTTATTTTAATGATGGCGACGAGCTCGAGTGCAGCTATTCCGGCGATGTCACGTGGTTGTTGTGGATAAACGATAGAAATTTTTCGGTGGGATGAGGATTGAAAAATGCAACTGAGGCTCAAGATCCCAAAGTAGAAGTAGTCCAAAACGACAAAATTTATCTATAAAAACAAGTGACGTCACAAAATACAGACGAACAATAATGTTACAACATTTAGGCTTTCATTAACTATAATTCGACTTTTGACCGTCTTCAATAACTTGACAGTTCAAAGATCGATTTTGTGTAAAGAACAAAATGTATTTTTTTAACAAATAAATCTTCAAATGTGATGCAAAACGTAAAATAGAACAATACACGATAAATAAAAACATTTTTCCTTTTTGCTCTGAATAAACCCTAAGTTTATTCATGAATATTTGCTTCAGTTGTCCTTAACCAGCATCGTCAACTCGTCAATATCAATTAAATAGGACTTTTCAACTTTCAATAACAATATTTTATTTCGACAAAACAATAATTGATTAATTTACAAGACCAATATCAAATTCAATAGCAATAGTAATAGAACAAAAAACAAAAGACAATCGAACTATGTTTACATTTAAATCCTTCTTATTTTAATCATAAAATGCCAGTATTCAAATAGGCCCTGGCCTTCTTGCTACTTACTACAATATAAATTAAACAGCTCTTTCATCATTTTCACATACAAAAAACCATTAAAAAAAACCGAGTTGGCTTTGACGCACGTTCGAATCCCAATGGAGTCCCTGTCCAATGAGTTCGTCTAAAAAGTTATGTGCCTTCACGTTAGATTTCACACCACGTGCTTTACAGAAAAAAAAACATCGGGAGGAAACCTGCTTATCTCTAAGAAGTAATTCAAAGATTTATGTATAGTGCCTGAGACTGCGATAAACTCACCCACCCTCTGTCACGTTATCGTCGTTTAAATAAATAAAGTAACTCACGTGTCCGTGGACCGGACCGGCTGCGTGGATCGCGGGGAGGTTCAACGTCGCCGTTCCCGGCGGGGGCCGGAGGCTTCTTTTTCTTTTTCTCACTCGTCTGCCACTCGCCCTGTAACAAACATACAACACATTTAAACAAAATCACAAAATATACAGCTACAAAATAATCCAACACCAGGTTGCAGGCGGCCTGCATTGTATAGTAGAGGTGAGTGGGTGTGAGCAGTACCTGTATCCGCTGCGTCTCCTCCAGCAGCAGGTTGCAGGCGGCCTGCATTGTATAGTAGAGGTGAGTGGGTGTGAGCAGTACCTGTATCCGCTGCGTCTCCTCCAGCAGCAGGTTGCAGGCGGCCTGCATTGTATAGTAGAGGTGAGTGGGTGTGAGCAGTACCTGTATCCGCTGCGTCTCCTCCAGCAGCAGGTTGCAGGCGGCCTGCATTGTATAGTAGAGGTGAGTGGGTGTGAGCAGTACCTGTATCCGCTGCGTCTCCTCCAGCAGCAGGTTGCAGGCGGCCTGCATTGTATAGTAGAGGTGAGTGGGTGTGAGCAGTACCTGTATCCGCTGCGTCTCCTCCAGCAGCAGGTTGCAGGCGGCCTGCATTGTATAGTAGAGGTGAGTGGGTGTGAGCAGTACCTGTATCCGCTGCGTCTCCTCCAGCAGCAGGTTGCAGGCGGCCTGCATTGTATAGTAGAGGTGAGTGGGTGTGAGCAGTACCTGTATCCGCTGCGTCTCCTCCAGCAGCAGGTTGCAGGCGGCCTGCATTGTATAGTAGAGGTGAGTGGGTGTGAGCAGTACCTGTATCCGCTGCGTCTCCTCCAGCAGCAGGTTGCAGGCGGCCTGCATTGTATAGTAGAGGTGAGTGGGTGTGAGCAGTACCTGTATCCGCTGCGTCTCCTCCAGCAGCAGGTTGCAGGCGGCCTGCATGTCGTTGTCCGAGTCGTGGAGCGCGGAGCATACCTCCTCCTCTGTGCGGCGAGTCATCTCCATTAGCTCTAGCACCTACGAAGGTAACACACATATTTCAAATCTTATTTTATATTCGTCATTCTAAGGGCCTGTTACCGCAAATATATCGGAGCTGACCATCTGTTAATTTTTATTTAGTACTAGCTGTGCCCCGCGGTTTCACCCGCGTAGTATTAGTTTCATCCTTATTGTCGCGGAACCCTAATATTTTTAATATATAAAAGTAAGCCTTAGTTACTCCTTGGAACATCAGCTACGTACCAGTGAAAGTCCCGTTAAAATCCGTCCAGCCGTTTCAGAGATTACCCGGAACTAACAAACAGACAGACAGACAGACAGAGAAAAATTTTAAAACTTGGTTTTTTTGTGTAAGTAGCGTGTATCATACAATATGCATTTAGTTAAAAGTTGTAATTTTTGAATTACAAACAGACACTTCAATTTTATTTATCTGTATAGATGTATAGATTTACTAGCTGTGCCCGCAGTTTCACCCATATACAATAAAATTCATGGTTGAAAAATTAAAATGATTTATTTAGTTTGTGCGAGACCCTTTTTTTTAATATAGCTATGAAAGTCCCGTTAAAATTGGTCCGCCCGTTTCCGATATTAGCCTGAACAAACATGTAGACAATTTGTTATTAAATTGTATTTTTTGTGGGGGTTGTACACCTTCATATGCATTTAGTGAAAATCTGTAATTTCGGAATTACAAACAAACACTACATTTTTATTCATCTGTATAGATATATTGGACTCCACATTTGACCCTAGTTAATTCTTTACTTCTTTTTTGATGATTGCATCTTAAATTATTGCATAGTAAATATTAGTAGGGATTAAGATCCCTACTAATATTATGCGAAAGTAACTCTGTCTGTCTGTTACGCTTTCCCGCTTAAACCTCTCAACCGATTTTGATGAAATTTGGCACAGACAATCTTTAGATCCTAAGAAAGGACATAGGCTACCTTTTGTTTATTAAAAATATTAGGTTTCCGCGACCATAAGGATGAAACTAAATCTACGCGGGTGAAACCGCGGGGCACAGCTAGTATATGAGATAAATACGTTTTCTTTCCTTCGCTCATCATAGTTCAACCCTGTAAGGTCCTTGACCGGCGCTGCGCTTCACCCATCAATTATTTACTGCCCAATGCAAGGCTACACTTGGTACAAACATTGGAAATGATAATCATTTATTCAGTTCAAGCCCTAAGCGCTTATTAATGACGGTCAGTAGATATGCGCCGAGTTTGATGCTATGATAAAATTACTAGGAATTTGAATGTTTTTAAAGGATTCAGTAAGTAAGTTTTTCCAGAAGAATCCCCCAACTTATCTAATATCATAACAGATCAGAGTAAACTGATTATTATTATTGTCTCCGACTACTTTCTCACGATAACAGCCTAAATAAAAAGGTAACAGAAGGGCGGCTTCCAAGATAATATTACTAAAATATAGTTTTATTTGACTTAATGATGTCAAGATACCTGGCTGAGTCTCTTGTCAGTTCATCTCAGTATTCTAGGAAAAAAAACTACTGTTAATAAAGTTTTAAATGGCTCACCATTCTCCGAACGTCCGACGCATCTTCGCTTTTGCGGTCGATCATATGCGCCATGCGCAATTGCTCTGTTGTTGCCTGGAAAATAAAAAAATAAAATGTTTACTATTTTTTTAGAATTTAAATATTTTTCCCACAAACTCCCAAACTAATCAAAGCAAAGCTCGCAGGTACAAGAAGATATTTAGTCTACCATATGGACAAGGGCCTTGCCAGGACCGCTTTTTTGTCATTATAGATTGACAACGAACAGATGTAGATGTGTAGATGTCGTGAATAAGTCTGTCACTGTCACACAGACAAACTAACATGGCAAAAAGAGAAATATTATAATCAGAGGGTGGGTCGCTAATCCTACTAGTATTATAAGCGTCGAAGTTTGTATATGCTTTCAAACAAAAAGTACTGAATGAATTTTATTGAAACTTTACAATAATATAGTCAGAATAATACATAGGCCTATAAGTAATAACATATTGTGTGATTTTTCCAATATAAGTCTAATCCTACGCAGATGGAATCGCGGGCACCAGCTGTTAATATTATAGATGAAGTTCTATGTCAGATCGTTAGATCGGGACGAAGTAGAGCTTACGACCACATTTTTAATTGGAAAAAAAAATACCAATGATGCAGTGACATATACATTAGAAAAACATTGCCAAGCTCATAATAGGGGTACAGTTCCACAAGTATAGGTTTTGACATGTTCAAACGTAGACGTTCAAACTTGAGTTATAGCGTTGCTAAAAATGTATTGATACATTTTCGAAATCTTGCATTTCAAGCCACACAAATTAGAATCAAACAAAATATGTAATTGAATTTAGACAATGTTTAAACACAAACCTATACTTGGGGTCAATTGATTGCCAAGCTACGGATATAATTAAGTGGTTAGTTTGTTAGTTAGTAGTTACCATCCCTAAAGGTTTAGGCAGAGGTGGTGAGAACATCCACTTTTCACAGATGATTGGCTGTCTGAGGCAAAAGCATATGTCGGTTTCCTCACAATGTTTTTTTAGAGCTTAGTGTGAAAATACTGCACTTAAGTTTTTAGAAAACCTCATTGGTTCAGACAGCCTATGAGAATTGAACTAGCGTCGATTGCATAGCAGGCTACTACTCAAAGCACTCGACCACCACACACACAGACAAAACGATACATGTCAGGTGTATGACCATGACCTATATGTATATTTTAGAGCTTGAAAGTGTAAGAGTGATGGATATTTGGTCTTTGTGCAAGACTTTATACATACATAACAAAATATTTCACCAAATAACACTCACACTCTCACCGTCGGGTACACACATGCACGCTCCCGCAGAGGACAAACTATGGCGCGTGAGTACACGACGACGTTGCAGCGCGTATGTGTGAGTGCTGTTGCAGCGCTGCTTGGTGTTCGGTGGTATATTTACACGTGTGGTGTACGCGATTGTGTTAGTGTGTGTTAGAGATAGATAAAGGTACCTGTGGTTTGACCTTCTCTTTGGGTGGCTTGTCGGCGGGCTTGCCCTTGTCCTGCTTGCCCTTCGCCCCGCCCTTCGAGGCGCGCGCACCCAGACTCATCGTTACTCTATATACTTATATTATTTACAGCCTCTATTTACAAGCAGCTGAAACAAACAAACACAACATTTCAATAAAATTAAATAAACCCACGCCATCCCAGAAGGGTCTCCGAAGGGGTAAGCAGAGGTGTTGTAACAATAACACCCACATTTCACCGAAGATGATTAAGTGCCAACGCGATGGAGGGTGAATCCATCGCCGTCTAAGGCACTATACATGTCTTTGAATTATTTCACAATATACGGGTTTCCTCACGATGTTTTTCTTCACCATAAAGCACGCGGAACGAAAAGTTTTCGGTACAGGCCCCGCTGTTCGAACTTGCGTCGCTTGCGTAGCAGACGACTGTTCGAACCACACATCTACTAAGACTTTCAACAAAGTCACATCAAGAAAGCCACTAGCGCGCTATAGACTTATACTAGATAGAATCGCTGTGCCAACAGGACATATCAAATTTTGCCCGACCTGCGGTAGGTACTATTCCCTAACTTATTAATGATGATCACTTTGAGAAATGTACAACGATCAACTGTCTAACAGGCGTTTTGATATTCTCTAACGTCAGTATCTACCAAATTGACGTCACGAGATCGATAGCTATAGTAACCATTTTTGACAGGCAGTCAAAATGATAAATCGTTCAAATTTTTATTCCTTCGAAATTACTGATAAAATAGGGATATTTTTATTATTCGTGTAATATCGACAAGATGGTTTGATAGCCACCGCATATAGTCAGAAAGGCACCGTAAGTTGATAGGCACTGAAGAGATACGCGATCGCTATAGTGCGGACTTCGCGGTGTACAATGTGTACAACGATTACGAGTATACAACGATTGTCAGAGTAGCGAATAGTAACGAGGTGTACAACGAAGATAGCGCAGGGCCTGTAGACCTAGACACAAAGTAACAATCTCTCGCGCTTGCTTTAATAGAAACGATAAAAAATATTATGAGAATGTTATAAATCAGTAACGTGACATATGTCATTACCATACATTTTGTATCGTTTCTAATAGCGAAGCGTGGGGATAATGTAACTTTGTCTACAGGCCCAGGAATCAGACCCGTGTTCCCTAGTGGCGATAGGCAGACGAATGTCTGCAATAATCAAAAGATCTAATTTATAAACATTGACAATAAGATGTAAATCCAACCACAAGGGTAGCATATTGTCCAAAACAATTCCATTCATGCATAAAATATAACACTCAATAGGCATTGTATAATATTATTTGTGTCTCGTTTCAGCACGTAACATTACAAATACGCACGAGTGAAACAAAACAGGTATTTCACATTCAGATAAGCACTGGAGTTATACCTACCATCAAAATTATTCTGTGACCTGGGATATTTTTAGAATGGTAGGGAAAAATGTCACGTTTTTAAGAGTATTTACGATTTATATATTTATTTA
This sequence comes from Watsonalla cultraria, assembly GCA_964035505.1. Lineage (NCBI taxonomy): Eukaryota > Metazoa > Arthropoda > Insecta > Lepidoptera > Drepanidae > Watsonalla > Watsonalla cultraria. Next base: position 7,023,856 of record OZ037736.1, on the reverse strand, counting down.
CAGTTTCACGCGCGTAGATTTAGTTTCATGCTTCGTGGCACGGATCCCTATTGTTTTCTAAAACAAAATTGCCTAAATCACTCGTTGAAACATCAGCTATCTGCCAGTGAAAGTCCCGGTAAAATTGGTCCAGCCATTCACGCGTGATGCCGTGACCAAGGGAAACAGGGATTCATTTTCATATATGTAGATAGTTAACTAGCGGACGTCACGCGGTTTCACCCGCGTAGTTCCCTTTCCCGTGGGAGTACGGGGCTAAAACATAGCCTATGTTATTCGCTAATGATGTAGATATCCATTGCTGCAAGAATATTCGGAGCCCATTCAGATACAGGGGGTCTACTCTCTTTCTCCGAAAACGAAACTTCGTGAACGAACGAAAATTAAACGTAGTTTCATTATCGCTTTGTTTTTATCAAACTCAAATTTTCCTTCGTCTAATAATTTAATTAAAGTTGGTTTAGAAAATATAAACATCAAATAATTTTCTAGCGGACCACGTTCGGACGTAATTTTAGAACGAATAATAACCGTGGTAGGAACTTTGAGAACTTTCGGCCGAAGCTTCGTTTTTCGGAGGAAGCGAGTAGACCCCCAGTTAGTTTTAGTCTTCGTTTAAACCATTTTTAGGATGTATTTCTTTCGTTCTTTTAGTAAAAGCAACCCTCCGATCCCGGCAATAACATTTCTAATCCTGTATAATCATGTAATTGTAAACATTTCGAGGCCCTGGCAAGGCCCGTCGAGAAAATTATTAGACAATATTTTTTTCTCATACCGAAGCACTCAAAATATTAGGCCTACTTAAATATTTAAGACGCCGTCAAACAATTTCGCATCTATACAGATAAATAAATTTAAGTGTCTGTTTGTAATTCCAAAATAACAGCTTTTAACTAAATGCATATGAAAGTATACACGCTACTGACACTATAAAACCAAGTTTCTCTGTCTGTCTGTTTGTTGTTTTAAAATGTTTATCTGTTTGTTCCGCGTAATCTCTGAAACGGCTGAACCGATTTTCACGGGACTTTCACTGGCAGGTAGCTGATATTTCAAGGAGTAACTTAAGCTACTTTTATTTATAAAAAATATTAAATATTAAAAGAAACTAAATCTACGCGGGTGAAACCGCAGGGCAAAGCTAGTACATAATATAAAAACGGTCAGATTACAGATTTCTTGAGTGCCAATTTCAATATTAATCAGATACATGCACTCAACAAACAAAATCTTCGCACAATCGGTAAAAGATGACAAAGCGAATTTGAATACGCGACCACTGCAATATCGTTGCTCTTTCAACTTACTCTACCCTAGTCTAAGTTTGAGGCAAAAGCTCTAGGCAACGGTGCCGTCACTAGCTTTGAGCGCTGTCCTTGAATGAGTAGTAGTTATTTTAAGTTTGTCCGTATGGCGCGACGCGAATAAAATAAAACTAAATTGCAATTGATATATGAATTTAAAAATACACGTGCAGTTACACCTACTATATTCGCCGAGCGCTCATAACTACTGACGCACTCAAACAAATCACTGCATTTATCATTCAGCCCAAGGTACACTATCAATATCCACAACGAGTGATATAAAGGTTTAAATACAATTACAGTCAGACAGACTGATGTTTCAAATCAAATAATTGTATTTAATAAGGGACACTTGCAACACTTATCGAACGTTATATAAAACACTAACTTAAGTTAATGTACTTTTTAAGTTACAACTCAGACGAATAAGCTATGAACCCACGCACCGCACGCGACTGTTCAATCCACACTGCAACCAAATCTCACCAAGAAAAATACCACGTGAAAAGCATGATCATTTTACATCACTCAAAGTTAAACAAAAAGAATCACTACACAATACATTAAAAGCACCCCTTGAACATAAAGCCTTAGAAATTACAAAATGCGGAAGAACACCACCGAATTTAATAAATTTCTTAGAAAGTTCCCTTTACAACAACTGCTTGCGCAAGTGGGTAGGCACGAGGCGGAAGAGGAAAATATAGCATTAAAATAAGACCGGTTGCGCAAATCCGTTGCCATGACAACTGATAATGAGAAATATACCTACACACGTCCACCTGTAGCGCCCGCCAACACTCAACTGAGATCTAGATATTGTCTACCTACCCGCAATTTATCGACTCGCAAGACGTCAACCCACACATTCATTACGGCAGATACACACCGGACCAGTGAAGGTATTAAGAAATGACGACAAATGGAAAACATTTTAATATCTTCGGTGCGATGTGCGAATAGCCTTTGTGTCTAAATATAGCATGAAAATACTCTTTGGATATTAATGTTGGAAATATAGCTACTTAATAACATTGATCTTTCACTTTTCTTCGAACGTGTGTCGTTTCTCAGATAAGAGGAATATTTATATTACATTTTATTGATTGATTGAACTACCTTCACTTAGAGATATGAACTTTGGAGGGACACTCCTTCTTCGCGAGTTGAAGGATATACTAAGAACTTTTCCTAACTCATGTGCTATTTTCCTCAGTACGCTCTTCTTCACAGTAAAACTATACGTCTCTATGACAAATTACTATACAGAAACGACGTTAAGAAAGACTTGAACGCGCTGGGATTCGAACCCGCATACTATAGTTTAGCCACATTACCGCATGTCCACGAAGACTCTCTGGTCTTATCGCATACATTGTTGGGGTCAGCACTTGATTTAACACGATGTGGCTGATCTGATTACTACACAAAGCGACTACCATCTAACCTTCGTACCTAACGAGGAAAATCAGTAATTTTAAAACCAGTTGCCAGTTTTTTAGGCTTCCGACTGATATGTAACGATTGCCAAAGATGTTTGGCAACTGGGACTGACAGCTAAACGTGGTCTCCGAGGCACGGAGGGAACTCGGAAGATCACCCATCCTACTGGCTTAACTTCGCTGATCAAATGATTTGCACATTAAGCACATGGTGAGAAATCACAGCATTTAAGTTTGTAGAAAAACTCAACCAGGCCTCGCTGGGATTCGAACTTGCGTAGCAGGCGGCTCAAACCCCACGGACACCACGGCCCTTCACCTAATACCTACGCAGTTTTTAAGATTTCACTCAACCGTTGAGAGGTTATTGATAAAAAAAGTTAAGAGGGGTTTCGTCCGAGTAAGACCCGATTAGATAATATCAGGGTTAGTAAGGAGGCGGTCGAGTGGTGTACGAAAGTTATTAAGCATAATATTATAAACTAGCTGTGCCCCGCGGTTTCACCCGCGTAGATTTAGTTTCAATCTTATTGTCGCGGAACCCTAATATTTTTAATAAATAAAAGTGACCTTAGTTTCTCCTTGAAACATCAGCTACCTGCCAGTGCAAGTCTCTTTAAAATCGATCCAGCCGTTTCAGAGATTACCCGGAACAAACAGACAGACAGACAGACGGATAAACATTTTAAAACTTTTTTTTTTTGTGTGCGTGTAGCATCTATACTTTCATATGTCATTAGTGAAAAGCTTTTATTTTGGAATTACAAACAGACACTTCAATTTTATTTATCTGAATATAAATTATTTTCGATTTTCAATATTGTTTCGTGGGACAATGAAAAGCGAAGTGGGGTGACCGATTCAAGTGGAAAAAACCTACCTATTCTTGGGAATTTAACATATTCTTTACGTCAATGTAATTCATGTAGACCGATAGGGAGGTAAGTAGGTATATACCTATTGATGGACCGGCTGGTCATCTCAAGCTACGCATTTAGATATAAGTACAACTACTAGACTTTTCTTTATGTTAATTTTTATTGACATTTGTGCATTGGAACTGTGTCCATGGGCTTACATTTCTCAAGTGATTTACTTTGTTTTTTAAAAATTGTATAATATTTTTAAAGGAGTAATTATTGAGTTTCTTGCCAGGTTCTTCTCAGTAAAAGCAACCTTCCGAACCTGGCAGTAGCATGTATAATCCTTGTCGTTCTGACGATTTGAAAGTACTTTGTAAGAAGTCTAATCGAATAAAGATATTTTTGACTTGGCTTTGATGTGTGTATGATGAAAAGTGAGCATAATTGTTGAATAACAAAATGTATGTGGGGACTGTACTTATCTTTGAATTGAACAGCCTATAGTGTATGAATTTTGTATATTATGTATGATGGAACTGTGGGGCACAGCTAATCTGATAAATAGATAAATAAATAAACAGATAAAGAGACCTGGGGCTTTTCTCGCTCAGAGAATCAGCATTGGTATTCAACGTGGCAATGCTGCCAGCCTTCTTGGCACGATCCCGAGAGACACCGACTTGGGACAAGTTTTCTACCTTTAATTAGTTTTAAGTACTAGTTGTTGTATATATAATTAAGTTTTTATTGAATAAACAGATAAATAAAATTGAAGTGTCTGTTTGTAATTTCAAAATAACCGTTTATCACTAAATGCATATGAAAGTGACATGTATGTGGTAATAATATAGAAAAAACATTTTTTTAAATTTTCCCCTGTCTGTCTGTTTGTTCCGGCTATTCTCTGAAACAGCTGGACTGATTTTAACGGGACTGGCAGATAGATGTTTCAAGGAGTAACTTAGGCTACTTTTATTTATAAAAAATATTAGGGTTCCACGAAATGAAGCATGAAACTAAACATACGCGGGTGAAACCGCAAGGTACAGCTAGTAATAAAATATACTGTGTAATTAAGTGTAATAGGTATTTACAGTAGAGATAATTTTATTCATGATAATATGAGCACCAGGGGAATTCCCTCTCATCACAATGGCTAAAAATCCTATTGAATTCTTTGCCTTATTTTTATATCACTAAGTTTGTGTATCGTCGTTGCGCAGTCTAAAGTAGCTATGTGTTTTTTACACACTTTACAGGAGACGAAAATGATTTTCTCGAAAAATGGCCCGAGTATTCAAAAAAATATTGTTACTTACTATTGATACATATAACAAATTTACATATTTTTTATTAGAATAATGTTGGATAGGTATCATCTATACAGATAAATAAAATTGAAGTGTCTGTTTGTAATTCCAAAATAACAGCTTTTCACTAAATGCATATGAAAGTATACACGCTCGGACACTAAAAAAAACAAGTTTTAAAATTTTTCTCTGTCTGTCTGTCTGTTTGTTCCGGGTAATCTTCGATACGGGTGGACCAATTTTAACGGGACTTTCACTGGCAGGTAGCTGATGTTTCAAGGAGTAACTTAGGCTACTTTGATTTATTAAAAATCTTAGGGTTCCGCGACATGAAGCATAAAACTAAATCTACGCAGGTGAAACAGCGGGGCACAGCTTCTACTGTATTAAAGAGACATTTGAATGAAATCAAATCTTAATTATGGAGGCCTCTAACAGCAGAAACAAAAGGTTGTCATAACTATAACACCTAACATTTTTGTGAATGTATTAAATAATTTGTGTGAATAAAGAAATTATTATTTTGGTTTGATATCAAGTTCTTACTATTACCTATAGGTACTTTATCGATGACGCTTTACGAAAACGGCGCTTAAATAGAAATATGTAATTGATTACATTTGATAAAACGTAGATACTACGTAAGACACACGCTAGGAAATCACCAACAGTATGAAAACAAAGATAATTACGATAAAAGCCGCGTTGAAAACCTCCGGTCGTAATACAGGCGGTAAATTGGTAAACAAAACAAGACGTACAATTTAGGATACATATCCGAAACATACCGACAGAAACACCGACAAACATAACAAATGAGGCTTAGTAACGTCCGTATTAACGAAATTGTACTTTTCACTAGCTAATTTTCGCAGAAAACAGGACAATGAATCATTGCAACGGGAACGCAAGGCAGTCCACGCCTCAAATGTATTTCGCACGGAACATGCACATTTCCACAATACCCGACGTGTTCACTTTTTTCACGACATTTGAACAGCTCACGTCATCAGATTCTAGCATAGCCAAGTGGAAACTCATTTAGCCAGCGGCACATGTGGGGGACGCCATTCCTGTACACCTTTCTTGGTATCAAAATGACAGTCTTTGTTGATGAAATAACCGTGCACAGCACATATTATCACTAATTTCATACGCACATAAACACACAATAACAACAAATCCAGGTCAATTACCTTATTTCTAATTAAATTAACTGAAATACAACTGAATTTCTAATAAAATTTACTGATTTCCATACCTGTGAATGCGCTCAAACGCAAGCTGGTCACGTGACTTTCTAGTGTTGTGCCATAATGCAAAAAAATGCGGTTCCACGAACGGCCAGTTTTATTATAAAAATATAGATCATTTGAAAATCAATACAACAATATTCGAAATATTTAATAGCACAATTACTGGTATACATTAGTACAATAAATGAAGCAACCTAAGTATACAACAATTAATTAAAATAAAATTTAGTTTGTATTTTTAATCTATGACCGGTATCGGCATATACAAACGGTGCGTACCGGTTTCACAACATTACCGATTGAAATCCCTTCAGAAGACATTCAGAAAGTAGATCAGTATCATAACCATTTAAAAAATATTATGGATAATTAACAAAAATAAAAAGTACGCTAGACGTGTTGCGTAAACATTGACTTCGTATTATTTTATATTTTTATATAAATAAGTAAGTACATTGCATACGTGGGTTTAGAATGATTTTGCTATTGATTGTCATATAATTTTATTTATATATATCAAGGTTCTGAATAAACAGTACCGTATTCGTTTCATTCCCTCATATAACACAACAATATAAAACAAGTTCTCACTTTGGCGGGAAACAAGCAAGGTTTTTTCAGAAAAGGAAAATGTATGTGTATGATTATTATTAAATTATTTAAAATAAAAGCTTCAAAAGTTACTTATGAAATTGTAATGTACTTTGTCCAAACTAGAGGATTACTTATTACTTAAATCAAAGGTTGAATTACGTTGGAAACTTAATAAATAAATGAGGATTTTTTTATTTTTTTTTTATTTAATATTGTAATCAACTCGACAAAACTTTGAAATCCTTAAAATATGGATGGAGCTTAATTTGAATCCCAGATATAGATTATTAATACCTTTGTTAATAATTTATGTCTGTGATTTTAATTGTTTTTGGCTGAATGGTTTGCACCTTAACCTGCTTGCCTAAGCAATGACATAAAAAAAATAACAACTCCCGCCAAATTTATATTTATCATCTGTCAGTTATTCAATCATTTTAATTTATTTAGCACAAACAAATTCATTTGGTAAATTTACATGTCTCTTCTGGAAGACATATTCCTTGGGGATGAAGCTGATGAAGCTCAAGAGTTAGAGAGGGTAATAGATGGCGATGAATATGATGGAAGACCTCGGTCTACATCTCCGAATAGCAACGAAAATAGTGAGAAAGAGGATGAAGCAGGTAATTTTCCATTATCGCTGTATCATTTAGTCCTAACAAACTAAATTATAACACTTTGTTACTAACTAACCTTATTTTATTTGTAAGTTAACACATTTATTGTTAGTGCAATGTTTGGACACTCAAAGCAAAATGAAAATCAGGAATTCCTTAGCCTTCTTTGACATAACTTCTTCTACTTTGAATAGTGCCGAATTTATAACTGGCGAAAGTTTGGTGTACTACTTAATAATTTTATATGAATTTTATTGTAAGTAATTCATAATTATTTACTATTCAATGAAATGTACATGGTGCCAGTTCTTCTCAGAAGGCTAGTTTCCGAACCGGTGGTCAATTCCTCGACATTTATAAGTGTCTTACCAGGGCCTGAACTGAATAAATCATTTTCATTATCACAGTTACTTCTCCACAACATGCCTTAGTTAGTATTACTACATTTTTATTTTACTAGGATTATTATGTTCTTTGCTCTAGCTATTTGTCTGGGTCTAATTGCATCAAATTATTAACAAGTAGGTATAATAATTTGTCTATTTAACATTACAGAAGAGGACAAAAGACGAGTAGACCCAACTCAGACGAAGGCAAAGAAAGTTGTTAAAAATCCTAGGTTTATATTGAACCCGGCTCGTCTCACCGGACCACGAGGGATTCAAGTGATTCCTGATCATTTCAAGGACTTTAAGTTCAAAGGTAGATTCTTGCATATGGATTTGTTTGTTCTGTAAAAAAGCTTACATGTAAAGCAGTGTCAAAATGGGTCTAAATGACAATAAAGGACATTATAAGTGATGTTATGAATTATTTTGCTTGAGCGTTTCATAGAATACATGGTCCGACCCCAAATAATGGGTAAAACTGGTTATAAACAGGTAAAATTGGGTACACACCTGTATTCCCTGAAGGGGTGGGTAGAGCTGTACTTAAGGTACATCCACATTTCACCACTAATGTTTAAAATCCCATGTAACAAATTAGTGTATGGCAATTAGCCGGGCACTCACTCCAACTGGCCTGTAATCATTGCCAAAGATGTTCAATTGTCAACCAGGACCGATGGCTTAACATGCTCTGAATCACTAAATTTTTACCATACTATTGACAAACTGGATGTTTGCAGGCAAAGGCCATGAGAAGGAGGACTTAGACTTGGTGTTAAAGAAGTTGGAGCACTGGGCGTATAGACTCTACCCCAAGTTCCAGTTTGAAGACTGCTTGAAGAAGATTGAAACTCTTGGCAAGAAGAGGCCTGTTATGGTAAACAGATATTGTTTTCAAACTTATGAATTTGTGTCGTTGACGATTACTCAAACCCCACAGCCATTGATGATGGTAGATTTCTTTAATTATAAAGTGTCTGTTTGTAATTCCAAATTATATAATATAACTGCGGTTTCACCCGCGTAGATTTAGTTTCATCCTTATTGTCGCGGAACCCTAATATTTTTAATAAATAAAAGTAGCCTAAGTTACTCCTTGATATATCAGCTACCTGCCAGTGAAAGTCCCGTTAAAATCGGTCCAGCCGTTTCGGAGATTACCCGGAACAAACAGACAGACAGACAGACAGACGGACAGACAGACGGACAGACAGACAGAGAAAAATTTTAAGACTTGGTTTTTTAGTGTCAGTAGCGTGTATACTTTCATATGCATTTAGTGAAAAGCTGTTATTTTGGAATTACAAACAGACACTCCAATTTTATTTATCTGTATAGATGTATAGATAACAGCTTGTCAATGCATATGAAAGTATATAGGTTACTTTACATTAAAAAACATTTCATTATTAACTCTTCTTTTTCTGTCCGTATTTTGGCTGATAGCTGATGTTACAACGAGTAACTTATGCTATATGATAATAAATAAAAATTAGGCTTCCGCAAAATAAAGCCATCCATTAAATTAAATCTGTGTGGGTAAAACCGCGGGGCACAGCTAGTAGTGTAATATTTTTTAAAAGCATTATTATTACAATCCTATACTTACTCACTTCTAATAATCCTAGACTTAAAATCCTTATAAAAAACTGCTTATAACCTTTTTACTATGCAAAATTAAAATAAACTTTACAATTCCAAAGGTCCACCTCCACAAGATCAGAACGGACCAGTTTGTAGACGAACCAGTAGTTCAAAAGGACTCGAGCGATGATGATGAACCAGCCCAGGAGGAAGATGAGTTCGACAAATTACTGCAGCAACAGATAGAGTTAGCGAGAGCCACTCCAGCTCCTAACTCTGTAAGGAAGGCTCACTCTCCACGTGAAAGGTGAGAGTTTTGTAAAAAGAAAAAATATACTCACTCCATCGGGTAAGCAGAGGTGTGTATGTCTAAACCTGCAGAGGCTGGTCATCTCAAGCTACGCATTTAGATATAAGTACAACTACTAGACTTTTCTTTATGTTAATTTTTATTGACATTTGTCCATGGGCTTACATTTCTCAAGTGATTTACTTTGTATTTTTAATATTTTTGAAAAGAGTAATTACTGAGTTTCTTGCCAGGTTCTTCTCAGCAAAAGCAACCTTCCGAACCTGGCGGTAGCATGTATAATCCTGTAAATTAATGTCATTCTGACGATTTGAAAGTACTTTGTATAAGTCTAATCGAATAAAAATATTTTTGACTTTGACTTTGACTTATATCTGAAAGATTTTGTGGGTTTTCTTAAAATCGCCGTCATAAGTGACTGCGTCGACGTAGACTAGTATGGGCTCGCAATATTGTCATGTTTAGGCCGACAGAGGCGCTGGTCCGATCCTATACAAATCAGCGCTTACGTCGATGCGGTGACTTGTGACGGCAATTTTAAGAAAACTCGCACTAGGCGCTGAGGCTCGGCGATGGACTCGCCATCTGTCACGTTGGCACTTATTCATCTTGTGTGAAAAGTGGGTGTTCATATTACAACACCTCTGCATACCCCTTCGGGGAACACAGGCTTGAGTTTTTAAAAATATTGTGAGTGACGTTAGCAAATATTACATAATCGTAACCTAACAAGGGTACTCTATGTATATCAATGAAATTGTCTCAAATTTTCGTCAACCTTATTAAATCCCACAGATCACCCCCATCATTTACGATGCCAAAAGCAACATCATCACCGTCCATCAGTGATGAGCAGAGAGATAGGATGATGAAGAACAGACGACTGGCTGAACAGAGAAGGCTTGCTAAACTAAATACTCTTGAAAATTCTCAGACACTTGAAGATGGTAAATTACTTTCAGAATCGCAGAATGATTTGTCTAATACTGAAGTGGAGATAGATGTATTGAAAAAGCATAGAACTAAAATAATAGATAGTTCAGATGAAGAATGTGATGAGCAGAGCCATATAGCTATTGAAGTACATAAAGATACTAATAAGTTTAAGAAAGACGGAAATAATGTCTCTTCTATATATATAGAAGTAAATAATGACAGTAAAGTTGGTTGTCATGAAATTGAAACTGATATTTCTAAAATAGATGTTGATAATTCAGGTCAGAAAATACAAGGAAGCGAAGCTTCTGAAAATATTGAAGAAACTGAAAATGATTTGGAATTGCATTCTGAGAATGATAATCATATCAATATAAGTAAAGATGAAAGTCCTAACAATGATAATTTTATGAATAGTTCAAATACTATTGATAAAGTTGATAGCAAAGATGATATTGAAAATGATTCAGAGTCAAATTCTATAGAGGTTTGTGAAAAAGTGCCTGAAAATGACAAAATAAAGACAAATGCTATAGAAGTTAGTGAAAAAGTGCCTGAAAATGACAAAATAAAGACAAATTCTATAGAGCTTAGTGAAAAAGTCCTTGAAGGCGACAAATTAATTGATACAGAAGTAATGGATGTTGACTTTACGGAGGACTTCTAAGAATATGATCAAGAAATTCATTGAAAGAAGGATGTAAGGATCGTAGCATGTGGCAAACAGTCTCTGCCTACCCCCATGGGATACAGGCGTGAGCATTTGTATGAATGATCTAGAAAAGATAATTAATTTAATTATTACGAATTGCTCCAATAACTTATCTCGCAGTACTGTAAGTTTACAACTAAGTACCAACGTGACATTAGGTAGTACAAAGTAAATTATTGCTGCTCTATGTTGCCATATCTATGTACATTGTACACAGAAAAATAAAATTTAAGTGTCTCTTTGTAATTCCAAATAAATGAATATGAAAGTATACACGGTACTGACATAACACCAATTTAATTATTTTTTCTCTGTCTGTTTGTTCTGGTAATCTCTGAAACGGCTGGACGGATTTTAACGAGACTTTCACTGGCAGGTAGCTGATGTTTCAAGGAGTAACTTAGTATACTTAGATTTTTTTTAAACATGGATCCTCGGGCAAGCATGCAATTTAAATCTACGGGGGTGAAACCGCGGGGCACAGCTAGTTAAAATATATTCACGCTCACTTCTGCACCCTGAAAATGACTGTAAAGTGTTGTGTTATTATTATTAAAATGCTGTTTTAATTTAAATAAGTTGTGTTTTGATATTTTCCCAAAATAAAACTCAAAATTAAATTTCAAAAGTTTATTGACGAGGATGCAAACAAAAACAAACCTTATCACAGTAACATATGATCCACTCATACCATGGTTAATATCCTTTGAATATCTTAATTTACAAAATGCATGCAATCCTTGTATAAAAGTTCTGGGGATATCGAGATACATTTTTTTCGTAATCTTTACTCTAGCGTCACCCACAATATAAGTTATAATTAAGTATACGATATTTTAGTTCTTCACGTCACCGCTAGGAGGCGCTGTACAATTTCTCATACAAATATTCGGCGGAGACGCTATAGTACAGATTAGGCGGTGCAGGAGCCCAACCATGAGCTCTTATTGCAATGTTAATTCAGTTGTGTGACAGTGACAGATGTATACACGTCGCATACATCTGTCTCATAAAGAGCTCATGGTAAGGCCCCAGGGCTTGAAGACAAAGTAACATTCTCTCGCAGTTCTCAGTAAAAGCAACCTTCCGAACCTGGTGGTAGCATGTATAATCATGTCGTTCTGACAATTTGAAAGTACTTTGTTAAAGTCTAATCAAATAAAGATATTTTGAAAATGAATTCGCGCTAACGCTAATAGAAACGATAAAAAATGTATGGAAATGACATCAGCCACGTGACATATGCCATTCCCGTCAAATTCAAAGTCAAAAATATCTTTATTCGATTAGACTTTTTACAAAGTACTTTCAAATCGTCAGAACGACATGGATTATACATGCTACTGCCAGGTTCGGAAGTTTGCTTTTACTGAGAAGAACCTGGCAAGTAACTCAGTAATTACTCCTTTAAAAATATTATACAATTTTTAAAAACAAAGTATATCACTTGAGAAATGTAAGCCCATGGACACAGTTCCAATGCACAAATGTCAATAAAAATTAACATAGAGAAAAGTCTAGTAGTTGTACTTATATCTAAATGCGTAGCTTGAGATGACCAGCCCCACAAGCAGCACCTGTTCACAAGTATGACGAGAATGCCAGCCATCGCCCTCCTCAACCATTATAGAGGTATCAACCGTACATTTTGTATCGTTTCTACTAGCGAAGCTTGGGGTAATGTTACTTTGTCTACGGGCGCTGAACTCGTGATACGTAATGCGGTTACATAGCCGTTTAACGTCATTACAATATTAACATTTGAATGTCGATATCCCCAGACAGAGTAAATGAGTATACCATAGTTTATGGTATGGGGATAAACGAAGCACATACAAATTTTAGGTGAGAACTAAAGCTGTACCAAGAACCGGCTTTTATTTCTAGCTTTTAACTGAAATTTAAGCCTTATGTAAATTAATACAGACATCATTTAACTCTACACTGATATACAGAATGTTGCAAGTTGCAACACAGTCGAACTGTCAAAATATATCCCCGCTAGACTTAATTAATTAATTTAAGAAGCTATTGGATTTATTAAGAATCGGAGTTTCCAGTACTTATTTTGAATATAGAAATACGAAAGGTTCCCATAGTAAAAAACGTTAATTCTCACTCGTCTTATGTACACTGTAAATGATGTCCACAAAAGTAGCAGAACATAGATTAGTGTGAGAAATCCAACTCCCTTAGCTTTATAGAAATTATCAAATTTCGAAACCATTTTTTTTTAAATTGTCTATACCATAATCATAGATACGAGTCTTTTCATCCAGCTACTTTCGTGACTGACAATACTTTTCAATGTAATGTCAAGTTCATATGCAAGCACAGCTTTAGTTCAACTTACTAATAAATAAAGCTACTTATTTAACATGACTTGTGGCATAAATACAAAAATTATGATGAAAATGCATGAGAAAATCACAAAAATCCTACATTTCTGATGTTATTTACAATTACGAGTAATGATACTCACGCGTACGGCCATTTTAAGACAACATTGTATTTGCTGGTATTGCCATTTAAATGGAGTTATAAATTTAGAATTAGGAACAGATAATAGCCTAAAACAATCCATTGCCGAAATCATAATATTATGTAATAAATTACTGGGTAAATATTTTTTCTTAAAAACTCAATTTAAAAAATATAATTTGGCGCCAAACGTATTTGAGACAGGAACGCCATTTATTTCTCTCATATTATATTCTCGAGTGTTTCGGCTTGTTACACAGTTCGCTTTTTATACACCCACGTGCAGTCATAACCACAAGTGTGTGAACAAGAAAAACCTTCAATTCTTCTAGTTAACTTAATTGCTATGCTACAAGTATAAAAAACTAAATGTCAGTTGATATTTGACGGGCATGTTTGTTACATATAGCCACTATATGGCGTTTTTGAAGAATCTTGATTACTAATTACGTTTAGCGCCAAATATATTCGCTGTGCATAAAAAAAATTGCTCAAACAATAAAATGTAACTGGCATACTATTCAACGAAAATATTTTTTCTTTTCAATACGATTCAATCCATTTTACATTGACTGTTGTCTAAAGCGCGTAAAATCACAAATAAAACCATATATTACACACTAAAACTAAACACAAAACAATAAATTATATACAAGTATTTGGTTTATTCAGTACTCTGATATATTTTTTGATTACCAAACCAGCAATTCCGATCACTTATGTTTTTTTCACAGACGTCACCTTGACAGCTGTCAGTTCCTTACGTCACTTGTCATTGATACTTTTTTTGGCGGCAGATTAACACCTGTCATTATAGCCGGAATATTAGCTCCTTATAAAAAATGCACAGACACTCATAGAAAATGTTACAAGTGCAAATACTTTTCCATTATTATCCGAGCATAGATTATAATTAGGGAGTTCACATAACGTGGCCTTAGATACATCGAGATCTATATTTAGTTTTGTTTCTTTTTAACGTATTATACTCAAATTGATGGAAATATTATGTAATTTAAGGCTAATAGTCAAATTAAATAAAATAATTTACAAATTTTGAAGAGTAGCCTCATTTTCGAAATCAATTGACATTGCTTTACAAGTAATATAACAAAAATTCACCATTTTCAGGTCAACTGCAAATAAGATCAAAGTATCTTATCTGTGGTACTCTATATCTAACTCGTTCTTTTAGTAAGAAGACGAAAGAGACACAATACAACCAGAAATTTTAAAACCATGCCAAGAATACGTTTTTATTTTCATCTGTCTAAAGAAAAGTTCCAAATTCATCCGGAAGATGGCGATGGTATTTTTCTGGTTTTGTAAACACGAAATACTTAAATTTACACATATGTGATATGGCTTATTCACAAACAATGGCTGGTTTAATTGAAAATTCTGGCAACACTGGTAATATATTTTTCTTAATTTAAACTGCATTAAATAAGAGCATTCTACAAACAAAACTATGTTTAAATTTTGAATTTCATTCCAATTAACACAACAAAATTTTAAACCATTGCGTAAGCTAACTATATCTGTCCAGATCAAACTCGCGACTTTTCGAACAAGATAGAGGGAGACAAATCTATGGTTCATCTTTAAGGCTTACATTTTATATATTATTTTAAATTTTCATCTTAAGCATTTACTTTTTACTGTGCGATTATTTTTAATAACCAGATACAAAATATTCTGGTCGAAGTAAAGAAAACCAGCTCCGTTCCATTTTCTACTTATTGTGTTTGACGTAAAGTTTAAATCGAATTGTTTTAAAGAGGTGTCACAGTTTGTATTGCAATAGATAAACGTTTTTTAAGGTTTTTCGTCAGGAAATAATAGGTCCTTAATTTTTTGGCTTAGTTTCATACAACATTTATGTATAAAGACTAGCTGTGCCCCGCGGTTTCATCCGCGTGGATTTTGATTCATGCTTCGTGTAGCGCAACCCTAATATTTTCAATAAATAAAAGTAGCCTTAGTTACTCCTTGAAACACCAGCTACCTACCAGTGAAAGTCCCGTTAAAATCGGTCCAACCGTTTCAGAGATTACCCGGAACAAACAGATAGACAGACAGACGGACAACCAGACAGACAGAGAAAAATGTGGTTTTTGTGTCTCAGTAGCGTGTATACTTTAATATGCATTGAGTGAAAAGCTGTTATTTTGGAATTACAAACAGACACTTCAATTTTATTTATCTGTATAGATTTAAATTCATTTTCAAAGAGAACTAAGTAGATAAATAATATTTTATTATTTTTTTAATTAATAACTTGAATACACTGGTGTTTATAATCGTACTCGTAAAGTGAGTGTTTTAACACCGATAACAAAGTTATGACCCCTCTTTAAGACACAATTTAATCTTTACTGTCAAAAATATCAGAAAATCACATTTTAAGGTAAAAAGTAAACGCATTTCATATCTTAATTGGTATCAGGTATAAGAGAAGCGAAGAACGTGGTGAATACCATCCAAGTGACAGCAAGCAAAGATTGCTGGTTGTCAGGCTCACGTGGTTGTGGTGGCGGTTGCGGGCTATCTGGTTGTTGGTTGTCTGGTTGCTGGTTGTCTGGTTGCGGGTTCGCTTCTGGTTGCGGCTGTGGTTGCGGGTCGGCTCGCCTCGGCTCGGCCGGGTTCACGTGCAAGTCGCGAAAGAAACCAATTTGGTGTCTGTAAATATTGTAAATATATACATATTTTCATGCCTATATTCCTCGAAGGGGTAGGCAGTGTACTTATAGTACGCCCACGTTTCGCCTTGTGTAAGTCCCATGAAATAGGGGCGAGCCTATTGCCATTAACCGGGCAGTAATCCTAGCTGTGATCTGTTCGTGGATGTTCTGCTGTTGGAATCAATTATCGTTACAGTGCCTGGGATTCTGTAAAAGGGATGAATGATGTGATTTTGTTTAATTTATTGTTTTTGATTTGAATTGAAGCTATTATATATATCTACTATTTGTGTTGTGTAGCTTTAACAAATGTAATTGGTTCGCCGTTTATGTTAAATAAATAAACAAATCTCTCAATAAATAAATACAGGACTCCGCACTGCTACTGGGAAATTACAGATGGAAAAATCCAATATCACCTAATTACGTTGTTACTTGGCAAATTACGGGGTGAGTGTAATTTTAAGTAAGTACTGTATAGATGTACAGATATAGATTAATGCTACGTCGCATTATTTATGTATGAAAAATAAATTCTTCATATTCTTCTTCTATTTACCAAAAACCTTATGAATTTGAGGATCAAGTAGATATAATCACCTAAATAAAGTAAATTGAGACATGTAACGATAAATTATCTTCGTTGTTTTTTTGTCAGACAATTTGTCCTCGGCGAGTTCACTAACTGTTATTATCACTTTTTGCGCCATGTTTTCATAATTTAAACAGCAAAAAACAGGAAGAGCATTCAAATTAAGTTTTGAAACGATATGAAAAGGAGGAATTGGGATTTTCAAGTAATAAAATCTATTATAAGTCTATTTTAACTAAATATTACAATAAAAACCAATTAAGTATACTGGGAAGAGCTTGCAGTCTTTTGGAAGGCTTCTCTCAAGTTAACTCTCCTACCACTAAGTTAAGGCTACATAATGTTCTACACTTTGAATAGGACAAGAATATAACATTCCCACTCATAGTTTCACATTGCGCCTTGAAAGACGCAAATTATGGTGAGAAAATAATCTTGTTTACCTGCGATTTGTGTACATATAACCTTTATTCGTCGTTGGCGAAATTGAAGCAAAGGGTTTTATCAGCCTAGTAGCATCGCGAAGTCCGCACGTCTAGAAGTGTTTTGATCAGTGTTGCCAGACGTCCCGATTTTTAAATCAAAATTAAATGGCCCGCGCGGGACAGGCTCAGTCCCGCTTTTCGGAGATAACTCGAGACGAATAGTCTATATAACGATAAAGTAAATCTGATATAAAATATTATATTTTTATTGAAACAGATTTTCTATAGTTACTTTTGCTATCTATTGTGACGTAAACGTAATTCAAATAAAAAAATAAATATTTGAAACTTCTGATTATGTACGTTTTTTACTATGTGTGTTTTTTTCGACGGAAGAATCCCGCTGTTCATTCCAAAACTTTCAAAATCCTGACTTGGCAACAGAAAATACTGGCATCGCTGGTTTTGATAGATACTGAAGGGATCGCTATAGGCCGGACTTCGCGGTGTACAACGATTATGAGTGTACAACGAAGATAGCGAATAGGGGGGCAAGTTGGTCTAAGTCAGACACATGTCAACCCTATATACAATGAGGTGAGGTGGATGGTACTCACAGGTATCCTGCAGCGGCCAGCAGCAGCACGAGCAGCAGCCTCGCGGGACTACCATAGAGGTAGACCAGCGACAGTAGGATGGCGAGGCGAGAGGCTGCGTACAGGTGGTCCAGCCAATCGCGGCCCGCGCCTTCCTCCGCCTCCTCCGGGGCCGGGGCCGGGGCTGGGGCCGGGGGCGCCGGGGCCGGGGCCGCCGGGGGACCCGCCGGGGCTGGTGTGCCCGGCGCGCGCCATCTGATTCACCATACACATTTAAAACGACGAAAGCCACACAGTCACGTGCATCGTGTTTACAGAGGGGTAAGCATAAGTAGGTAGGTAGGTTAGCAACGAAAAGGAACACCGTGGAGTTTAGTCGGTGCGAGTCCGACATAACGCTTCCGCTGACCCCGCGGCCCTTGGTGTATCCCTTTATGTGGTCCGGCGTAGGTACATACGATTTGGTATAGACACACACACGACACGAGTGTATTTAGTCATTTCAAATGGTAAGCACTGCTTATTTACTAATATAATAATAATAAACGGAATATACGCCCCTGAAACCATCCTCTTCCACCGGGTCCGAACCGAGTTTCGGCCATAGCTAAGGCCGTCAATCGCATGTCACATGGTATAGTGTGAGTGTGTCCTTATAAAATACATGTGACATTAGTTGACTGTGCTAAGACCCACGCTCGGCTTGAGCCCGGCTTGGTCTAACGCGAGTCATAATTTACTCGAAGAGTTAACAATAGGGTTTTGTTTGACATGTTTAAAACGATGTGTTAGAACGTCAACGTCGTAGTGTGTTATCTTTAATCAACCTCAACGCAATTCCGAAAAAGTAGAAATACATTTTAAATACAAAATATTTGTATCGAGACGCGACGCGACGTGATGTCGTGAACAATTAGTAAGACTCAATATTCTTATTCTGTCTAATGGCTATCAGTGAGAATTAAGGCCAATTAAGATCGTATTGTCCTTGAACAACTTGATCGATTAGTAAAGGATCGGATTGGATGTAATCACGAGCGCTGAAATCGGCAAATTATTTTCTCAAAAGACCAGGAAGAGATTATGTTTTAATATTTTTAATTTGATACGTTCCACCTTCAGATGCCCTGCGCGGAATGTGTTCGCCTAATCTAATAAGTCTGCATACATACATATGCTCACGCCTGTATTCCCCGAGGGGGTAGGCAGAGGTGTTGTAATAACAACACCCACTTTTCACCGAAGATGATTAAGTACCAACGTGACAGATGGTGAGTCTATCGCCGTCTCAGGCACTATACGTCATTGAATTACTTCTCAGCAGTGGCGTGCATTGCATATAAGCAAGTAAGCAGAAGTTATAATTTGTGATCACTGAATACACTCGTGTCGTGTGTGTGTGTTTATGTTCGTATGTGTATATTTGACAAGACGTACGTACCTACGCCGCGTCACATAGGTATGTACTGAACCTGCCTACCTACCTACTTATTGTTTATGCCTACCCCTCTGAAAATCCAATGCACGCCCCTGCTTCTCAGACTTATACAGGTTTCCTCATGATGTTTTCCTTCACCGTAAAGCACGTGGTGTTTATTCACTGCACATAATTTTTTATAAAAACTCATTGGTACAGACGCTGCTATTTATACCGAAAAAAAGCGGTGTGTTGTCAGTCGTGTAATTTCCTATATTCCTATGATTATACTGCAATGTGGTAACCAGTATAGATACCAGTGTAGATAATGAACAATGATGTCATCAGTTCAAAGATGAGAACGATTCAAGGTTCTCTGTGGGCGCGACACATCACCATACGTGGGAAATACTATAATTTGTACGTTACACTTAGATGCGCCACCCTTCAAAAGATCGCAGTTAAATAATGCTAACTTTGAGTACTGTCGTGTTCCTGCTGTGAATAAAATCACCAGAGGGCTAAGTGCGAGTTTTACACCGCCGCCGCCGACACAAGTCGGGATCGGAACAGTCTCTGTCGGCCTAAAGATGACACTATTGTGAGCCCATACAAATCTGCATTTACGTCAATGCGATCACTTGTGACGAGCCTGGGATTTGAACTTGTATCGTTTGCTTAGCAGGCGACTGCTCAAAGCCCACGACCACCACGGATCTCTATATTCAAACTGTGCTATTTATTCGTAAGAATTATAAATGACTTACAAGTTGGCATATTGCTGCATATACTGCATATAGGCTTGCTGCATCATCATCATATGATTGGCGAGGAGAGCTGGGTCGTTGGGGACTGGGAGGTATCCTTCCCCCAAGTTATAATTCGGGTAAGGAGGAACCCGGCCGTAGTTATTGACGAAGGAAGTCAAATAATTTTGCATTTCTACCGTGTGGTTTTGGTCATTTTGTCTTGTTTCTGGTCGGTTCACTTCGGGGATAGGTTCGACGTTTCTGCGTCTAAGCCCGTCTGTGCTCGGCTGGGGTTCTTGTGGAGGCGCTTCGGGCATTGTTCGTTTCGGCGTGCACACTAGGTGCATAGTATGCGCGATTTGGCTCTCGTAGGTTCTAAGGATGTCCTTTAGAACTATGGTGTCGTCTAGAAGTTGGCCTGAGTATATTATCTTTTGTTCGTCAGTTTTCTGCGAATAAAGAGACAATTTATTTAGATAATACAATAGTTTTTCATGCAAATCAACTGTGGAGGATTGTTTATGAGATGTACAAAGTCCACACATACATGTTTACTATCATTGTTATTATTTCTGGAATTTTATTCAAGCAGACATTGTTAGTTGGTACTTAAGTACCTTCGAATCTTTTTATATATAAAAATGAATCCCAATTTACCTTGGTTACGGCATCACGCGTAAACGGCTGGATAGATTTTAACGGGACTTGCACTGGCAGATAGCTGATGTTTCAAGGAGTGATTTAGGCTAATTTTATTAACAAATACAGTGTGAAACTAAATCTACGCGGGTGAATCCGCGGGGCACAGCTCGTATTTAATATAAATGCTAGCGTAGACTTAGTTTTATGCTTTAACAGCGGAACCTTAATGTGTCGTTTAAATAAAAGTAGCCTAAGTTACTCCTTGAAACCTCAGCTATCTGCATGTGAAAGTCGCGTTAAAATCGATCCAGCTGTTTTGGAGATTAGCCGGAAGAAACAGACAGACAGACGGATAGAAAGATATTTTTTTTAGTTCAGTTTCTTATATAATTTCATATGCAATTAGTGAAAAGCTGTTATTTTGAAATTACAAACATACACTTCAATTTTATTTATCTGTATATATATAGATACAGAAGATATAAATTGTTGCGTATAATGAAATTAAAAAGGTTTTATTTATTACCCGACTTACTTCAAATTCATTTAAATAAATAAAATAGTCGGGTTTTAGTTTTTCTAACATTAATTGAGCTACGTGTGGCAACAAAATTTTTTTAGACAGATTGAATACTTTAAAATAGCTAATGGATAGTTTAAATTGTATAAAACGTATTGCAATCAAATCGTTTCGCTTGAACTGAGATCAGCGGTAACTCAGCACGACGGTTGCAACACTAGCAGAGTAATGCCTATTGGGCTCACTGGAGCGGATCACATTATAAACAGAATTAGGAGATTTGGTATGAAGCCTATTTGTTCGTTGCTTGTAGGAATGGCTTGCCAAACTTTATATTTAAAATTATTGTCGCGGAACCCTTATATTTTAAATAAATAAAAGTAGCCTAAGTTACTCCTTGAAACATCAACTACCTGCCAGTGAAAGTCCAGTTAAAATCGGTCCAGCCGTTTCAAAGATTACCCGGAACAAACAGACAGACAGAAAGACAGACAGACGGACAGAGAAAATTTTTAAAACTTGGTTTTTATAGTCAGTAGCGTGTATACTTTCATATGCATTTAGTAAAAAGCTGTTATTTTGGAATTACAAACAGACACTTCAATTTTATTTATCTGCATTGATGTGGTGTGATGTAGAAGAAATTATATAAAATTCATATGCAATAACAAAATAACTCACAGTGTTTGTATAACGACATGATATGATTTCTTGCCGGTTCTTCTCAGAAGGCTAGTTTCCGAACCGGTGGTAAATTCCTCGACTTTCATAAGTGCCTTACCAGGGCCTACACTGAATAAATCATTTTCATTTTCATGAAATACCGAGTGGTTGTGAGCCTCGCGAATTGTAGTTAAACCTTATCGAAACTAAATAATTGCTGTGAAATTAATTATATCGATACCTATACACACATACATACGCCTTCTAATATCATCACACACACATATAACATTTACAGCTGAAGTTACACTAACCGCTTACTGAGAAACTGCTTGGATATTGACCTGCCGCGTTATTCACTAAGGTTTCTCAGCGTTGAACTCGACGACGAGCGTTGTTTCAATTATAGAAAATTTATACATAATACATATGAAAATGAAAATGGTATCTTTGAAATCCACACTCGAAGACAACGTGGCAGAATAATTAAATTATTGGCGCCGTCACGAGTTATGAGCGCTGGCTTTGACTGCATGTTCCCATACAAAGTGGAAATATGAAGGCGATATCGTCAACGAACCTACACTTGGGGTACAGTTCCAGTGACCACATCAACTTGCAACTGTCTCTTATCAGACTACTAGCGGGCGGCACGCGGTTTCACCCGCGTAGTTCCCGTTCCCGTGGGAGTACGGGGATAAAATATAGCCTATATTAATCAGTGATAATGTAGCAATCAAATGGTGAAAGAATTTTTAAAGTGGTTCCAGTACTTTTTGAGCCAATTTGTTACAAACATACATACAAATCTTTCCTTTTTATAATATTATATTAAGTAGTATAGATTAAAAGAGGCTTAATGAACCAACAGCTGTGCAAACGAATATAGCCATTTGTTTGTGATAGTGGATTGTGACGTATCGCAGCTTATTTCTCTGTCATGGTCTAATGTTGTTGGCTAAATCTATACAGATATATAAAATTGAAGTGTCTGTTTGTAATTCCAAATTTATAGCTTTTCACTAAATGCATATGAAAGTATACACGCTACTGACACTAAAAAAACTAAGATTTAAAATTTTTCTCTGTCTGTCTGTCTGTTTGTTCCGGGTAATCTCTGAAACGGCTGGACGGATTTTAACGGGACTTTCACTGGTAGGTAGCTGATGTTTCAAGGAGTACCTTAGGCTACTTTTATTTATTAAAAATATTAGGGTTCCGCAACATGAAGTAATAAATAAACACACACACACTTATTTCCAAAAGCTGTCTGGATGCTAAATGTAAGATAATGTACCTATTTATCGTAGAATACTTATCAGTTATCAGTAAATCACTAACACTGAATAAAATGGCATTGATAAGACATGCTAGAATACAATGGAAAATAATATAACAAATGCACAATAATATTTTCCAGAAAGGTCAAATTCGGAGCACTCGTAACCAAAGGAAGTGTATGAAGACATGCATGAATGTGGATGAAGCGACAGAAGTATGTCAGGATCGTAGCATGTGGCCAACGGTGGTCTCTGCCTACCCCCATGGGATACAGGCGCGAGCATATGTATTTATGTTAAGTTAAACTTTTTTAACACCTTTGTTAATTACAATGCAGAAAATTTTATGATTATTTAATAGTTTTTGATAACTACTCTATTTGCTCTTTATAATCATTTTGTTATTTTGTTTTTTTATGTCAGTCATCATCTGCCTGGCCTTATCCCATGTATTTGGGGTCAGCACTTGATCCAACCCGATGTGGCTGATTACCTGATTTTTATACGAAGCGACTGCCATCTGACCTTCGCAACCCCATTTAGGAGGAAAATCTGTGATGGGTTAAACCAGTTGTCAGATTATTTTTAGGCCTCCGACTGACCTGTAACGATTGCCAAAGATCTTAAATTGGCAACCGGGACCGACGGCTTAACGTGCTCTCCGAGGCACGGAGGAAACTCGGGCGGTCACCCATCCAACTACTGGCTAGGCGTATGGTTGCTTAACTTTGCTGATCGCATCATATGCGCAATAGCAACAGTGCCACGAGCCCCTCATTAATTTTTATGTCAGTACCATATATAATTTCATATGCATTTACTGAAAAGTTGTTATTTTGGAATTACAAACAGATACTTCAATTTTATTTATCTGTAAAGATGTACAGATAATTTGATTTGATTTAAACTTATTATTATACTTTAAGCCACAGAGTTTATTTGTGTATCCTAAACAAATCTCAGAAACATATAATTACTTCAACAACAAAAATATGTCCTTACCTACACAAGTATAGAAATTGATAAGTTTTCTAAAAGAAATTCGCAAAGAAATTTTATTTTTACCGGCGAGTATTTGCGGACAACATAACGAAAACAGGGATACAAGACTTTCAAACGTACGATTTTCTTATGTGAAAAGTGTGCAAGTATAAAGGTAGCTTATTAATACTGTCAATATATGAGATAGTTACCTAGTAAACTAAAAAGTACCCGCGTTTATTATTCAATCACCAACTCCATTCAGTAGATTAAGTTTAGTAGCGTTTCGATATTACTTACAGGATTATTTGGGTATACTTCAGAGAGATGTCCCTTCAGCTCACGAACAGTCCATGATGACTGACATTCAATATTTTGATCCTCAATTTGTTGATTTGGCGCTTTAACAATCAACGTCACATTATCTGGTATCATTTTCAATTTGGATCATCCAATTATCGCGGTTTTAGATTACAAAACTCGTGATACGACACTGTACATACAATGGAAAACACACAACGCGAATTTATTCTTCGCAAAAACTAAAAAATCATAATGACGCAACAATCAGATATTATTAAATAGTTTATTTTCTGCCACTATGACTATACTACACGTAATGAATGACCAAAATAATTAATTCGATGTAAATAAATACTACGTAAAATAGATGGCCCCCCAACTTGTCAATTTGCCCGTGAAATTATCTGTCGTATTCTGATTGGTCCAGCGCGGGTCAGTGACGTCATACAAGGTGTTGTCATGTTTAAAACTAAAAATAATCAAAAGTACTGCAACGACTAGTATTTTAGCAAAAACATAAGAAAATAAATACTTTGATATAATAGCTGAGAAGAAAACTATGAGATGTAATTTTTCATGAAAGAAGTTATTGTTTTCCCATCCGTTTTAGTGGTTTCAATGTTGGGTTCAATTTGAGTTTCATTTAGTTATTTGAGTAAACGATAAATCTCAAATACGATTAAACCGAAACAAATTTTTCAGCTAACGGCCTACAAAGAGCAAAATTTTGAATGAGCGGGCCCTGTTTCAGTCAGAGGCTCACCGAGAACTTATTACATAGGTAAAGAAAAATTTCGCTTTTGATTAATTCGTATAAGGGTAAACTAAATGTTTACTACTCGGGATTTATGTATGCCAAAATTGTGTCAAACTCAAATTTATCTGTCAACTGTCATACTAAATATATAACCACAACCAGAATGTAACCCAAATTCCAAACTTACTAATACAAACAAACAAAATTTTATTCATAGAAAACAGAAACGTTGTATTAAATCAAACTCATGCCAAAGCAGTGTTGCTTAATATCCTAACCTCCTTTACAATACCACCGTAAAAGCTATATTATTAGAGAACCCAGTGAAACCATTTCGCTCTCGTATCAAATAGCATTTAGCTGATGAGTGCAGATTACGAGTTATTATAACTATCAAAAT
Organism: Watsonalla cultraria; assembly: GCA_964035505.1. Lineage (NCBI taxonomy): Eukaryota > Metazoa > Arthropoda > Insecta > Lepidoptera > Drepanidae > Watsonalla > Watsonalla cultraria. Next base: position 6,998,040 of record OZ037736.1, on the reverse strand, counting down.
ATGGGCGTTACAGTGTAAGAACCTTACATTTATATGGTTGAGTTATTTTTACAGTGTATATTATAATTGTGGCTATAATATTTACAGATTACAGCAATATCCAGTGCCGGAGAATCGTACCGGTACCCATGTAATAGAGTTGCTGACCAAACGAATCTTAGCCCTAGGAGCCTCGCAACAAGGACAGTTTTTAGTTGATTGTGAGAGTTATTTATCACACCCCACTATGGGTAAGTTAAATATTTAAACGTTAACTGTCAACTTGCAAGATATAACATTTTTGAGAAAATGGTATAACAGCATAATACACCGCCTATTTCTTCGTCTGCATATTTATTAACTACATGTACCGTCAAGAGTTATGAGCTCGCAATAAAAATGGTAGGGATATTCTGCATGTTTTCATTCGTCCGTGCCATACATATAGACAGAGGCAGATTGATAAAATGACCCTTTACATCATCGTCTCCCCCGTCCCTTGCTAAAGCCGGCACTAGCCTTAAACATGACCCTAAATAAAATAACTCAGATCTAGCTCCCTAGCTCATCCCCCAGCAATGCCCTAAGTCGAGCTCTGAGCCCTTGGGTCTCGTCCTTTTGGCCAGATAAGCAGAGGAGGTAATGCCCCCCTACTTATAAGTAGTTTATATTGTAAGATAACCCTTATGTATTAATATGCATACATACAGATCTGTACTCTTGTTGTTCTGGTATTCCTGCATGTATCCATCATTCTCTTGAACTAATCAACATATTGTCTTCCCGCAGGCTCTACAAAAACAGTACACATTCTTCACAATTCCGAGCAGCCAGCGTCAGTGTTCTCGATCTTAGAGAGTGGCACGAAGAATATACATGTTGTCGCGGACGGCTTGTTTGATCTCTTCATGATGAAGCTATCGCAGCATTATACGTCCAAGAAACAGACTAAGATTGAGAGTAAAGGCCCTCGGTTTGAGCTCGGTGATTTCTGCATCAAGCTCGGATCAGTTACTATGAATCAGAGCTTTAAAGGAGTTTTGATTGAGGTTTGTATGCTATCTCTAAACATAGATGATATCCCTATCCCTACTTATATTATAAATGTGAAAGTAACTCTGTCTGTCTGTTACGCTTTCCCGTTTAAACATCACAACCGATTTTGATGAAATTTTGCACAGACAATTTTTAGACCCTGAAAAAGGACATAGGCTACCTTTTATTTAATAAAAATATTAGGTTTCCGCGACCATAAGGATGAAACTAAATCTATGCGGGTGAAACCATGGGGCACAGCTTGTAGTATATAATAGAATTTTAGAAAAAATATCATTTTTTTATTTGGTTTTTGCATGAAATCTATAAATAAATATATATGCTCATGCAACCCCAGAAAGGTCCCCAAAAGGGGGAAACAAAGCTACAACACCCACTTTTCACTTGAATGTGACAGGGCCGAGTCAATCCCAGTCTTAACATACAGCACATATGTCTTTAAATTACTTCTCTCTTATGCAGATTTGCCACGGTATATTTTTCTGCACTGTAGAGGAGTGGAAATACTTTATTTAAGGTTTTAGAAAAACTTATCAGTACAGGCCTCTGGGATTTGAACTTGCGTAGCAGACGACTGCTCAAATACCCATTACACATTAAAATAAACTTTTTAAGATATATACTATTTATAATATGAAATGTATTTCCAATTCAATGATGTATGTGAGAAAGGCTTTCAATTAGGTAAGGAAAAAGTCCTATATTATATCCTATATTCTGACAATTTTAAAGTACTTTGTTAAAGTCTAAACAATAGAAGATACAATTTTTAAGTAAATTTTTTAGAATAAAAACATGATTCGACAACATGATTATGTAACAGTTATTAGAGTGACTAATTTAAACGTTGTAAATCAATTCCAGGTGGAATACCGTCCCTGTGTGATGGCGAATGCAGTGTGGGGTCTTCTTAGAGAGCTGGTCCAAGGGTTAGTGGGACCGTCGGTGCCGGTACAGCCACCTCAGCACTTACTCAGTAGAATGAACGAGATCTACATGCCTATAGACACTATATATCAATACTTAGAACATTTTAGTGCGTACAGAAAAACTACCGGAATGAGGAATGCGTAAAAGTTGCTTAACTTTTGTCAATAGATGACGTTAGTTGTCGGAAAAAGTCGATACAAGAAAATTTTGTTAAATTTAAGTAATTGCGTGCGCAATCAGACGGCTTCCCTAGTTATAAGTAGGTAAGTTTAAGATAAGTTTATAAGTATATTTATAAGAAAAAATTAAAATCTTTTTATGAATTTTGTGATTAATTTATTACATACTCTCATATAAACACAGCATAACAATACATTCATTACTCGTAAGTACCTCTAGTTAAAACTATCAAACACTATCAGAAATTATGGCACTAATGCATTGCATTTATTATAAGCACTTACTCTGGTATAACGATATAAATAAACTGACAGATTGTGAGTCAGATTCGCGCACATAAGGTCCCGTACCATCTTATATGTATACATATACACTAGCTGTGCCCTGCGGTTTCACCCGCGTAGATTTAGTTTCATCCTTGTTGTCGCGGAACCCTAATATTTTTAATAAATAGAAGTAGCCTAAGTTACTCCTTGAAACATCAGCTACCTACCAGTGGAAGTCCCGTTAAAATTCGTTCAGCCGTTTCGGAGATTCCCGGAACAAACAGACAGACAGACAGAGAAAAATTTTAAAACTTGGTTTTTCAGTGTCAGTAGCATGTATACTTTCATATGCATTTAGTGAAAAGATGTAATTTTTTTATTACAAACAGACACTTCAATTTTATTTATCTGTATAGATATATAACTCAAAGGTGACTGACTGACTGACTGACATAGTGATCTAGCAACGCACAACGGCTGGGCCTGTCTCACGCTACGCTAGTAGAAACGATACAAAATGTGCGGGAATGACATATGTCACGTGATTGATTTATGTCCTCTCCATACATTTTGTATCGTTTCTATTAGTGCAAGCGAGAGAATGTTAAGTACTTTGTCTAGGCCTTATCTTATTAGACATTGAAAACGCATATTTATAAAAACAATAACGTGTCAACAGAATATTTATAAAACATCGTTTGTTCATGAACAATGTCAACAAAACAAGGAATCTTACCTGACACATACTACTTATTACATTAGTAGATATTTCACCAGAGGCCAAGCTTCATAGTCGCACTGTAAGTGCACTCACACACACACGCCGCCACATCCCCGCGTACTCACGCGCCATAGTTAGTACTCTGTCGAAGCGTGTGTGAACCTGTACGTGTAGTAGCTTGTGTGAGTGAGGTGCTTACTCTCTGTTGGAATATATACATGGAATATATAGTTATATTATATTCTGTGCTGAAAATACGATAGGACCTACTTGCAGCAGATATTGAAGACTTTATACGCGTGAAATGAAAGTGGAGTGGTATTTTTTAACTTTCGCTTTGTTGGTAGATTCGATTACTGGTAAGTTAATTTAATATTTAAAAACAATAAAAAATATATTATTACTAGCTGTGCCCCGCGGTTTTACACGCGTAGAGTTCATTTCATGTGTGACCCGCGGAACCCTAATGTTTTTTTAAATAAAAGTAACCGAAGTTACTCCTTATATCATCAGCTATCTGCCAGTGAAAGCCCCGTTAAAATCCGTCCAACCGTTTCGGATATTAGCCGGAAAAAATAGACAGACAGACAAAGAAATTTTTTAAAAATTGCTTTTATTATGTCAGTGGCTTACTTTCATATACATTTAGTGAAAAGCTGGTATTTTGGTGATGATATGGTACCTACTAGAGTTAGTCAGCTGATTGCAAAATATTTTGGTAGTAATGATATAGTGCACGAAGTACCAGGCGCACATGACGTACAAGGAGTTAATTCCAGGAATTATCTACATTAACACAACATGCGGCCAGGACTTGTCCGGCAGGGTGGGCTACGTGCACGAGGGGAGAGATCACGTGACCATGTACCCTTGGATCGGGTATATGTTCTATTCAAACCCTACAGGCTAGTTATAACTATACGATTTCTACACTAATATTACAAAGAGGAAAGATTTGATTGTTTTTTGTTTGCATTGAATAGGCTGCGAAACGTATTGACTGATCTTGAAAATTCTTTCAGCAATGAATAGCTACATCATCAGCGAGTAGCATAGGCTCTATTTTATCCCCGCACTCCCACGGGAACGGGAACTACGCGGCTGAAGTCGCGTAACGTTCGCTAGTTTTTAATAAAGAACTGTGGTGGCCCAACAAAATCCCAGCGTTCTGTTCCAATGAGTATTAACTACTAGACTTTTCTTTATGTTAATTTTTATCGACATTTGTACATTGGAACTGTGTCCATGGGCATACATTTCTCAAATGATTTATTTTGTGTTTTTTTTTTTAATTGTATAATATTTTTGAAAAGAGTAATTACTGAGTTTCTTGCCAGGTTCTTCTCAGTAAAAGCAACCTTCCGAACCTGGCGGTTGCATGTATAATCCTGTAAATTGTGTCACTCTGACGATTTGAAAGTGCTTTGTATAAAGTCTAATCGAATAAAGATATTTTTGACTTTGACTTTGACTTTGACTATTTATAAAAACTTGAAAGTACAGTGATGAAACCATGAGCTTTGTCCAGATGGGAACCTGACTAAAATTTGTAGCTATTAGTACCTGAGATGGCTATGGGCTACATTGCATGAACTAAATGCACCTATTTACAATCCACAGAGAACCTATTCTCAATCCCAGTTGTACTGATCACGAGACAGCTAGTGATTGGGTCAGCTGCCGACCTGGACAAATATCCAAGACTTGAGATCAGGTAATAATCTTTATCAAGAGCTTTTGTGGCCGTAGGGTTCGTGCAGTCACCCTCTACGAAACGCAAGTTTAAATCTCAGCAGGGAGCTGTACCAATGAGATTTTCTAAAAAACTTATGTGCAGTGATTTCACACTACATGCTTTACGGTGAAGGAAAACATCGTGAGTAAACCTGCATATGTCTGAAAGTTATTTCTAAGTCGTATGTAGGTATACTGCCAGTTAAAGAAAAGGTGTCTGTCATGACGTATAAGGACGTCAAAGAGCTGGCACTGGACAGAGACAAGTGGAAAGAGTTGCATCGGTTACACCGACAAGAGTCTCATTACTCTTAAATTCATGATGATGTATACTGCCTCTTCTGGCTCTTCATCATCATAGGTGAAAAGTGAGTGTTGTTATTATAATACCTCTGCCTAGCTCTCCGGGGAATACAGGCGTGAGCATGCCTATGTAAGATCGCAGTCAAATGTCTTAGAATAATGTTGTGTTCTTGTGGTAAGTACACCCATAATTTTTTATTTTTTTAGGGCTCGATCCAGGGTAGTCCTCGGCAACAGCTGCAGAGGGCAGTCAATACCAATTCTAGAGTATACATACCACAGGGACTATCTTTCAAAGACCTACAGTGCATTGGCCTTGATACAGCTCAACACAACTCTGTTGAGGAAACGTAAGTTTACACAAAAGGTATATCTATATCTATACATCTATACAGATTAATAAAATAGAAGTGTCTGCTTGTAATTTCAAATTAAAGTATGTATGTACGGTACTCACTTAAAAAAAACAATTTTTATATTTTTTCTCCGTCTGTCTGTATGTTTGGGATAATCTCTGAAACGCTAGCCTAGATTTTAAAGGGACTAAATTTCACTGGCAGATAGCTAATGTTACAAGGTAAAACTGAAGTAGTTTTTATTTAAAAGAACAAGAGTATATAAATAAAAATGTGTAAAAAAAAATGTTTCAGCTTTAAATCCAATCTGCGCACCGCCCGCCGTACAGATGTTCGACACATCACAAGTATACGCTATTCGATTATCCGAAAGTGAGTTTATACGTTACAACTTCATGGGATATTTTTATACATACACTAGCTGTGCACCTCGGTTTCATCCGCGTAGATTTAGTTTCATCCTTATTGTCGCGGAACCCTAATATTTTTATTAAATAAAAGTAAATTACTCCTTGAAACATCAGCTACCTGCCAGTGAAAGTCCCGTTAAAATCCGTCCAGCCGTTTCAGAGATTACCCGGAACAAACAGACGGACAGAGAAAAAAATTTAAACTTGTTTTTTTTTGTGTCTGTAGCGTACTTTTATATGCATTTGGTGAAAAGCTGTAATTTTGGAATTACAAACAGACACTTCAATTTTATTTATCTGTATAGATTTGCTTACCATATTCCCCGAAGGGGTAGGCAGAGTTCATGCAATAGGGGGCGAGCCTATTGGCATTAACCGACCACTTATCTAGAGTCCGGATGTTACTGGGAAATTACACATTGAAAAACGCATAACAGTTTGTCTCTTTTGGATCGAACCCAAGACCACCAGGCGAACAAGGCAGTAGGTACTTACTATGTCTATAAATAAAATGCATGTCTGCTTGTAATTTCAAATAAAATGCAGTGAAAAGCTGTTATTTGAAATTAGTGAAATGAGATATTAAAAAAAAATCTTAATTCATATTTGCATTAGTATGCTTGTATGTATGTAAGAAATTTTCTTTCTTTGCAGCTTGTACAAATCCGTACATACGAGTGTACAGGATGGAGTTTGTAGGTCTTCAGGATTGTGAGGTGTTCTATAGAAGGACTGAGGTGAGTTCGTCGAGAGAGGTTCCGTACCTCGATAGCAAAAAAAATACCCTTATAAGATCCCTTTGTCTATCTGTTCGTTAAGACATTTTATTCATGAACGTTCACTGATAGTATTAACTTGTGTCATTTAAAGAAACGAGTGAATAGGCTTTATAACAAATTAATTACTCCAAGTTCGGTGTTGTTGATCAATCACAATGATTTTTTTTTTTTTTTTTTTTTTGAGGTGTCTCTTGCAGATTAAACTCCGGGAGTCATTTCTGCTTAACCGGACAATGGCGAGACTAATTAAAGCCTCCAGCCAGGCGCAAAGCTTTAAGCAACACAGCTAAGGGCGCCCCATAGTGGGGCTCGGACCTCGGCTTAGGGCGTTGCTGGATCGCGAGCTAGGGAGCTGGGCTGGACTGGGTATATTATTTATGGTTTGGGGGTTTGAATTTACATGCTCGGCGCGGGCCGGCATATTCAAGGGTCGGGGGGAATACACACAATGATAAAAAATTATAAAAAAATGCATTTGATATATATAATACGGAAATATACTTTCAACAGCGCGATTTAAAAAGGTATAACGACATCTTGTGATAAATAGCTGAACTAACTGGGTGAAAGGTATTATACGTTTAACATAAGCTATTATCGAGCAAGCGAGATCTATCGTCGACTTTTGGCGGCAAATGTGCAACTTCGGGTATTTGATGTGTTTAACAGTTGGATATGGAGAAGATGTGGCCGACTCACACGACGTGCGCACGTGCAATGTCGGGCCACAAGTGCGTGTGGCCCGCTGGGACTGTACTCCTCATGAAGGACGGGGACAGGTGGAGGCTGGTAGGCACTGACACTATATACATTAGTTTAAAGGTATATTAACGCGTACAAGTTATGTATACACAGCGAAAAATTGTGAGTTTTACAATAAACTCATCATCACACTCATCTGAACGCTTGTTTCCGAACCGGTGTAAGTAAATTCTCGACATTCATAAGAGCCTTACCAGAGCCAGTTTTCTTAAAATCACCGTCACAAGTCACCGCGTCGACGTAAACGCAGATTTGTATGGGCTCACAATAGTGTCATGTTTAGGCCGACAGAGGCGCTGTTCAGATCCTATACAAACCTGCGTTTACGTCAACGCGGTGACTTGTGACGGCGGCAATGAAAAACTCGTACTAGGCCCTCAGTACCCCTATCACGAGTTTGCAACCGTTTTCCTAATCTACACTCGCTAGCGTCTCCGCCGAATATTTGTATGAGAAATTGTACAGCGCCTCCAAGCGGTGACGCGAAGAACTAAAATATGTCATACAAATATTGTCGGAGACGCTAGCGAGTGTAGATTAGGAAAACAGTGGCAAACTCGTGATAGGGAACAGGGCCTAAACTCAATAAATATGTTTCATTTTCTTTTTTTTTCATTTATCTCAAGTGTAGTTAGGATTCGGTGTGTTGGGTCCTGGGTGCGCTTCGCCGGCTCGGTTCTTGGACTACGGCCGCTACCGGCGCTGGGTGTGGCGCTCCGTGAGGAACATTGGACAACCAGCGCTCACACGGATCGCACCCGACTACCTCGTCCTTCGGAGATGTGAGCACATTACTTATATATGTAAAGAGGTTTTATATAGGTAAGAATGATAGGCAACGTGTGATCAGAAAAAAAAGAGAAGTAAAATGTGAGAGCCGTGGTGGACGCAAGTTCGAACCCCAGCGGGGCCTGTACCTATGAGTTTTTCTAAAAACTTATGTGATTCACAGTGATTTCACACCACGTGCTTTACGGTCAAGGAAAACATCGTGAGGAAACATGCATGTGATTTTTTAATTTAATAAATAATGAAGGATCTGTTCGTAATTCCAAATTGTATAACATCTATAGGTACACCCAAATAAATAAATTAAATTTAAAGTGTCTGTTTGTTATTTAAATTTCACAGCTTTTCACTAAATGCAATGGTACATACCTACAAGGGAATGATTCAATAAAAAGACCAATTTTTCTGTATTTTCTTTGTCGGTTTGATCCGGTTAATCTCTGAAACGGCTGGACCGATTTAATGAAGACTCACTGGCAACTACATGATGTTACAACGATTTACTTAGAGTACTTTAAAAAAAATAGGGTCTCGCGAAATGAAATAACCGCGGAGCCCAGTATAACGAACCTACGTTCAATATGGACACATGCTAAACCACAGCAACCGTATGACGGCTGCAAAACGACAACGGCCTAATACGGCCGAAAGTCGGCTCGGATTCGGCAGTGTCCAGCATCCTTATGCTGATTGTTGTAATGTTACAGCACTATCGGGATTACAGCGTCACGGCAATTGTGAGCCGGAAGAGATCAAGGCGGAAATATTCTCAGAGCGATCCAATCTGGCGCCCCCTGGCGACCTCGAACGGAGGATAAGATACAATGTAAATAGCTCTTTTGATAATTTATGCATACATTGTATACTACGTACGCTCACGCCTGTATTCACCGAAGGGGTAGGCAGACGTGATGTAATAACACCCACATTTCACCGAACATGGTTAAATGCCAACGTGACATATTGCGAGTCTATCGCCGTTTCAAGCACTATACGTCTTTGAATTATTACTCAGACATATACAGGTTTCCTTACGATGTTTTCCTTCACCGTAAAGCACGTGGTGTGAAATTACTGCACTTAAGTGTTTAGGAAAAACTCATTGGTACAGGCCCCGCTGGGATTTAAACTTGCGTCGCTTCTGCAGCAGGCGACTGCTCTAACCCCAAGGCGACGAGCATTTTTATTTTAGCAGCAGTGAGTAATTTATATATGTATAGATTTAATGAATATTGGTAAATTTCAGCTAACACTATACGCAAACATGGAATACTCGTGTATAACAATAGAAGCGGTATTCGCATCCAAAGTACCACGACCGTTCAGACCAATGATATTCCTTCGCCGATGGTGTACGAGGCCGTATCCACTATGTTACGACGCACAGCTGCTCGAAGTAGACTTATACATAGAAATATACTTCATACAAAGTGTTGAGTTGATTATATATGTATACGGGAAGGAGATTAAGTTTGTTGATACCAAGAGGTTTATGAATTACGAGAACCATAAGTGGGATATGGAACAAACCTCCACGGAACCTGTACCGACGACTCCCTACGACCCTTATGCTGATGTTTGAAGATTGTGAATTAATTTAAAAAATAACTTAGGCAAGGAAGTTTACAATTTAACCAAATCTAACGAAATGAATTTGGGTCGAGACTATCAATTAAAAAATATGTAAAAAGTGCGAGATTTTTTTTTTATTTGTCTTTGTTTTATTGATGATTTAGTTTCATCCTTATTGACGCGGAAGCCTACTATTTTTAATAAATAAAAGTAGCCTAAGTTACTCCTTGATACATCAGCTACCTGCCAGTGAAAGTACCGTTAAAATCGGTCCAGCCGTTTCGGAGATTACCCGGAACAAACAGACAGATAGACAGACAGACGGACAGACAGACAGACAGAGAAAAAAATTTGAAACTTGGTTTTTTAGTGTCAGTAGCGTGTATACTTTCACATGCATTGGATGAAAAGCTGTTATTTTGGAATTACAAACAGACACTTCAATTTTATTTATCTGTATAGATATAGATTTCAAATATGGTACATGGTATAACCGATACTCTGTTTTTTACTTAATCTATAATATATGTATAACATTATAAATATATTAGAAACAAAAATAAATGAAACGTTTCGTAAATATATATAACATAATTATAATATACTATGTATAAAATAAATGCAAGATTACCATATTTATTTAATAAAATGTCCTATAATACTTATTAATCAAATTATCATGCATAAAAATAAGAATCATCACAGAATTTCATAAATTGAATAACCATTTGAATGGTACATTATCACTGATTAATATAGGCTATATTTTATCCCCGTACTCCCACGGGAACGGGAACTACGCGGGTGAAACCGCGTGAAGTCCGCTAGTATTATATATATCCATGGTCCACACAGTGCACTACATTATTAGCCTCTCTCAATCTACCCTCTTTTGTTTTAAAAGGTTTTATTTGCCACACATCGTCTATGTTCAGTTTTTCTTCACCCTGTAACAAAATTACAACAATTATAATATCTTTTGGTGTTCAACAACGGCGACAGACGGATAAAAAATGCATTTTTTCACATAATTATAAAAAAAAAATTATTGCAGTAAAAACTTAATTATATACACAAGGAACAGTACTTAAAACTAATTAAAGGTAGAAAACTTGTCCCAAGTCGGTGTCTCTCGGGATCGTGCCAAGAAGGCTGGCAGCATTGCCACGTTGAATAGCAATGCTGATTCTCTGAGCGAGAAAAGCCCCAGCTCTCTTGTCATGAGAGGCTTCTACCAGACGACGTGCAAGCTCTTTGAAAAGCTGATGAGTATCCGGACCCCAAGGCCCCAAAGTTTCAACCGCAAACGCAGAAAATATGTATCCTTGACCAATGCAAGCAAAAATTATAATTATGTATCATGTAACTGACTTAATGCAATACATATATAGATACTAGCTCTGCCCTAGAATTCATCCGCGAGGAATAGTGATTTTTAATAATTTAGGCTAATAATTTTACAAATAAGTCATCAACAGCCTAAAAATTATTTAAAGATTCTAGCTTTAAGAATGACGATACTTCCAAGTCTTTTTTCGTATTAAAAAGTAGCCTATGGCGTTTCTCTGATTCTAGAGTGTCTATGTACCAAATTTCATTTGAATCAGTTCAGTTAGCTTGACGGACAGACAGACAGAGTAACTTTCGCATTCATAATATTAGAAATAAATTTTTGTTATTCAACGTGGCAACGCTGCCAGTCTTCTTGGCACGATCCCGAGAGACACCGATTTGAGCCAAGTTTTCTTTCTACCTTTAATCAGTTTTAAGTACTGTTTCTTGTATATATAATTAAGTTTTTATACAATAAATATATAATTTAGTAAGTATATCTTAATATGAATACCTTCATATCCATGTTCACAGCATCCTCCGGCGCTAAAACGATGAATGGTGTAGATTCAAAACTAAAAGCCAAACCGAAGTAGGAATATTTCTTTATTTCTTCCAAAAACAGCTCTTTAGAATACACTTTATTGGGATCACTGCCCATATCCGCTATGCTGTTCGACAGTACCTCATAATAATACCCAATCAACTCATCATAATATTGAACCCTCAAATCTTGAGACGTACACGCGTATATTGCGAATGCTAAGTCTAAAACAGGCGTAGCACATCTTGATAGTTGGAAGTCAATTATTTTTGCGTCCATCGGAGTACCATCTTGATACTTATAGAGGAAGTTATTCGTCCAAGAATCTCCATGGCTTATCACACCTGTAGCTTTCGTTTTCTTAGCAGCATTTATCATGTCCTGGTACCTTTCTGGGACTGCGAATTCCTTTACTTTATCAACGTAAATGGAATTAGGATATTCCTTTTCAACAGCATCGATTGCTATCCCGGATATCCTTTTCCAGAATCGTGAGTACCAATCCCAAAGCGACTCATCGTAGTATGTTTCGAAAACATAATCTTTGATTCTGTCAAATTCTTCCGGTTTCTGGTCCTTCATAGCGAAAGATAGAGCGTGGAATTGCGCAAGGATTTTAAAAGTTAATTTGCAATGTTCCAAATCTATTCCTTCTTGTCTTATTGCGCTACCAAAGCCGTGAATAGACTCATCTTCCAAGCATATAACATCATTTGTACCATCAGAATAGGTCAGGAAGATTTTAGCATACTTATCAAAAGGTTCTTTTAAATTTTTACTAGCTTGAAAAGTAAGTAGTTCAGGTAAAATTTTGGTGTAAAAGTTGATTTCGTTTCGGAAGAAATCATGGCTTCTGTATGTAAGTCTTCTTGATATGTTTTTAGGTATATTTTTAAGTATAACTTGGACATACTTGGGTATATTATTACAATCCTTGCCATATATTTTGATGCGTATCACTTCACTCAAGTAAGAGTCTCCCTTGCCTGTATCGCCTACATACTGAAAAGGTAATGACATACTAGAGTATTTTTCCTGGCCTAATTCATCAGTTACTGTCAAGTAATAATGATAATGATTTCTTTTATCTTTATATATAAAAATGAATCCCCATTTGCCTTGGTCACACCATCACGGGTAAACTGCTGGATGGATTTTAACGGGACTTTCTCTGGTTTCGTAGGTAGCTGATGTTTCAAGGAGTGATTTAGGCGAATTTTATTTAGAAATACTATTAAGGTTCCGCGAAATAAAACACGAAACTAAATCTACATGGGTGAAACCATGCGACACAGGTAGTTTATGTATATTATAATATTTATACCTGTTATCAAATTTGATTTTGTATGATGATTTTATTTATGATTTATATTGTTTGATGCCTGGCTGAGTTTCTTGCCGGTTCTTCTCAGAAGGCTAGTTTCCAAACCGGTGGTAAATTCTCGACGTTCATAAGTGCCTTACCAGGGCCTAAACAATAAATATTTTTCATTTTCATATAGTAGTGCCCTGCAAATTTACCCACATACTCAAGATTATGCATATTCTCAGTTTTATTTAGATGTATGTCTATTTTATGACCCAGTTTCCATAGAGATTTTCTTTAATAAGAACCGTCTCCTAACAAGTATAACAAAAAAGAATTAGCAAAATTGTTCTACCAGTTCACAGTGATGCCATGCTGGAACAGTAGGTAGGGAACTAGAAATTAATTTTTACACAAAGATTATTATACCATTATAATCAGTGTTTGTCTTTGTGAAAAAAGAGGTTGTGGGTGCAATCCCTGATTTAGCTTATAATACAATTTTCAACTTATCTTTTCATAGATCTAAAGCAAGAGTCTGTTAATAAATTGAGAGGTGTGTTGAATTGTCTCAAGATATAAATAATCATAGTTACCTCCCAATGAGTGAAAGTCAACTGTTCCCCGAACCAATCAGTAAGTGATTTACTGAGCATATCATTGGTCAAGGCGGGAGACACATGAATTAAACTGGTAAAATCTTCACTGGACATTATCTGTAATTATACAAAGATAATGATTGAAATAAATAGATTTAGAATGAATAAGTATTAGCAGATGCTTTCAACAAGTTTCTTCCCAGAAGAATAGTCCTAACCAGTGATATATCGACACTCATAAGTGCGTGCATTGGATATAAGCAGGTAAGCAGAAGTTACAATTTGTGATCATTGAATACACTTGTGTTGTGTGTTTATGTTCGTATGTACCTACGCCGCGTCACAAAGGTATGTACTTCACCTGCCTACCTACCTACTTATTGTTTATGTCTAACCCTCTGAAAATCCAATGCACGCCCCTGCTCATAAGTGCCTTAACAAGGCCCAAACTGAGTATATAATATTCAGTCACTGCATCCCTGAAGGGCAAGCTGAGATGTTGTAACAACAACACCCATATTTGGTAACAAATATGATTAAGTGTCAATGTGACAGAGGGTCAGTCGATCACCGTGTCAGGCACTATACATATGTCTTTGAATTACTTCTCAGATATAATAAAAAAATAAATTAGCACCACATACTACTACTAAATACCTTGGGTTGGGTATAGGTACCACTTTGGAAACTATTGGCTAAGTGTGAAGATACGATTAATTTCTTTCTACAGACAGATAATGTGCAGATATACATTGGTAAATAATTAATACTAGCTAAGCTAGCTAAATAATAATGCCAGCTGAGTTTCTTGCCAGTTCTTCTGTGAAGGCTAGTTCCGAACCGGTGGTCAATTCTTCGACATTCACATAAGTGTCTTGCCAGGGCCTAAACTGAATAAATCATTTTCATTTTCAATTCAATGACATAAATATTTATTTATTTTTTATTTATAAGTACTTAATATGTTTTAATTGATAAATAAATAAGTAGTTACAGCAAAACTTCGTATATTATACTGATAATAGAATAGAGAACAAACACTTGCGTTGATAAGGTGATAGAAAGATAAGCGAATTTTTTAATACTAATAAATGTATATTTTTTCAATTTAACATAAAATATACTCGTTTTTACCTTACTTCAAGCTCTGACTGGAAGGATATTTACATTCAATTCGATCAAAATCAGGTAAAGATAGGTAGGTACTTACCTACTTTACGAAGATAACAAAGTGATAACGAAAAGTATTACGAGATTTACAAGAAAGTAAACGCGACACAGAAAAACTAATTAAAACTATTACTGACTAACAAGGACGACGTACAAATCGATTCTACTTCTATTTATTGTAATTGAACCTTTATAAAACTCACACCACCGGCTTGATTGGCAACGCAATGTCTGATTGAAAGGGATGTAATGTTTTTGTTTTTCGTAGTTTAATAAAATGGTTAATTAACAACAAGCTAAATTAAAATGTACCATGTAGTGACTGAAACAATTGCGTTGAATGTGCTTCTTACGTTTGTCGTATTACCAGCATGTGACTTTGACATCTGTCAGGTGACGTTTACGTAAATGACGTATTTTGACAACCCAGGATTTTACTTACTACGAATAGCAAACAATCATAAGCCATACAGCCCATTTTAGTAGATTTATTTCAATTTAAAGTTTACATTTTTATTTTTTCTAATAATTATGTAATATTTTTAGGTTGTTGCAATTATGGGTGAATGTCACAAAAGCGCCCCGCGCCTTTTAAACCCATTTGGCGGTAGCTTATTGTAGAAAATAAAAGAAGGCATTGCACGGTTGGTAAAATAAGCGCCAGAAATTTAATGCTGCTGGTATTTTTTTTATATAAGCAAATAATTATAAACAGCCAATTAATAAAAAAAAGTAAGTGCTGGGGCGGTTTTCCTGATATACGTAAATAAGTAATGCAGATGCATATTGCTTTAAAGATCGTTTGTAAATTAGTTAATACTAATCACTATAAAGGTAATATAATTATTAAAAACACTATTTTCACACCTTTGTAATACGCAAGTAACTTACCCTTAACATATAGTCCTAAGTATGTAGGTAAGTAGGTGAGCAAAGCACTCCATACAAAAATCCGAATCACATAAAATATATTTTTATGAACTGCTTTTTGTATTACAAATATAAAAGGGACGAGAATTTCCCTGAAACGTTCAGACGTAAAGGTGCTTTGAAATCACTCAAACAAAAGCTTGTGAAAATCTTTTTGTGTAGTAAATAGGCTTGTTCGACCTTCGATGAAGGGCGGAGGGACTCGACATACGTACTCTTTTGTTTGAAACTAGTGGGATTTTTTAAAGTCCTTGTACCTTTTAGCGATCATTACAATACATACAGTTAAATAAAATTTAAGTGTCCGTTTGTAATTTCAAATTAACAGCTTTTAACTAAATGTATATCAGACTATATACGGTACTCACATAAAAAAACATGTTAATAGTTCTCTCTGTCTGTCTGGTTTGACTCGGCTAATCTCTGAAACGGCTGGAGAGGTTTTAACGGGACTTTTACTGGCAGATAGCTAATTTTTCAATGAGTAACTTAGTCCAGTCCGTCAGAATTATTTTACGGACAGATATTAAAAAAATATATATTATGTCAGAATCGTGTATATTTTCATATGCATTTAGTGAAACGCTGTTATATTGGAATTACAAACAGACACTACAATTTTATTTATCTGTAAAGATATAGATTTACTCACTACACGTAAGAATATATTATTATTAAGAGTGTAAAAGAACTACAAAGTTGTCAGTCTCCTTACCGGCTTTCCTGTGCGACACACAATCAGTCTTTTGTATAAACGCAACAAATTTCAGCATGCACCTATTTGAATCAAAAGAACCTTTATTACAAAGAAGTAAGGTTCAATATGAAGTGAGTAGTGTCGGTAAAAGGGATGTAATTTTACCCAAAGGCGCGAATCAAGGATTTCGCGCGTCGCTTCGCGCCAAAACAAAGCCGAAGCCATCTTGGGGTAACTTTGCGAGGTTTAAAAAGTAAAAGAGTTTTAAGAGGTTTTATGGCATGGAATACAGTGAGAACTAGCTGTGCCCCGCGGTTTTACCTGCGAAAAGTTATGTTATGTTAATGTTCTTTTTAAATAAACGTAACCTAAGTTACTCCTTCGAATTAGCTATCTGCCAGTGAAAGTTCAGACGGACAGAGTTTTTTTTAATTCGTTTTTTAATGGTCATACCGTGTATACTTTCACATGCATTTAGTGAAAAGCTGTTGTTGTATTTTGGAATTACAAACAGACACTTCAATTTTATTTATCTGTATAGATGTACAGATAATAGATACCTAGGCAACCAACGTACTATTCTATTCCATTCTATTCCCAAATCGCGAGAACTTCGTTGACATTACCTACTGTCAGCTCGTTCCTTCCATTCGTTCATTAATTATTCATTCGTTCACTCACGAAGCGACTCGAGATCCCTAGTGTGTGTAGCCAGATTTAGTGTTTTACGTACATAGATAATAAATACGTCAATTAGAACGCACGTAACGTTTTCTTGAAATTTGAATCGATATCTATACAGATAAATAAAATTGAAGTGTCTGTTTGTAATTACAAATTAACAGCTTTTTACTAAATGCATATGAAAGTACCTATATAAACCTACTTATTTGACATGACGTGACTAAGAAAAGTTTTTGCGTAGCTTGAGTCGTGGTGACCGTGGGGTTCGAGCAGTCGTATGCTATGCATGTGACGTAAATTCGAATCTTAGCGGAATGTATCAATGAGTTTTTCTAAAAACTTAAGTACAGTATTTTCACTCCAAGTGCTTTACAATGACAGAAAACATCGTTTGAAAACCTGCAAAGTCTGAGATGGACTCACCTTTCTCACGTCGGCACTTAATTATCTTCGGTGAAATGTGAGTGTTGTTGTTACAACACACCTTCGTGGACCCTCCTGGGACCCTTCTGGGATGGCGTGGGCAAATTTTATTTATTTACTAGCTGTGCCCGCGAAACCATAATGTTTTTTTAAACAAAACTTAACATTAGCTATCTGACAGTGAAAGGTCCGTTGAAATCGGTCCAGCCGTTTCGTTATTAGCTGGAACATACAGACAGACAGATACACAGAAAGATAACATTTTTAATAATAGATTTTTTTAGTTCTATAGTATGTGCTTTCATATGCATTTAGTAAAATGCTACTAAATTGAAATTACAAACAGACACTTCAATTTCATATCTGTAGTATGTAGTATGTCGTATAGATTTCATATTTTTTTATATCTAAAATCAGTTATTGCAAACCAGGCTTAATTAATAAAAAACCGTAATTCGGCCCCTGAACTACCCAGTAGTGTCTGTTAATGGGTTTTATCAACATTCGCAGTTGGAATTGAGTTAATAACAATATATTACAGTTCGCCTACAATTAGCCCCGTTCACATCGACTATTGAAGCTGTTTAATGTATCGAATATCGACTAGCGAGTCGACTAAGCTTTTAGATTGTGTTTTGGGTAAAATTAGTTTGCTTACTGTACCTAATAAAGTTCGAATTATTTTAATAGCTATAACCTGGAGGACTGGTATCGATAGTGGTATTTTTTTTAGTAGCTAAGTTTTTTGGTAATGAAACGTTTCTGAATACTAAACCTAGCTAAATCAATGTATTGCGTCCGTTTTGATTTTGTAACTGAATCCTAAAAAGCAGTTGTTTTATCATCATTATCAACCTACCTTAGTCCACTGCTGGCCATAGGCCTCCCCTAATGAGCACCATAGCGCTCTGTCTTCAGCTTGCCGCATACAGCATCTGCCTGCAATCTTTCGCAGATCGTCATCCTACCTGGCCGGAGGTTTGTTATGCATATTTTATATGGATAGTTGTTTTATAGAGTTTCTTGCCGGTTCTTCTCAGAAGGCTAGTTTCCGAACCGGTGGTAGATTCCTCGACGTTCATAAGTGCCTTACCAGGGCCTAAACTGAATAAATCATTTTCATTTTCATTTTCATTTTAATAGAAAGTATATGAAGAATTAGAAGGGTCCCGAAGGGGTAGGCAGAGGTGTTGTAACGACAACACCCACATTTCACCGAATATCATTAAGTCCCAACGTGACAGAGGGTGAGTCCATCGCCGTCTCAGGCACTATACATACGTCTTTGAATTACTTCTCAGACATTTGCAGGTTTCCTCACGATGTTTACCTTCACCGTAAAGCACGTGTTGTGAAAAATCATTGATGATTCATCATGTCAAAAACTTTGCGTGCCTCGTGATGTGATTCAAACTTAATTATAGCATTTTTTATCGAGTGGCTAGAATGATTTGTTCTCTCGAACCGATGAAAGTTGCTAGCGAAGCAAGTCCAAGTTTGGACAAGTCCGAGCCCCATTTACATAATATCCGTGGTCGCGGCGAAATGGCTGTCTTACCGATGATGGCTATGGATGACGACACTTTTGGCAACTTTGTAAATATGACTAACTTCCCGCCGCTACTTCGATTCAAGTAATATAATAAAATAGCTGTGCCCTGCGGTTTCAACCGCTCAGAGTTAATTGCATTGTCCCGCGAAACCCTAATGTTTTTTAAATCCTTGAAACATCAGCTACCTGCCAGTGAAAATCCCGTTAACATCGGTCTAACCGTTTTAGAGATTACCCGGAACACACAGACAGACCGACAGAGAAAAAAAATTAAACTTTTTTTTTCAGTGTCAGTAGCGTGTATACTTTTGTATGCATTTAGTGAAAAGCTGTTATTTTGGAATTACAAACAGACATTTATCTGTATAACACCCACATTTCACCAAATATCATTAAGTCCCAACGTGACAGTGAGGGTGAGTCCATCGCCGTCTCAGGCACTATACATACGTCTTTGAATTACTTTTCAAGTTTCCTCGCATAAGTTTTTTGAACAAATTAGGTGCAGGCCGCATGGATTAGAACTTGCGTCGCTTGCGTAGCAGGCGACTGCTCAAATCCCACGACTACCACGGCTTCTGAATAGATTTCAAATTATACTGCCTACTATCATTTTATTCAAACTCCTGAATATTTTTTCAGATAAATAATGTTTAAACTTTAACTGAGATTTGTTCAGCCATTCCATATGATTGAGTAATAAGGAAAAGCTTTTGAAAGCTCTGGAGCTTATTTCAAGTGGAAATTTCTTCCCTAATTACTTAATAAGGTTTTTATAAAGAATACCTTTTAGTTCTTAGAAGTTGGAGTGAAACGCTATGAATTGTATATAATTTATTTTCTAACAATTATCATACAACTTTTATAACTTATCGAGAACAGAAATTTAAACT
The DNA here is from genome assembly GCA_964035505.1 of Watsonalla cultraria. Taxonomy (NCBI): domain Eukaryota; kingdom Metazoa; phylum Arthropoda; class Insecta; order Lepidoptera; family Drepanidae; genus Watsonalla; species Watsonalla cultraria. Next base: position 6,978,073 of record OZ037736.1, on the reverse strand, counting down.
TACAATTATTTAAAACAAAGTAAAATGTTGTTTTTAATACATACATATTTATAAAAAAAATACTTTTAAATAGTGTTTTTAATGTATTATTAAAAAAAACGTATGTGCAGTGATTTCACACCACGTGCTTTACGGTGAAGGAAAACATCGTGAGGAAACCTGCATATGTCTGAGAAGTAATTCACATATGACCTGAACATATGAACATACCTGTTTGGGGGAATCAAACTGGCCTTCCAAAGATTGCAGGAACTAAAATAAAACTAGGCTTCATATCCAAAGGTTTGTTATAATGTTACGTCAAAAGAAGAAGGGAAACAAAACAATGATAGACGTATTTATGTAACGCGATACAACTTTCAACGGCGCGATCTATTTAACTACTAACGCCATCTACTTACAAACAATGAAACTAAAACATACTCACGTACGATTCGTGTTATTTCCTTTTGGTAAAAAAGTGATGGACATGCATATATTCGGATTTGGAGTATTCTTGATTAAATAATATTTCTTAAGTTAAAACCAATGTGCAGTCTCAGTACCCCTCAAATGATAAATTAAATCCTTCATTTCACCACTGGTGTCATATATATCAGGGGGAGGATTGAGAGCATTTAAATACAGCATAGCCCTAGCAGGGTCTACAATCTTGGCCTCCTTGCCGTAAGCTAGGACTTTGAACTCTATTGGTGCCGTGAAATAGAGTTCAATATAGAAATGTATTTCTATGAATTGGAAACTATAGCACATGTCCGTAGGGTTAGCACACCAGCGACGAAGCGACACCAAAGGGGGTGGACTAGGGTTTAAGTAAGGTTTTAGGTTTACAGCCTTGAATACCACGCAAGAGTATTCTGTGTTGCCGTAGATTGATACCTGTAACAAAATACCATGAACAGGGGGTCTACTCGCTTTCTTCGAAACGAAGCTTCGGCCGAAAGTTTCACGGTTCTTATTTGTTCTAAAATTTTCTTAGACGTTTATCAATACTTATATTAAAAAGAGGAAAGATTTGTTTGTTTGTTTGTATTGAATAGGCTCCGACACTACTAGACCGATCTTGAAAAACAGCAATGGAAAGCTACATCATCAGCGAGTAACATAGGCTATTTTATCCTTGTACTCTCACGGGAACTACACGGATGATACCGCGTGAGGACCACTAGTATATTTATAAACCTACGAATTAAATTATTAAACGAACGAAAACTTGAGTTTGATAAAAACAAAGCGATGTAGAAACTACGATTGAATTTCGTTCGTTTGCGAAGTTTCGTTTCCGAAGAAAGAGAGTGGACCCCTTGACCTTATATATACGAGTATTTCAAAAGCGCTAAAGCATAATAGGCTTCCCCCCTCATGTGACATAGCTACCCTTTTAATTATCTCCTCCCGCAGTATTCATTAAGTTTTTCAATCATAAGAAATTGATACATAATACATAGAGGATAAGGTTTAATTTCGTATCTTTAAACACACTTCGTCGACACTCGACGACGAGTGCGACGCTGATTAATCTTAGTGCATAACGTGACTGGATATTGAGTAATGTAGTAGGTACGTACATTGTACCTAACTCTTCGCCGCTTCATAGGCGCAGGCAGTGTTAGAGTCACGTGGTCCGTGTACAGCTCGCGTTTGATCTCTTCCTTATCACACGGACCATATCGCTGGACTGACGATAGAGCTGGAATCAATCAATCAACTAGTCAAGCGATTAGTCAACAAACAAATCTATACAGATATATAAAATTGAAGTGTCTGTTGGTAATTCCAAATTAACAGCATTCAACTAAATGCATGTGAGTAGGTATACACCGTAATTGCATATTTTTTCATTTTGCGTTCTGGCTAATCTCTGCTGAACAAATAATTTAATGGGACTTTTACTGGCACATAGCTGATGTTACAAGGAGTGAAAGGAATAATTTTATTTAAAAAAAAAAAAAAAACTTCCGCGGAAACAGCCGACCATTAAATAAAGTCTACGCGGGTGAAACCGCGGGGCAATAATACCAATACCTCACATGACGAAGCCATCATTTAAGAAGGAATTTTTCTCACTAGGAGATTAAAAAATTGTATGTGAAATTTACTGCCACGCAGACGAGGCTGGGGGTGGGCGCTGGTATATTCATAAAACCCTACAACTTCTAGAAGACAACTATTCCATTTTCATAAACAACCTCGGGACCTACTCGTTTTCTAAAAAAATTAAAGCTTCGGCCGAAATTTCACAAAGTGCCTGCCACAGTTCTTATTCGTTCTAAAAATTCGTCCGTATGTGGTCTGCTAGAAAATTATTAGATAGATTATATAAATTAATGTGTTAGAAGTCATTCAAAGAGGTATGAATAGTGCCTGAGACGGCGATAGACTTCCTATCTGTCACGTTGGCACTTAATCATCTTCGGTGAAAAGTGGGTGTTGTTTTTACAACACCTCTGCTTACCCCTTCGGGGAATACAGGCGTGAGCATATGTATGTACTTTAATAACATTAATAAACTCACAAAACATAGAGTTTGACAAAAAAAAAGCGATTCTCAACGTAAAATTTTCGTTCGTTTCTGAGAGAGTAGACCCCCTGTATAATAATTTAATTAATAACATAATTTCAAATTGTTTCTAAGTCAAGGAGCTCGCTAAGATAATTATTCAAGAATCTATCTTGCGTCCAGGTTATGCTAATATTGGCCGTAGCACCCGCTCTTTACACATATTTAGCATATTCATTAAGTCATTTATTATCATTAGGTATCATATTATACTGTGCACACTATTATTATACAGAGCATTACCTAATAACAAAGATAAGAGTCTTAATTACTTAAACGAAATCTAATATTTTTTACTTCAAAGTGCCTTTTGTCAAGCTAACTTATCTATATACAAATATTATAAAGCTGAAGAGATTGTTTGCTTGTTTGTTGTCCTGAACGCGCTTATCTCAGTAACTACCGGGCCCGTAGACAAAGTAACATTATACCCACGCTAGTAAAAACGATACAAAATTTACGAGAAAGACATTTGTCACGTGACTGATTTATGTCATTTCCATACATTTTTTATCGTTAGCGTTAGCGTTAGCGCAAGCGCGAGAGTATGTTACTTTGTCTAGGCCTAGTGGTCTGAAATGAAAAAAAAATATTTTTGTTTTTGATAGTTCATTTATCGAGGAAGGATTTAGACTTTATAACACCACGATGCGACCAATAGGTGGCACCAATGGAACATGTTCCAAAAACGGGAAAAAATATATACCTAATGGCTAGTAAATAATGAAATCGCTGTGCCTGTGACCTAGTGTCTAAACTGTCTATCATAAGCGCTACCACGAAAGAAGAGGTCTTAAATTTGATCTCCGGGTCTACTAAAGTGTTCTTCTCAGTAAAAGCAACCTTCCGAACCTGGCGGTAGCATGTATAATCCTGTGTAATCGTGCCGTTCTGACGATTTGAAAGTACTTTGTTAAAAGTCTAAACAAATGAAGATATTTTTTGAATTTGAATTTGTTATTGAGTTTTTACAGAAGCAGCAAGAAGTCTAGATTTGTGCTCGCGGCGGTTAATGGCAATACGCTCGTCCCCTATTAGATGGGATTTAAATATAATTGACGAAATGTGGGTGAATTATAAGTACTCTGCCTACCCTTTTGGGGAATACAGGCGTAAGTATGTATGTATGTCTGTATCATTAGATTGGTTTGGTTAAACCAGCTAATAGATGGCGCTAGAGAATGTAAATTCGATACATGAGCTAGTTACCATTGAAGGCACGGTTTGCAAGAAGGCGTTGGATTCAAAACCTACCTTATGTGCATAACTTTAAAGAACATTTTTATAAACACTTAATGAGGCTTACTTCTCCTTAGTATGACTTCGTTCTTCCCCATCCTGGTGACAGCTGGGTTCCCCATTCGCTCGATGCTGCGGTGTACCCACGAGTGGTAGATGCCGTAGTCCAGGAAGCGAGCTGGTGCCTTACACCCAGGGCCGTAGGTGCCGAATCCTAGCTGAAAAGAAAAACGTCAGATTCCAAATTGAATAAATTCGAGAAGATTACCATCACTTCGGAAACTAGTATACTTTTAGGTAACTGTTAATGATTAAGTCTTGTCGATAGCCAAGACTCGTGTGTCGCCTTAATATCAATCGCAGTCGATGGTAGCGAGTCCGACTTGCGTGCAGTCGCCACTAATCGAACGCGGCGCGACTCGGACGAATCGCTCGCATCAAAACAATCGAAACACTTCTCGATTTAAATGACTCGATAGTAAATTTGAGGCGTAGAGCCAACGGCCTAACATACTTTCCGAGGTATGGGGGTGAAAACACCGCTAACTTCCAAACTCTGGGCATTTTTTTGTGATTTTTTTGCCAGAAAAACCCAATAATTACTTTTGACCCGACGTGACCTGGGAACACGTGATCGGCTGGCAAATTTACTGACGAGGCGATTTCAATATACTACCGATCTAAAGATTACCAGACTTAAAGCTATGATCATAAGTACCAATCTCCATCGCTTTCCTTCTCGAAGTACGAGGGCAGTTCCACTTCTCCACACGCAGTTTCTTGGTGTAATGGCCCTTGCGCACGTTGTGTGTGTAGGCCACATCGTATCTATGTCCAACTGGAATACATCTGACACATACATATATATGTATGAACATAATATTATGCTCATGCCTGCATTCCACGTAGGGCTAGGCAGTAGTGTATTGATATTATACCCAAATTTCGCCAGTTATGAGTAATAGGCGAGCCTATTGCATTAACCGGGCACTGATCCAGACTCCGGGCTGCTACTGGAATATTATAGATGGAACCCAGGTCCTTGTGTTCCACAGTAGCTCTTGCACTGCACCAAGGAGGCAGTCATGAATGTGCGAAGGCTTCAAAATCATTAAAATGTTTTACAGCTGTTTAGAGCCGTAGTTTGAGGCAAGAAAACTCTACGATGAAGGAAGATATTGTGAGGAAACCTCCATATGTCTGAAAAGAAATTCAATTACGTATTCATGCCTGAGACGGCGATGGACTCACCACCTGTCACGTTGGCATTTAATCATCTTCGGTGAAATGTGGGTTTTGTATCTCCCTTTGGGGAACCTTCTGGGATGGCCCGACCTCACGTACTAGTAGGACCTTACCCCTGATTTCCTGTAGTAAGTCTTGCATTCATCAGCGGTGACGTATCTCATCCTGAATATCCTAACACTTGGGTCGTTGCAGTCTGAGAACATAATAAAATTACCTTTATTAAAAGCACCTTACAGCAACCTTAGGCTTATTTTAACGGGGATCAGCCATCTGCGCAGGAGATGTTATAGTGCACAAGTGTGTGCGCAAACACAGACGTGCACATTTTATTGTCTCACTCTCATAGTCCGATGGGACGGCAATCTACGTTCGGAGTAAGTCAGGAATCGATTCTTATATTATTCGATGTCTTACCATCTGTTAAAGCCATTGCGTAGAATATCGGGTTGATTAAGTGTGATGGAGGCGGACAGATTGGCCGTAGTTCTGTAATTAGACACGAAATAAAAGTAGGTTAAGAAACTTAAATCCGACTACTGAAAAATCACGCTATCAATAATGTGAAACAACCAAAGGGGTGGGCAGAGGTATTGTGTCAAAAACACCCATTTTTCGCCAAAGATGATTAAGAGCCAACGTGACAGAGTGAGTCCATCGCGTCTCAAGCATTTTACATATGACTTTGAATTGCTTCTCTAAGCTCGTCGCCATTAAATAAATAAAAGAAAGAAAGAATTGCTGCAGGTTTCCCACACCGTAAAGCACGTGGAGTGAAATAACCGTAAGTACTCTAGTTGTTCGAAAAACGCATTGATACAGGCAGCTGGAATTCAAACTAGCATCGCTTACACACCCCACGGCCACCACGTCTTAGCGTAGGGGCCGACGATGAATGGATTGTGTGAAAGATGATATGGCTAAGGTAGTGAATACAGATATGATAGAAGACCACAAATAGCATGGGATATGGGATGATGATAAAAAATGAGATACCAATGTGAACATTGTCTAAATCAAGTTGTATCATGGCGAGTGCACTGTAGGTGTTCTTGGTGTAGTCGGGGTGGTAGGTGTAGTCGCGGATCCTGATGCTCGGCCCGGTGCAGTTGTACCCAAGCACCACCCTTGATAATGCCCTGGAATTATATCGTTGTGAAATATTTCTGTGGCTGCATTATCTTCTGTGAAAATTGGGTGTTATATATACAATTATATGTTATATATATATAATATTAGAATTTTTGGTAAAGAGGTAGATACGTCACTAGCCGAAATTGAGGCGTTAATGTTGTTAGAACTCAGCCTCTGCACTCACCAGGCCCTCTGAGGGCCTGGTGAGTGCGAGTTTTTCACTGCCACCGTCACAAGTTATGTCGACGTAAACGCAGATTTATATGGGATCGAAACAGCGTCATCTGTCGGCCTTTACAGGGCACTATGTCGATCACATACAAATGCATTTACATCAACTAGATGACTTGTGTCGGTAATTTTGGAAAAATCGCAGTATTCTCTTAATTTTCTATACTGTCTTTCGTGAGCGCATGACGTATCTATACTTTTATATATATATTTTTTTTATATCATTGGTTATAAAAAGGTGTATGGTACAGAACTTGTTTAGAACCAACCTGAAGTCGTCCTTCGGCAATTTGTCAATTTCAGTCGCCGCGGCGATGACAATTTGTTTTGAAACTAATATAACTCCGGTTGTCACTATACTCTTTGTGTCTGTGAAATAGATGGGAAAATATCTATACTTGTATTATAAACGTGACAGTGTCAGACAGAGATATATCAGATATCAGACAGCGATAATAACTACGTCTGTCTGTCTGATGCCTTTTCTGAAAAAATCATTAAGTACTGTCAAAGCTAGTGTTCCAAATACTAAAAAAATAAGGCTCTCAGAACATCTAGGGTCCCCGAAGGGGTAAGCAGGAGTGTTGTACCTAATAATAACACTACTTCACGAAAGATAACTAAGTGCCAACGTGACAGAGGGTGAATCCATCGCCGTCTCAGGCACTATACATAAGCTTTTGAATTACTTTTCAGAAATTATGCAGGTGTCTTCACCATGTTTTCCATCACCGCAAAGCTCGTGGTGTAAAATCACTGCAAGTTTTTTAGAAAAACTCATCGGTACAGGCCGCTGGGATTCCAACTTACGGTGCTTGCGTAGCAGGCGATTATTCGAATCCCTACGCCACCACGGAATCTCAGATTCTAAACATGAAAGAGCAGAATATTCGTAATGTAATATTTGGAAGAAAGTAGAAGGAAAGAGGAAGAGGAAGACCCAGGTTAACATACATGAGACAAGTCAAGGGAAAAGTGTCTGCCATGATGTATGAGGTCAAGGAGGTACTTGATAGAGACGAATGGAAGAAGTTGCATCAGTTACACCGACAAGAGTCACAACTCTTGAATTCATGATGATGTATGTAATATTTGGAATGTAACAACTATTAACTTCGGATATTGTGACACTTTAAATATTGGTTTTTGATTATGTTTCAATTATCCTGCGCTGTGTTCAGTAAGTGGTTAACAAATTGATTGTATGTTTGCATTATTGTAATTAGCAATCAATTTTAAATGACTGTTGCAGGGGTTTAGTTTAAAAACATCGGAGTTTCCCTTCTACGCCGCTTAAATTAGTGGACTGTATTTTTATGTTGTTTATTTCGTCATTCGCCGATATTGAGTGTAAATATATAAATAGACAAACACAGGGATAAATTATACCATACACTCACCCTTTGCCGCATCAGGAACCACTTTTCATGAATTTATAATATCGAGCTTGTTTTTTCGTTCCCACAAAAAGTCCTTCGTGTTGCCAACTTACCAACACCAATCCCAAAAAGAATGGTAGGGAGGGGAAAATGTATAGATGTGTAAAATGCCGCGTTAGTAGGTAGACCAACTTGACATCACTATTAATACTAAACAACTGTAGTGTGGAATTTACTTTCATGATGTTAACTTAATTTATTACTATTGGATACTATTGTATTCCGAGCAGTTTAAATCCCAGATGAGTTGTATATGGAGTTTTACTAAAAAACTTAAGTACAGTGATTTCACACCACGTGTTTCACGGTGAAGGAAAACATCGTGAGGAAATCTGCATATGTCTGAGAAGTAATTCAAAGTTATAATAATTTTATATTAATTTTATTGTAATGAATCATTATTTACTATGTAATGAAATATACATGATGCCAGCTGAGTTTCTTGCCGGTTCTTCTCAGAAGGCTAGTTTTCGAACCGGTGGTAAATTCTTACATTCGTACCTTACTAGGACTTAAACTGAATAAATCATTTTATTTTTCAAAGAGGTAAGCATAGTGTCCACGACGGCGATAGACTTACCATACCATTGGAACAATCTCCTGCGCTGTGAAGTGGGTTTTGCAACACTGCCTACCTTTTTGAGAGGTAGGTAGGTAATGTAAGGCCTCAGCCTTACAAGCTGGTTAACACTTTTTTGCTTAATACTTAATCTTTATTAAAGATATTTAAAATGATCCAAAAAAAGAATTCGAAAAAGAATATAGGAGTTGTCAAGTGAAAAAACAGGGTATTAATTTTATTTAATAGTAAATAGTATCGATCCCGGAGAGCGAGGGACCCCAGTCGGGGGTCCCTCGCCACATTACGTACTTCTTCTAAAAAGTTGTATAATAGTTTTTAAGTACTTACTTAGAGGATAGTACAAAACACCAAGCCATGGGTAGTTCTCGATGGCAGCCCTTCCCTGATACACCACACTACGGAACGTGTTGTCTATGCCACACGACAGCTCACGTTTCCTTGCGCTTGTAGTTTCTGAAATAGTTATTTATTTACTAGCTGTACCCCCAATGTTCTTTGAATAAGAGTATCCTAAGTTACTCTTTGTGACATAACATATCTGTTAGTGAAAGTCCCATTTAAATCAGTCCATCCTCTTTGGAGATTAGGCGGAATAAACACAGAGGTTTTTTTAAATTGTTTTTTTTTTATATCAGTATCGTATATACTTGCAAGGGCGTGAATTGGATTTTCAGAGGGGTAGGCATAAACAATAACTGGGTTAGGTAGACAGGTTAAGTACATACTAATGTGTCGCGGCGTAAGTACATACGTTTCGGTATAGACACACACACACAACACGAGTGTATTTAGTCATCTCAAATTGCAAGCACTGCTGATCTGCTTATATGCAATGCACCACTGTATAAATGCATATGAATTTAGTGAAATGCTGTTTTGGAATTACAAACAGACACTTCCATTTTATTTATCTGTATAGATGTATAGAATAAGTATAGTTAATGTTTTACCTCACCTTTGACTAGATGACATATCAGTGAAAACAGGATAACTTTTCTCAATAGTAACATGGTGGATTCTGCAATAATACTGAGCGACTTGTTATCATATAAAGTACGTATCGGATATTTATATTGTTTCTTCTCGTCTGTTTGTTTTGTAAACTTGTAACTGAGATGAAATTGTTTATCTATAATGTTGTAACTTACAAATTTCTCGACATCAGTTCAATGGTTATAAATGCGGGTTGGTTTGTTGTAGCTCTAGCATCGATTCCATGAAAAGGAAATTCATATTTTTAAACATAGACAGACAGACAGAAAAATATTTTTTTTTAAATTGTTTTTTTTAAATCTCTGTACCGTATGAACTTGCATAATATGAATTTAGTGAAAAGCTGTTTTGGAACTACAAACAGACACTACAATTTTATTTATCACATAGCATAGTAATTTGATAGCAGCATGCTAAGCAAAAACTAAACTGACTGGTTACCAATGAGGTTTTCATAAAAACTAAAGTGCATTAATCTCAGACCACGAGTTTTACTGTGAAGGAAAACCTCGTAAGAAAATCTGCATACGTCGGAGAACAGCTTCCATGACATGTATAGTGTCTGGGGGTCTACTCACTTTCTCCGAAAACGAAATTACGGAAGCAAACGAAAATGAAACGTAGTTTCAATATATGTTTTTATCAAACTCTAACTTTTATCGTTAAATATGAAAATGAAAATGAAAATGAAAATGATTTATTCAGTTTAGGCCCTGGTAAGGCACTTATGAACGTCGAGGAATCTACCACCGGTTCGGAAACTAGCCTTCTGAGAAGAACCGGCAAGAAACTCAGCTGGCATCATGTACATTTCATTACACAGTAAAATAATAATAATTACAAAAAAAAAAACATCATAAATTATTCACAATAGTGAAAATTGTATCAGCATGCATGTGTAAAAAATAATAATTAAAAACGTAAAAACAATACCAAATGATTTACATATCATGTTTGCATACCATGTCATTGCCAGGAGCTACTTGTGCAGAGTTTTAATTCCATATGTCTTTATCATTTATGTAATCCGAAATTGTATAATAAGCTTTCTTCATCAGTACAGTTTTAATGTGTGTCTTAAATTTATCATAATTTAACGCGTTTATTGACTGTGGGATTTTATTGTAGAAACGAACACAATTCCCCATGAATGATTTATTTACCTTTGCTAACCTGAATCTAGGAGCTACAATTTTGTGTTTATTTCGTGTTGAAATTGAATGAATGTCCGAGTTTAAATTGAATAGATGAATATTTTTTTTCATGTATAGCAAATTCTCATAAATGTACAGTGACGGTAGGGTGAGAATATTTATTTCTTTAAATTTATCTCTAAGAGAATCTCGGGGGTCCAGCGAGTATATTGCCTTGATGGCTCTCTTTTGAAGTATAAAAATTGAATCTAAGTCTGTTGCGGAACCCCATAACAATACGCCATATGACATGACACTATGAAAGTAAGCGTAGTAGACTAATCTAGCAGTATCAATATCCGTCATTTGTTTAATTTTTCTAACCGCAAACGCAGCTGAACTAAGCTTTTTTGACAATGCTTCAATATGGGCGCCCCATTGTAATTTAGAATCTAAGGTAAGACCTAAGAATACTGTGCTTTCGACCAACTCCAATTGACTCCCAACTAATGATATATTTGTATCTATTTGCGATGTATTAGGTGGTGAAAATCGGATACATTTTGTTTTTTTAGAATTTAAAACGAGATTATTGGCATCAAACCATTTTGAAACAGATGTTAGAGTTTCATTTAGTGCCTTAAGATCTTTGTCTTTTCTACTCACTTTGAAAACTAAAGATGTATCATCTGCAAATAGAACAATATCACAGATATTTTCTACAACAAGTGGTAGGTCATTGATATACGCTAGAAACAGGAATGGGCCTAGTATGGAGCCTTGCGGCACGCCTGTTTTGATTATTGACCCCTTGGATGTTACACCACCGACGCCAACTTTCTGATGACGATTTGATAGGTACGAGGATAAAAGGTCGAGAGCATTTCCGCGAATTCCATAATAGTTTAGCTTAAGAAGTAGCGTACGATGATCCACACAGTCAAAAGCTTTAGAAAGGTCACAGAAGACTCCTACTGCGTCATAGGCGCCCTCCCAAGCCTCAAAAATGTGTTTTATTAATTTTGCTGCCGCGTCCGTTGTTGATCTACCTTTAGTGAAGCCAAATTGGTGATCGTGCAAGATGTTATGTACGTTAAAGTGAGCTAACATCTGATTAAGCAGAATTTTTTCAAATATTTTGCTAAGCGCGGGAAGAATCGATATAGGTCTATAATCAGAAGGATCTTCTTTAGAGCCTGCTTTAAATATCGGTATTACTTTGCTATATATCGGTATTACTTTGCTATATAATTAAAGTAAAGTGGGTTTAGAATATATAAACGTTAAAGAATATTCTAGCAGACCACGTTTGGATGTAATTTTAGAACGAAAAAGAATCGTGGTAGCAACTTTAGCTGTAGCGACCGAAGCTTCGTCTTTCGGAGAAAGCGAGTGAGACGGCGATGGACTCACCATATGTACGTTGACATTTAAAGGTGTTGTGACGTCTCTGCCTACTTTTTTGGGGTTATTTTGGGAAGGTGCAGGGTTAGTACCTGTAAAATTGTATTTCCTGTGTGCTTGTAGCTTTATAAAAACTCTTCTAATATCGATTAAGTCCTATAGTCGAGTAATCAGATTTGTTCTCGGCGATTCGGCACGTTCCGATCTACGATAGTCGACATCCAAGACAATGGCTTTCTTTGGCACATTACTACTACATACATACATATAGATAAAATAGAAGTGTCTGTTTGTAGTTCCAAATTTACACCTTGTCGCTAAATGCAATATGAAAGTATAAACGGTACTTACATAATTTTTTTCCTTCTGTTTGTTCCACCTAATCTCTGAAACGGCTGGATCGATTTTAACGGAACTATTTTATACTTTTTTATTAATGTAAAGATATATAACTCAAAGGTGACTGACTGACATAGTGATCTATCAACGCACAGCCCAAACCACTGGACGGATCGGGCTGAAATTTGGCATGCAGGTAGATGTTATAACGTAGGCATCCGCTAAGAAAGGATTTTGATTAATTCTATCCCCAAGGGAATCAAATAGGGGATGAAAGTTTGTATCAAACTAAATTTACGCGGGTGAAACTGCGGGGCACAGCTTTTTGTTTTATAAATACGGCATCTAACATTTGCCCCGAAGAAGCTATAGTAGGTACATTCTACATTTATAGTATATAATATAAAACTGTAACGCTGTCGTTAGACTGAAAATGTAAGCTGTCGAAGACTGTCGAAGCTCTCGACTCGATAATGACACGGACACAGGGTTGCCACCTGCAGAAAATACAATAAAATCCTAAACAAAATTATATCACATTGCCCAAAATTATCTCCGAAAGTGTAGTAGATACAAGAACGTGAGTTGGACCAAAAATCTACTTTTTTTCTGATTATTTCTTATTAAAATCACTCGGATTAAATCAATGATCACAGGAAGCTGAGAAATACGTTTTAAAAGTAGTACTAAGTTACTTCTTGTAACATTAGCAACCTTCCAGTGAAAGTCCTGTTAAAATCTGTCCAGCCGTTTCAGAGATTACCCGGAACAAACAGACAGACAGACAGAGAAAATTTTTAAAACTTGGTTTTTTAGTGTCAGTATCGTGTATACTTTCATATGCATTTAGCGAAAAGCTGTCATTTTGGAATTGCAAACAGACACTTCAATTTTATTTTAATTGTATAGATAAAAAAAACAGTCGAATTGAGAGCCTACTTGTTTATTGGATTTGGTCAAAAAGAAGGAGATATCAAGCCCGATTATATCCATACGAGTATTTAGCAGAACTATCGCCACTACCTCAAGTTTTTTGTTAATAAAACTTACTTCTTAAATAACTAAACTACATATTAGGTGCCAACCCTGAGAGTAGTGTAGTTAGCTTCGTTTTAGAGAACAGTCACTGGAAGTTATTTAAGGAATGTATTTGTATATTTTGTGTCGCTGCAAATAGTCAAAGATAACTAGGTCATCTTTGGAAATAACATTGTTCACTCTAGGCTATGACATGGTACCTTTACGAATATTTTTGAAGAATATCTTATGGCCGCGTGTCTTAAGTAGTTGCCTGTAACATAGTCAAATCCTTGTCTGTGTTTATTAGAGTTTTCTGAAATTTAAATGTATTAAAAATGAAAATGATTTATTGAGTATAGCCCCGGTAAGGCACTTATGAACGTGGATGTATTGACCACTGGATCGGAAATGTTCCTTCTGCGTAGAATGGATGGATGAATGTGAGTGAAGCGAAAGAAGTATGTAAGGATCGTAGCTTGTGGCGAACGGTGGTCTCTGCCTACCCCCATGGGATATGTATGTATGTACAAGTTGAAATTCAAGCCCACGACCTTCTGCAAAATGATCATTTTCCCTACCAATTAACTTACCCGTCATCGTGAAACAACTTTACTAACTTAACTGAATAAATCACTTTCTATTATTCATTTTCGTTAAAGTGTGTAAATGTTCTTGAATGAGATATTGGGATTTATTCAATTCAATTTAACTGCACTGCAAGGGTAGAATATGTAATACTGTGTTAGTATGTATGTATGTACGTGGGTGATTTGAGAAAACTCGATTCGTTCTTCGCCGGAATGCAAACAAGTTATATTCCTTCGTCTCGAGTTTTAAGCAGGGGCGTCTGTCACACCATCGCGAACTTCGAACAACATATTTTTCTAGTCCCAAACGAAGTCGCATGTCTTTTTTTATCGGAATCTGATGATATACCTAGCTGAATAGATGTACCTATATTCAATTTAATTCCTAGTTCATTCTGATAAATGAAAATAAACGAAGTCGCGGCTAAAAGCTTTTATATAAAAAACTGATCTTACGCCGCAGAGACACCGAGCGTTACGTACAATTTTTTTGTATTCTGGTACAAATTTACTTGGCTATTTGAAAATGTTTTAATACCACAAGTAAAGTCATAATTACATACTACCTCGTTGGTCCAATTCGATACCCGGGTCGGGCAAAAGTGTTATTGGATTCCAATTTCCTAATAGCCGTTGGGAGTCTCAAATTGTGCCCGGTTAGTGGCAATGGACTCGCTCCCTATTAAATGGGATTTAAACATCTATTATACTATAAGTACCTCTGCCTATCCCTTCGAGGAAAACAGGCGTATATCAAAGGACAATATGGATTTTTACATAATATGCTCATACCTGTATTCCCCGGGGGTAGGCAGAGGTGTTGTAATAACAACAACCACTTTTCACCGAAGATGATTAAGTGCCAACGTGACGACGACAAAAGGTGGGTATATCGCCGTCTTAGGCACTCTTTGAATTACTTCTCAGACATATGCAGGTTTCCTCACGATGTTTTCCGTCACTGTAAAGCACGTGGTGTGAAAACACTGCACATGAGTTTTTTTGAAAAACTCATTGGGGCCCCACTGGGATTTGAACTTGCGTCGCTTGCGTAGCAGGCTACTGCTCTAACCCCAAGGCCACCGCAATATGGAGTTTTATATCGTATAATTTTATACCTAAGCCTATATATTGGTTTATTGCCGTAACGTTTTCTTTTGAGGTACCTAAAAAGAGTTGTGAATGAGATTTGGATTCGCTTCGGTGTAAATAAGCACAGTCGAAGTGGCGTGTAAGACTGTGGGACAGCTTAAAACTTGACGTGCACCGTTCGAGTCGAGGAAAAATTTATTGTGTCATCCTCGTTCGAGTTATTATTTCCTGAAACATCGCAGTATGCTTACAGACTTGCTATTTATAAATAGACCTAGACTTAAAGAGCTTAGGGACTACTTTAGAAAAGCATAATTTTTATTAATGCAATGTTTAGCGAGCGAGTGTCTAATCTATACATCTATATCTATACATCTATACAGATAAATAAAATTGAAGTGTCTGTTTGTAATTCCAAAATAACAGCTTTTCACTAAATGCATATGAAAGTATACACGATACTGACACTAAAAAACCAAGTTTTAAAATTTTTCTCTGTGTGTCTGTCCGTCTGTCTGTCTGTTTGTTCCGGGTAATTTCTGAAACGGCTCGAGCGATTTTAACGGGACTTTCACTGACAGGTAGCTGGTGTTTCAAGGAGTAACTTAGGCTACTTTTATTTATTAAAAATATTAGGGTTCCGCGACAATAAGGATGAAACTAAATCTACGCGGGTAAACCACGGGGCACAGCTAGTACATAAGTAAAATTAAAGTGACTTTTTTTAATTCAGTTTTAATAGCTTTTCACTGCATATGGAAGTAATTATGTACAGTAGTTACTTATGTAAAATAACTTTCTGAATTTTTTTCTCTCTGTCTGACTGCTTGTTCCGGCTAATCTCTGACCGATTTTAAAGAAACTTTCGCTGGCTGATAGCTGATGTCACAAGGAGTAACATAGGTTCCTTTTATATAAAAAGGGGTTCCGCGAAATTGGGTTACAGCTAGTTCATAATATAAGGGAATTGGAGGGAAGGGAAGGGAAGATCTTCCAGCCAGAAGGAATGCCTCGGAAACTTATAAAAATACGTTCATAAATGTGAAAAAAATGATAACGCACATTATTGCCCATTCACTTTGATTCCAGTAGTATCGATGAGAGAAGTGATGATGAAAAGTCAGCCTCTTCTTCAAGGCTTCTCAGAGAAGTTCTCAGAAGAAGAGAAATGCATATTTCCGAAACAGAGAGATCCAATTAACGTCTGAATTAATTGAGACTGTCGTAGCTAACTATGTAGTGAGAGCTGTGGACACTAAGATGAAATTATGCTAATGCAATTTAGGTACGAGCTGGGACCTCTCGAACTAACCAAATTAGTGTCGTACCACTAGTATCATACTGTTCCGATCCCTAAGTATAGGTTCTAACGTTGACGATATCGAATGCGTATTTTCGTCATTTTGAATGGACGGAGCTCTTTCACACTCGCCGCTAGGGGCGCTCAAACGTTCCCATCTATACAGATAAATAAAATTGAAGTGTGTTTTTCGCAAAATGCACATAAAAGTATATACGGTATTTCTATAAACAAATATATTTATTACAAAAAATCTGTCTGTCTGTTTGTTTCTGCTAATCTCTGAAACGGCTGGATCGATTTTAAACGGAACGGAACTTTCACAGAACTTGACTTCGGCAGATAGCTAATGTTACAAGAAATATAAAGGAAATAATCTTAGTCAGCTTTTGTACAAAACAAATTTGGGTTCCACTAAATAAAGCCATCCATGAAATTGAGCTAACGCGAGTGAAACCGCGGAGCACAGCTAGTCTAAAATGAAGAAAATACGCCTAAGTTAAAAAATGTTAAAACCTGTTTGATATGTTTCAACGTTGACGAATTTCGTTGCGAATATATTTAGCACTTTTCATCCTTATTGTCGCGGAACCCTAATATTTTTGATAAATAAAAGTACCCTAAGTTACTCCTTGAAACATCAGCTACCTGCCAGTGAAAGTCCCGTTAAAATCCATCCAGCCGTTTCAGAGATTACCCGGAACAAACAGACAGACAGACAGACAGACAGAGAAAAACTATAAAACTTGTTTTTTTTGTTTCAGTAGCGTGTATACTTTCATATGCATTAAGTGAAAAGCTGTTATTTTGTATTTACAAACAGACACTCCAATTTTATTTATCTGTATAGATATAGATGTAGCAAAATGTGATGTATATTAAATAAAAAAACTATATTGTCAAGGGGCAGTTTAACTCTTACATAAAATTTTCTTCTTAAAACCTAGTTCCCAATTTATATCAATAAACTAGGCAAATATATGTTCAGTATCTCCCAAGTGGTACCATATCGCCTCCACTTGTGGTTGCTCTCATATCTAGGATGTGGCTTAAGTGATGAGCGATTGGCGTGATATTTAATTACACCTATACTACCACGTCACTCTACAGGATGTCGGAGAAAACGGAACAGTTGTCTTCTAGAGGTTGTAGAGTTTTATGATTATATCACTATGTTGAAATCGAAAAATATCTAGCTCCAACGATAACGTAGTTATAAGCTATAGCCGAAGAGCTCGCCGCCTTAAGCGATTGAATGAACGCGCGGCCGCGTTTGCCTACATTCCGTACGCGGTCATTAAACTTTTTAAATGAAGGGAAATGTTAATGGTTTCGAAAAATGGATTTATGGGATTATTTCAGGATTTATTATTGGGAGAAAAAAAATTAAAACGTAGTTAGATAACAAGTGAATAACTCTACGTTACAGCTGATTTTTATGCGAAAATAAGGTATTGATATGGTCAACTTTGAACATCAATTACTCGAAAACGAAGGAAATATTTTTGACGTAATAATTTTAATTGCTTCCTAAAATTATACCCTATCACATATTTTGAGAGCTGTCCCGGTTTCCCCGACACCCTGTATAATAATGATCTACCGAATTTCGGTTACGGCGGCTAATCTCAACGAGGACCAGCCATCTGTGCAAAGATATTATAGTGTACTAGTGTGTACACAGGTGCACTCTTTATTCACAGGCTCACTCTCATAGTCCGATGGGAGGCAATCCCATACTCTACGTGACTACGACGACACTACGTGTTCGTCATCAGTAATAATTTATAACTCTGTATCATGTGTTAATCCAGTAATCTGTGCTAATTATCAACCAAAACAGTAGTTTTTCATTGAGCTACAAACATCCAAACGATCTAAACTAAAAGTAAACTTAAATTAAATTTGTATAATCGCTCGCTCGTGTAACGTGCGCCACGCCTCCACCCCAGACGTCGTTCTCTTCGTATTATGATTTTACTCGACTGCGCTTATTGAGAGTATTTGAGAGACCACTATCCCTGTTCCCTTGTTACAGGGAGAGACGGGATAGCATCGGGCTTTTGCGTTTTGAATAATGCATTACGTTATATGGGCTGCTTAGTATTAGTCTAATAGGTTCGATCCCCGTTACGTTTTTCCATCTGTATTTTCCTAGTAGCAGCCCGGAGTCTGAATAAGTGGGGGTCTACTCGCCGGTCTTTCGCCGAAAAACTAAGTTTCGGGGAAAAGTTCGCAGTCCCTACAGCGGTTCTTATTCGTTCAAAAATTACGTCCAAACGTGGTCCGCCAGAATTTTTTTGACATTCTTTATGCGGTCCATGTAGCTTTCTACGCTGTAATCTATACAGCTATGCAGATAAATAAAATTGAAGTGTCTGTTTGATATTTAAAATTAACAGCTTTTCACGAAATGCATAAGGTATATGTGTATATGCATAAGAAAGTATATAAGGAACTGAAAAAAAAATATTTAAAATTCTCTGTTTATCTCTTCGTCTGTATGTTTGTTTGTTCCGGGAAAACTCTGAAACGGCTGGAACGATTTAAACATGACTTTCGCTGACAGGTAGCTGATGTAACAAGGAGTAACTAAGTCTACTTTTCCAATTTTCCGTGAAAAAAGTCATCGTGGGTGAAACTGCGGGGATCAGCTAGTAACAAATATAAAAAAAACTTCTCAAAGCATAGACAATCGAGTGTTACAAAGGTGTTATCGTCGTAAAGTGAAGCAATACCTCGTACGTGCCGGCGACAAAGGTCTCCAGGCCACTCGAGACCCGATACTAGGGAGGGGACTTCACACGCCTCGGGCGTTCACTCACAAACAACGGAGATTATTTTTTACCGACTTCTAAAAGGAGACTGTTTATCTATACATCTATATCTATATCGATACATACAGATAAATAAAATTGAAGTGTCTGTTTGTAATCCCAGCTTTTCACTAAATGCATATGACAGTATACTCGCTATTGACACTAAAAACCAAGTTAAATTATTTTTCTCTGTCTGTCTGTTTGTTCCGGGCAATCACTGAAACGGCTGAACTGATTTTAACGGGACTTACACGGGCAGGTAGCTGATGTTTTTTAGGCTATTTATTTATTAAAAATATTAGGGATCCGCGACGATAAGGATGAAACTAAATCTACGCGAGTAATACCGCGGGGCACAGCTAGTCATACATACATATACTCACGCTTGTATTCCCCGAAGGCGTAGTCAGAGACACCTCTGACTACGTCTTCGGGGAATACATACTACACAGTAATAACAACACCCACTTTCTCACAAGATGATTAAGTGCCAACGTGATGGTGAGTCTATCGCACTTCAGGCACTATACTATATTTGAGTTACTTCTCAGACATATGCAGGTTTCCTCATGATATTTTCCTTCACCATAAAGCACGTGGTGTGAAATCACTGCACATAAGTTTTTAGAAAAACTCATTGGTACAGGCCCCGATCGAACGTGCATAGCAGGCGACTCAAGACTCAAACCAAGGCCATTCTGAAATAAATACTAATTGTTGAGATTAGCAACAAACAAACAGACTCTTCAGCTTTATAATATAAGTATAGATTGTGCGTTCAACAATTGAATCCTACGTTAAATCCCGGAGCTAACCGAATGACCTCGTTAATTACGCGAATTATCAAATTACAGTTGATTTGCGGCGAATGTAACTGAAATTTCAGTGTGCGTTGTTACAATAGGTACTTAACCACAGCGGTTGATTATTTTAGATATTTATATTATCACTAATAGGACCCAGAGAATGATATTATGTGAAATTTTATTCCAAATCTATTAACTCCAAATTAACAGCTAATTATTTTTGTCTCTGTCTGTCTGTATGTTTGATTGTTCTGGGTAATCTTCGGAACGGCTGCACAGATTCTAACGGGACTTTCACTGGCAGTTAGCTGATGTTACAAGGACAATCTAAAGGCTACGTTTTTTTATCAGATATATAAAAAAAAATAGTTAACGCGAGTGAAACGCGGGGCACGGCTAGATAAAAATAAAACCTTTTACTCCCTGCTTCAAATAACATTAATCATGATTGATAAAGCTGTATTTTTTTATATTTCCATCACATATGTAATAAGGAGCCGACATGGCGGATACCTCGCTAATCAGTGTCGCATGATCAAATCTAAGAAAACATTACATACGTATAAGATTGTAGTGGTGACAAAAAAGAAGGAAAATATCCACTGTAAAAACATAATTTATGTTTTTCATAGTTGGTCACCGGTTTAACTGCCAAGTTTGTTCTGAATTCAAGTGCAGTCATGTCCTACCATGAGTTTTATAGAAATACTCAAAACTCGAACTCGAGAATATTTATTCGATTAGACTTTTAACAAAGTACTTTCAAATCGTCAGAATGACATAATTATACAGGACTAGCGGACCCGACAGACGTTGCCCTGTCTTAATTATGAGAATGCAGCACGTATTCTGTCAATGCTATGTCAAACGTCATAAGGTTACATAAAAAAGTTTTTATTGTCCAAAGCACTAAGGTTAGATTTAAGAAGAAAGAAAGAATTTAATATGGTGGTTAAGTATTCTTAAATTTTCCACGCAATTTTCTTAGTTTTTATTTTCAAACAGAAACAACTCCTGACAATAACAAACACAACAAAAGAATATTATCGACATCGGTCCAGCCATTCACCCGTGTTGTCGTGACCAAGGGAAATGGGGATTCATTTATATATATATAGAAGATATACATGCCGGTAGCCAGTTTCGGAAGGTTGCTTCTACTGAGAAGAACTCGACAAGAAAGTCAGGAATTATTCTTTTGAAATAACTTTAGACTCAACCTTCATTGCACTCCATTGACCTATGTGTTTGAGATGACGACTCATCTATAACATTTATATCTTAACACATAAATAAAATTGAAGTGTCTGTTTGTTCCGACTATTCTTTTAAACAGCTTGTCCGATTTTACTGGGACTTTTTCTGATTGATTGTATAACGAGTGAATTAGGTTGCATTTATTTAGGAAAAAAAAGTAGTTTTTGATTCCCCCGTTCGATAGACCCGAACAAAAAAAAAAACTAAAAAAACACGCTTTCATAAAAAATCCAGCTAAAAATCAGAAAATAAAATTTAATAAATTTGGATAAAGAATATTTAAATTAGAAATGAATGTACATTTTTGTAAAAAAGCGTGGGGTGCATAGTGTTAATAATTATAAACATTTTATTGACAGATAATGAGTAGAAGAATCATCACTTTGATAATATAATATCTTAAAAAGCGCATTGAATACACCCCACGCTTTTTTACAAAAATGTACATTCATTTCTAATTTACAATATTCTTTATCCAAATTTATTAAATTTTATTTTCTGATTTTTAGTTGGATTTTTTATGAAAGCGTGTTTTTTTAGTTTTTTTAAACTATTATTTATTTTTCATTTTTTAGTTAAATTTTTTAAACTATATATTATTTAGTTCGATTGGCTAACTATCAACCGCCCTCAATACCACAAACCGCCCGCACTAGCTCTATCTCTCTTACTCGCATGCAAAGGATGCGGAAAGAAATTAATTAATCCTGGCGAATCTAATTAGGATAATCGGATGCTTCGATCGGATTATTGCATTGTCATCGACTTTTGACAGGTGTGCAAAGTTTGAATTAAATCTGATCGTACAAAGTAGGACAAAATCGAGCTCAAAGGGGTCGGTTACATACATACATACAGGTGAAGCTAATAAAAGCGTGTTAAAAATAATAAGAACTTTTTGCTTGAATTGTCACTACATAGTAATAAAAAAGTCGCTTTTTCTGTCCCTATGTATGCTTAAATCTTTAAAAAAAAACTACGCAACGGATTTTGATGCGGTTTTTGTAAATAGATAGAGTGATTGAATAGGAAGGTTTATATGTATAATAAGAACGAGTGATTGAAGAGGAAGGTTTATATTTATTATATGTATAATTACGAGTATAACGATTTGTAATAGTCTTAAAAATCCGTCCCGAAGCGAAGTGAGGACGGGTCGCTAGTTTTTTATATAATATAGCGGACGTCACGCGGTTTCACTCGCTTAGTTCCCGTTCCCGTGGGAGTACAGGGATAAAATATATCCTATGTTACTCGCTGATACTGTAGCTATCCATTGCAGAAATAATTTTTAAGATCGCTCAAGTAGTCTCGGAGCCTATTCAATACAAACAAACAAATCTTACCACTTTATAATATTAAGTACAGAAAACCGTGTGTTTTGCTATCCCTACAGCTCATCAATACACGTCGAAGTGACATACAAATAAGATTTATTATAACTCATTACTCATGCCAGTGTGGCTCGAATTCCAGCAGACGAATACAGACTTTATTCCTTAATATTTGAAGTTCATTATCAACTTACTTTGCTGAGATTAAATTAGACATTGATTTCATTTCTTGGAAGAATCGGATAGCTGAGTATTGAGGTTAAGAAACAAATGACGAGGTTAGGTAAAAGCTATAAAATTGAAGTGTCTGTTTGTAATTCCAAAATAACAGCTTTTCACTAAATGCATATGAAAGTAAATGTATGAAAGTAGTAAAAATTTTTCTCTGTCTATCTGTTTGTTCCGGGTAATCTCTGAAACGGTTGGACCGATTTTAACGGGACTTTCACTGGCAGGTAGCAGTTGTTTCAAGGAGTGACTTAGGTTACTATAATTTATTAAAAATATTAGGATTTCGCGACAGTAAGGATGAAACTAAATCTACGCGTGTGAAACCGCAGGTCACAGCTAGTAAATGTGTAATTTTAAAATCTTTAAGATTGACCCCTCAAAAGAGGAAACATTCTTATTTAAAAAATAGGCCTGAATTCCTTACTGCGTGTACGATTATAGTTTTTACGATATCGCCTGCGTATTTTCCTCATTTTGTATGGGGACGTTAAGAAGCGTCCCAAGTTCTGCATAAAAAACTTCCTACACTCGCCGTGTAGGAAGCTTTACGTTCCACAATCAATATCGTCCTAAAACCTGTTAAAAACTGCACTTGGGGTACTGTTCGTTTCTCAACTGTGAAGGCTGAAGTAAGTAGTACAGATGAATGGAAAATAGTTTAACATTTCTAGGCATAATCAATAGTCCGTCCAGCAATATCAAATTCTATAAATAACTTGCATTGAAACGCTCTCTGTGGAACGAATTCTAACATTGTGGAACTTTATTTTTATCAAAGCATTTACAGTTATTGAATTAACATTTCCATTTTATCTGGTCTCTTTACATACATATATATGCTCACGCCTGTATTCCCCGAAGGGGTAGGCAGAGGTGTTGTAATAACAACAGCTACTTTTCACTAGAGATGATTAAGTGCCAACGTAACAGATGATGAGTCTATCGCCGTCTCAATAGTATAGGGCATACACGATTTCTTCACGTTATTTTCCTTTACCGTAAAGTACGTGATGTAAAATCACTGCACATAAGTTTTTTAGTAAAACTCATTGGTACAGGCCCCGCTGGGATTCGAACTTGCGTCGCTTGCAAAGTAGGCGACTACTTCACTCATCATCAATATATCAAGGTAGTATAAGATGCCGAGAGCTTTACTTAGTCTATACTTATATCATAAAGAGGGAAGATTTGTATGTTTCTAATGAATTAACAAAAAAAGTACTGGACCGATTTTAAAATTTCTTTCACCATTTGAATGCTACATTATCACTGATTAGTATAGGCTATATTTTATCTCCGTACTCCCACGGACACGGGAACTACATGGGTGAAACCGCGTGACATCCGTTAGTATTATGTAAAGTACATTACGTAGGCTTCGATTCGCAAAAAAGTATATAGTTCTTTTACGCTACGTGCAGTCAAAAACTATACATTTTTAGCGAAAAATACTTCAATGCTGTAGAAACAAGTCATCCGTCTAAAAATACCCGGGCGGTAACAAAGGGTGCACTATGACGTAACGACATCTCATTATGCCCGGGTGGGAACCGGGTCAACAACTATGAACACCGGATCAACCGGGACTTTGAATTAACTGATGTTGGCGTTGTTTTTAGACTGTTTTTGTACTGCAAAGGTGAAATGCGGAATGAAAATGAAAATGATTTATTCAGTTAAGGCCCTGGTAAGGCATTTATGAACGTCGAAGAATTGACCATCGGTTCGGATACTAGCCTTCTGAGAAGAACCGGCAAGAAACTCAGCTGGCATCATGTACATTTCATTTTCATATAAATTACTAAGTAGTTGTGCCCCGCGGTTTCAGCTGCGTAGTATATACATGCGTAGCATACAGCATTACATAGCATTGTGAATAGGTGCTGCTTGTGGGGGCTGGTCATCTCAAGCTACGCATTTAGATATAAGTAGAACTACTAGATTTTTCTTAATGTTAATTTTTATTGACATTTGTCCATTGGAACTGTGTCCATGGGCTTACATTTCTCAAGTGATTTACTTTGTATTTTTAATATTGTATAATATTTTTGAAAAGAGTAATTACTGAGTTTCTTGCCAGGTCCTTCTCAGTAAAAGCAACCTTCCGAACCTGGCGGTAGCATGTATAATCCGGTAAATTAATGTCATTCTGACGATTTGAAAGTACTTTGTATAAGTCTAATCGAATAAAGATATTTTTGACTTTGACTTTGACTGTAGACATTTTTTGTAGGAAACGTTGCCTTATTAAAAGTAGCCTAAGTTACTTATTGTAACATTATATGCCTGTGAAAGTCCCGCTAATATCGGTCCAGCCGTTTCGGAGAAATTGGAACAAACGGACAGAGGAAAAAAAAACATTTTATTTTGTACCGTATATACTTCTATATGCATTTAGTGAAAAACTATTAATTTGTAATTACAAACATACACTTCAATTTTATATTTCAATTTAATATATATACATTGCTTGCATAGTGGGTAAAAACAATTTGTATACAGGTACTGGTCCCGTCAATATACGTCATCCATTACCTCCGCTACAAGCGGAACGTAGGCTGAAACTGTAACTTTATCCTGCGAACTGCATTCAACAATGTGTCATATGATGTACACGGTACAGTCGCCGGGAATAGTGTTAGCAAATTTAAAGTTACTTAATTTTTATGCGGTCGTAACATATCTGTTTTTTTAATATTTCGATTGCACATAAATTGATGATGATTTTAGATGCTAACGTAACCGATGTCTATTCGGCACTACTATATACATAAAGCAATCTATTGCCGAATGCTCAGGCATAATTTCAGAGCAGCTGCACCTTGCATATAGTTTTGCTGCATGTAGTATGTAGTTAAGACACATAAGTAATATAGGCAATTGGTAAATTATATTTCCTTTGTTTGTAATTATCAAAGTAAGAGAGAAGAGTTTAAAATCGAAATATATATAATTCAAAGGTGACTGTCTGACTGACTGACATAGTGATCTATCAACGAACAACCCAAACCACTGGACAGATCGGGCTGAAATTTGGCATGCAGGTAGATGATATGACATAGGCATCCGCTAAGGATTTTGATTAATTCTCTACCCCCAAGGTGATACAGTAGGGGATGAAAGTTTGTATGGAACTAAATTTACGCGGTAGAAACCGCGGAGAACAGCTAGTCTTCCTATATAAAATCAGAGTGAGACAAAAGACACCCATGAACATTTCTGTATTTCTTAGATTTAGTAAATAGCGCAGGTCTGAGATATTTAAGATCAGGTAGTTAGTTATTGCATTGCAATTCTTAGATTTCTATTTAATCGTAATTCAAATCACAGTCCAGCATTTTCTCCCTAGCTGTACCAAATCTAGAATCTATCTAGATTACCCGACCATCATCAGTATAGATCGTGTTACTAACGTTGTCGGTGCCGGCTCCAGCCAGATTGAACCGGTTTGAAGGGTGATTTACTAGCGAGTATGTTCGTAGCATGTACTGCGGTTGAGATATTGGATTGGGGAAAAGTTTCTAATACGTAATTTGTTCGAAACTATTATAAAGTTTGAAGAGAGGTAGAGCATAGGGATCTCCTGTTCACAATTCAATGCTGCCCAACTGGGCTACATACAGACATAACTATATATTACTGAAGATCACAGTCAAGTAATGTCACATTTGAAAGTAGTGTTGTGTTCCTGGAGGCCTACTCGCTTTCACCGAGAAACGAAGCTTCGACCGAAATTTCGCAAAGTTCCTACCACGGTTCTTATTTATTCTAAAATTACGTCAGAACGGGGTCTGCTAGAAAATGATTTGGCGTTTATATTTTCTAAACCAACTTTAATGAAATTATTAGACGAAGGAAAATTAGAGTATGATAAAAACAAAGCGATAATGAAACTACGTTTAATTTTCGTTCGTTCGTGAAGTTTCGTATTCGGAGAAAGAGAGTAGACCCCCTGTGTTCGAGAAATATCGTGCTCCATTGACTGTCAAATTGTTTGTGAAAAAAAACTCATTTATTTTCTACTAACGGACGTCACGCGGTTTCACCCGCGTAGTTCCCGTTCCCGTGGGAGTACGGGGATAAAGTATAGCCTTTATTAATCAGCGATAATGTAGCATTCAAATGGTGAAAGAATTTTAAAAACGGTCCAGTAGTTTTTGTGTCAATTCGATACAAACTTACTTACATATATCCTCTTTATAATATTAATAGTAATAGATCACACTTTTGTATGCGATAATACTTTAAAACCGGAAAAATTATGCTTTCTGTCGAACAAAGTTTGACAAAATGGACGTTCTGTTTTATTGTTAGCTCATTTTAAAAATAGTATGAATAGATATTCCGTAGCTGAAATGTATGTGCATTAAATCAACCATTGACATGGTTTTGGAGGTTCATTCACTAAAGTTTCTCAGCGTCGCACTCGTCGTCGAGTGTCGGTTTTAAAGACACGAAGTTGAACCTTATCCTCTATATCATGTTCTCCCTGGCCTTAATCCCTTGCATTTGGGGTCGGCACTTGATTCAACCCGATGTGGCTGATCACCTGATTTTTATACGAAGCGACTACCATCTGACCTTCGCAACCCCTCTTTCGAGGAAAATCGCCAATCAGGGTTAAACCAGTTGTCAGACTCTCTTAGGCCTCTGACTGACCTGTAACGATTGCCAAAGATGTTAAATTGGCAACCGGGACCGACGGCTTAACGTGCTCTCCGAGGCACGGAGGGAACTCGGGCGGTCACCCATCCAACTACTGGCCAGGCGTATGGTTGCTTAACTTCGCTGATCGAATGATATGCGCAATAGCAACTGTGCCACGAGCTCCTCCTCACGAACGCCTAATCCTCTATATATTATGTATCAATTTCCTATGATTAAAACAAACCTTAGTGAATAACGCGGCTGGACGTAATACCAGTAGAGAAGCTTTAATAGGACACGTTCTATTGAGGCCCAAATTGTGAAAATGTTAGCAAACAATTGAAGCGAGTGTGTCCGGGTGTTGCGTGGCAATATTTGGACACGGTGCCGGCAGTTTAGTTAAAATTCAATGGTATGCCGCTGAAATCTGGGCAAATTTATTGAGCTTATCTTCAGGAACGGTATTGAAACGATATTATAACGTGTTTGTTTTAAAAGTGTTTTTATTCAAATAGGTCCAGCCGATTCGGAGGAGTTGAATGCAAAGGTTAATACCTATATAATAAACAAACGAATATAAAATTCGACGGTAGCCCCTTGACGATGCAAGAAACTATTCTAAATTATGGTCACGCCATCCCAGAAGAGTCTCTGAAGGGGTAAGCAGAGGTGTTGTAACAACAACACCCACATTTCACCGAATAAGATTAAGTGCCAACGTGACAGAGGGTGAGTCCATCGCCGTCACAGGCACTATACATACGTCTTTGAATAATTTCTCAGACATATGCAGGTTTTCTCACGTTGTTTTCCTTCACTGCTGTGAAATCGTGGCACATAATTTTTTAGAAAAACTCATCAGTTCTGTCCCCGCGCTGGGATTCGAGGCGACTGCTAGAACCACCACTGCGTGTAAATTGTTTGTATAAGCTACTGAAAGTTTTAAGTATCGTTGTAATATCGTTGTCATAATAAGCCACATATCAATATTCCCTCGGCAGTTTATGCAAACAAGGGCGTAGTTAAAGCCGGGTATCTGGCTATTTGACCACAGGTACAACCATGTATGCTAATTATATTATATTTGTGTTAAATATAAACCATACTGGGAAAGAATAAACATTCTGAGTATCAAAACACTAGCGCACATCCCGCGGTTTCACCCGCGTAGTTCCCGTTCCCGTGAGAGTACGGAGATAAAATATAGCCTATATTAATCAGTGATAATGTAGCATTCAAATGGTGAAAGCATTTTTATAATCGGTCCTGTACTTTTTGAGCTAATTCGTTACAAACATACATACAAACCTTTCCTTTCTGTATATTTGTCAAAGATTTAGACAGAGATGTACTCAGGCATAGCACCCACATTTTGCCAGTAATGTTGAAATCCCATGCAATAGGGTGCGAGCCTATTGCCACTAACCGGCCACTAATCCAGACTCCGGGCTGCTACTGGGATATTACAGATGGAAAAACCCAATCATTATTTTCCTCATCCGGGGATCGAACCCAGAACCTCGGGTGCCGATGTAGCGTTCCAAGGCAGTGTATGTATGTACATTTCGTAATTCACTTTGTTCATTCTTAAAAATACCAACACGAGGCGGGACTCGAACCCATGCCTCTGCAAACCGTGCAGTTGTTCTTCCAACTGAGCTACTCGTGATCCTACCTCATTTGTCGAATTTTTCCTTCCCTTGTTTTGGTAGCTCAGTTGGAAGAGCAACTGCACGGTTTGCAGAGGTCGTGGGTTTAAGCCCCACCTCGTGTTCGTATTTTTCCTGACAATTTTTAAGAATTTAGAATGTAATCATGTGTCACTTTGTTCAGTTCTAACACGAGTGTAAATCTCTTTGAGCCACCAATCAATACACAATAATTTTGCTTGCGTTTCACGGCACGTAGCTCCACACGTATTGCGCCGTAACGAGACCAAATCTACGGCTGTGGTGTGCAAAATAGAAAATTGTCAGATACGATCCATATCTACTACGTTATAAAGAAATTTATCGGGTACTAGCTGTGCCCCGCGGTTTCACCCGTGTAGATTTAGGTTCATGCTGTTTTAACTAAAATTTGCTTAAAACACTCCTTGAAACTCCAGCTATATGCCAGTGAAAGTCCCGTTAAAATACATCCAGCCGTTTACGCGTGATGGCGTGGCCAAGGGAAATAGGGGATTTTTATATATATTTTCATTTTTATATTATTTTCATTAAAAAAAAACATAAGTGGGTGAAATCGCGGGGCGCAGCTAGTCAGGTATAAATATTCACAAAAGTGACAAATTGTATTAGCATGCAGGTAAGTATAAAACATAATCAAAGACAAAAAAAGAACAATACCAGATAGACTTACAAGTGTTTGCATACCATGTATTTGCCAGGAGCTACTTGTGCAAAGTGATATACCTAGTTCCATATATCCTTGTCATTTATATCTCTAAAAAATGTATGTGAAACTCTTGTTACTCCTTGTACTATCAATCACTAGCAGTAAAAGTCACACTAAAATCGCTCCAGCCGTTTCAGAGCTTAGCCAGAACAATTCAGTCAAAGGCTCGCACCCGCACATGGGACTCGAACATAGCTGGCAAAATGTAGGTGTAAGTACACCTTCTTACTCCTGCTACACCGAGAAATACATGGGCATATGATTGTACATTGAAAAATATTGGACAAATGGTGTGTTGAATGTTCACGTCGAGTGGGATAACGTAACATTTATCAGAGATGCTCTCTCGGGGCGAAACAAGCGGCGAGGTCGCGGGCCTGTCCTAGTCTCGGAGCTGGGGGCACATGAGTAAATATTGCAGTATATAACAAGCTTTATATCACTTATTCCCGTCTTTATCTACACTAATAATATAAAGAGGGAAGATTTGATTGTTTGTTTGCATTGAATAGGCTCCGAAACTACTTGATCGATCTGGAAAATTCTTTCAGCAATGGATAGTTATACATCATCAGCGAGTAACATAGGCTATATTTTATCCCCGTACTCTCACGGGAACGGGACTACGCGGGTGAAACCACGTGACGTCGGCTTGTACTGATATAAGAGCCGTGGTGGCCTTGAGGTTTGAGCAGTCGCCTGCTACGCAAGTGACGCAAGTTCGAATCCCAGCGGGACCTGTACCCAGTATGCTTTTCTAAAAACTTATGTGCAGTGATTTTACACCACATGTTTAACGGGGAGGAGCTCGTGGCACAGTTGCTATTGCGCATATGATTCGATCAGCGAAGTTAAGCAACCATACGCCTAGCCAGTAGTTGGATGGGTGACCGCCCGAGTTCCCTCCGTGCCTCGGAGAGCACGTTAAGCCGTCGGTCCCGGTTGCCAATTTAACATCTTTGGCAATCGTTACAGGTCAGTCGGAGGCCTAAAAATAATCTGACAACTGGTTTAACCCAGATCACAGATTTTCCTCCTAAATGGGGTTGCGAAGGTCAGATGGCAGTCGCTTCGTATAAAAATCAGGTGATCAGCCACATCGGGTTGAATCAAGTGCCGACCCCAACAATGTATGGGATAAGGCTAGGGAGATGATGATGAATGTTTAACGGGGAAGAAAAACATCTTGTGTATGTTGGAGAAGTAATTCAAATACGAGTTAAAATTATAAGACGTTGACTATTTAAAAAAAACAAACTATTTATTTAAAATATAAAATAAAACTTTTACACAATTATTAATGAAGGTGATAAGGTTGGCACGGCGCTATGGTGTGCAGTAGAATGACCCCGAGGCATCGGGGCCTGCTGCTTATATACCAGGAGGAATGCACTGTCCTTTCCTGGTATTCCACGGCACAATGGAACATTCGTAATATTGATCTTTCCGAGTATTCCTATTGTCTTCAGGTTGGAATGTCAACATCCTGTTGTCTTCAGGTTGGAATGTCAACATTGTTGGTGGTAATACTGCTGGTGGTGTTACTTGACTCTCCCCCTCTATTTTCAAAGCCCATGGTTTAGAACAAACCGTGGTGTGAAAGAAAATAATACTGAAGCAGACTAAAACGAATAGGGTTATACATATGATCAGCCCATATTGAATGTAGTTGTGATGACTTTGCATCTGCAACGTTTGAATTTGTTTTAGTTGTTTCAATTCATTTGTAATTTTATCTTTATCATATGTTAGTTCTATTTCTGGAACCTTTTCTTGATTTATAATTTGTAATTTAGATATGATAATCCTTTCACTTGTTTCTTTAGTCTGAAATCGTTTAATACCCTGGATACTGATTTCACAATTCTTTCCATTTACTAAATAAGATCCTTTTATCCATATTGTCTCTTCATCTTTTCCACTTTTTACTTTCACTTCAGTTGATTTATTGAAATACATATAAATAGCTTCCGGTGTTATTTCTTGAATTTCCTCATTAGGACATTTGATGGGTACAACACTGCAGTTTGTCGGATTTCTTTCCATTATTATACCAGTTTCGCAGTTATCAGTTTGCAATATACTTCCTTTACAAATCAGTTCGCTCAACTCTATGCAATCTTCAACTTCATAAACTTCAGAACCGTTGTATGCCAAAGTAACCTTTCGCATTATGGGATAGGTACAAGTGAGGGAATTTTGGATAATGGGAACAATTTTCCTAGCCTTATATACTTGTGGTTTAACTAAAGGTATATTTAAAATAAAGTATATAATGTTATTTACAATTTTACTATCAACCGTTACGAAAGGTTCTATATAATTTATATTATTTGAAATAAGTACATCTTTGTTAATACTATTTAAAGTTTCTTGCAAAACATGTGACTGTATAATGCTATAATGATACATATGATGTTCTGCAAAGGTAAGTGCTGTTGTTAACCTATCAGCTAAATCTTGTAAAGTCTGAGCTTGAAACAATAGACTTAAAGCTATTTTTTGCTGTGTTTTTACATTCGCATTTTCAACAATTTTCTCATCTACACTTACTTGAATTTCAGTGATTTTATGTAACTGCTTGTTATATTCTTCTAATACATCATTTGTTACAGATATTTGTTTATTATATGCTACTTTAAGAGTTTCTAAATCTTTCTGTATCTTATCTAAATCATCTTGATCTAAATTACCAGTAATTGCTTTAATTATGGTTCCAAGTCCATTAACCAAACCTCTCTTAACTCTACTTTGTGTATATAAATGATTACATATTTCTTCTAAATGGTAAATAATTATATTAATTCTATCGTAAATGTAATTTATTTCTTTTACATTAGCTTTTCTTATAGCTAAATTCACATTTTCTTTAAGTCTATTTTTATGTTCCACTATGGGTTTTATGTCTAACTTATGAATAATCGTCCACTTTCCTTCAATAATCCGTACGTTTTTTAATTCAACTATAACAACATGCTCTTTTGAATCTAATGATCTGAATCGATTTCCGAGGACAAGGAGGGCTCTGTAACAACAAGTTCCTCTATATGATAGGTTCTCCCATTACTTAATTTATATTTATTATTAGCACATATTTCTAATATTTTAAATGGACCTAAATATCTTGCATTTGTTTTATGACGTTCTGCCTTACTATTTTTTAAATATACTTCATTTCCTACTTGAAATGTCTTTGGAGGTTTTATTTTCTTATTAATTCTTTCATTTCTTTTATTCTTTTGTTCTTTTAATAAATCGTGAATATTTTTGTTTAAATTACTCGTAAACTGTTTTTGTTGCGATGTATATTGTTGTATAATAACTTTCAAATTATCAAAATTTCTCAACTTTGCTTTTCGACCAAAATGTACTTCAAAAGGCGTCATTCCTATTGAACTATGTGTTGTATTATTATAAGCGTGAGTTATGAAATTAATCTTCTGATTTTGTTCTAATTCCTGCTCTCTTTGTAATCTATATAACTCTTGTATCGTGCTATGTAATCGTTCAATATCTGAATTAGATTTATGGTGTTGAGGTGAAGTTACGTGATTAATTATTCCATATGTCTGAAATAATTCGTTTATTATCTCACTACATAATGATTGTTCTCCGTCATGTATAATTTTATTTGGGGTACCAATCATTGCAAATATTTCTGCCAAAGTGTCGTAAACCCTAGTTTTTTCTGTTGGCTTAACAATTGCGTATTTAGAGAATTTGTCAATTATGGTCAAATACCATTGTCTTTCTAATGACATAAAATCTATGTGCCATATGCTCATTGGTTCGTGAGGCGTTTCTGTTTCTGTAGATAATGTATTATATGGGTGTCTATTATACTTCTCTCTCTTACAAGTCTCGCACTTTAAAACAAAATTCTTAATTTGCTTACGCATATTCTCCCAATAATATTTTTCTTTGAGTTGTTTATATAGACTATCTATACCAGCGTGTCGATTTTCATTTAGGTGATATTCTTTAATTAATCTCAACTGTTCTTCCTTACTGTTTATTTCTACCAATGATTTTGTATATCTGGTTGGTTTGAAATTTGTATGATCAAAGTACTTCCTATAAGTTTCAGATACTTTATAATATAATTCTTCATTGGGTATAATAAAAGCATACTTTTCATTACCTAGATACTCTAGCATAAACTCTTTAATTACTTCCTCTTCTTGGTTCGGTGGAATATAAAAATACCATATACCATTTTCACGTTTTGCTTCTTTATATGATGCCATTTCGAAAATAACTCGTCTTAATCTTTTAGGTGGATATGCATGAATAATGGGTATACCTTCATCACTGTTTTCTTGATTAGAATGTACAGTCCCTTGTACAGATTCGCTTAAATCAGATATAACCGAACTTTGTCCTACATTAACTCTCATTGAATTTTGGTTTAAATTAGTTTGCTCATTAATTCTTGAAGGTCCTGCAATAACGCTTTCCGATGATGATGATTCTGTTTGGAAGATTTCAATTCGACTCAATGCATCAGCGACATAATTATCTTTACCTTTGACGTGTTCAATAATGTAGTCGTAATCTTGTAATTTGAGTTTCCATCGTGTCAACCTTTGATTTGGTTCTTTCAATTTTGCTAACCAAATAAGAGCTTTATGATCAGTTCTCAATGTGAATCTTTTTCCATATACATAAGGTCTAAATTGCGCTACAGCCCAAATTATACCTAAGAGTTCCTTTTCAGTGGTATTATAGTTTTGTTCGGTCTTCGATAGTGTTCTCGAAGCATAAGCTATCGGATGGCCGTCTTGACTTAATACTGCTCCTAACGCAATGTCTGACGCGTCCGTAGTTATGACAAACGATTTATTAAAATCAGGAAATGCTAATATCGGTGCATTAGTGAGTAAATGTTTACACGCTTCTACTGCTTCTATATATTTTTTATCCGTTACATCTATGACTGAATTTTTCTTTGTAACTTCTGTTAATGGTTTTATAATTTTACTTAGATTTGGCACAAACTTTCTGTAATATCCTATTAATCCTAAAAAGGCTCTAACTTCCTTTAAAGTTTTTGGAATAGGAAATTTCTTAATAGCTTCTATCTTTTTTTGATTTGGTTTCAATCCGTCTTTATTTAAAATATGCCCTAAGAATTCAATCTCTTCTTTCATGAAAACACACTTATTGATGTTAACTTTTAGGTTTGCCCTTCGAAGTGCTTCGAATACTTGCTGTAATTTATTTATATGTTCTTGTTTACATTTAGAGTAAATAATTATATCGTCCAAATAAACTAAGCAAACGTTCCTTTCTATCTCTTGTTTCAATACATTATTCATCATTCTTTGAAAAGTAGCCGGTGCATTTTTTAATCCAAAAGGCATCCGAAGAAATTCATAATGTCCATCTGGTGTACTAAAGGCTGTCATTTCAATAGATTTTTCATCCATTAATATTTGGTGATAACCCGATGTTAAATCTAATGTAGTAAAGTAATTATTCCCTTGTAATTTAGAAAATAAATCTTCTATGTTAGGTAAAGGAAATTTATCCGATTTAGTTCTATCATTCAATTTTCTATAATCAATTACCATTCTCCATTTCTGTATTCCAGATTGATCCATTTTTTTTGGAATAATATGTACGGCTGATGACCATGGAGATTCTGAGGGTCTTATAATGTTTTCAGTTAACAGTTTTTCTACTTGCTTTCTGACCTCTTGTTGTTGAATTTGTGGTAACCTATATGGCTTTTGATATATAGGATCACCTTCATTAATAATTATGTGATGTTTTATTTTAGTTGTGGCACTATTTGTAACATCTTCCGAAAATAAATCTTTATATGTTTCACATAAACTTTCAATATTTAAATTGTCATCCGAAGTCATATGAAATATAAGTAGTTCTTTTTCCGGCATATAAAGTTTTCTTTCTTTCAAATCAATTCTTGCATTAATTTGTTCTATCATTTCTGTCCCCATAAGAACATCGTACTTTTCGCTAAAGTCGTAAACATAAAATTTCATCGTTCCATTGTTTCTTCCGAAGTATTTGCACCAATACGGCGTTTCAATAACACCATTGTGTTTTGTGGTATCATGGGAAGTCTTTACTGTGAACTGTTC
This sequence comes from Watsonalla cultraria, assembly GCA_964035505.1. Classification (NCBI taxonomy): domain Eukaryota; kingdom Metazoa; phylum Arthropoda; class Insecta; order Lepidoptera; family Drepanidae; genus Watsonalla; species Watsonalla cultraria. The sequence goes on along the minus strand of OZ037736.1, from coordinate 6,942,176 downwards.
TGGTTTCCAGTAGCTATGAAAGTATTGTTTACATGCATTGTTTGTAATGAATGAACGTTGGCTACCAGTGTCGATTAAAATTCTTAACTTTGGATGTTCTGTTTCGAAGTAAGGCAAATAAGATTTGACGTGGTTAAATTCTATGATATTGTATCGTCTGGGCGAATTATTTGAAAATTTTGTTGCTCGTTATTATCCTGATCATTATTGTCAAAATTTGGATATGAATATTCCTCTACCTGAGGCGCTTCTTCCTCTTCCTCGTGATAGAACACCTCTTCGGCCAATAGCCCCTTCCCTAAATTTATTTGCCCTTGTTTTTGCGGTGGTGCAGTTCGCATACTCACATCTTGATTTTTATTCATTGAAGAATTTGGTTTATTTTGATATTGTCCGAAATACTGATGCTGTGGCTTAGAAAACACGTTATTTGGATTTGGAGTCCAGGGATGTCGCGAATGGTATGCCTGGTTCGGCTTTTGTTGTTGAACGCTATTTTTATAATTACTATTTTGATTTTGATTATTTATTTGTCGAGGTTGATAATTTTGATTAATTATTCTAGGAGTTGGTAAAATTTGTGAGAATTTCTGTTTGATATTATCGAATCTCCCTTCTACTTCCAATTGTATAATTTTGTTCGCGGTATCCATAAAGCTACAATTGCTGACGTAAATTTGGTCGTGATAAGGTAATGAATTCTTTAATGTGTTTTGAGCGGTATTTATATATGGCTCCATTACTTCTTCAACTATTTTAGTGTCATCATATTTATCGTGTAATTTACTTTTAATAAAAAATAATTTTTGTTTGAGATCGAATATTAAGTCTCGATACAAATTTTTCTTTTTTACATTTGATAATTCCACAAGTAAAGTATGGAGTTCTCGGTTGTCGCCGCATTCCATTTTTAGAATACTTTCGATACACTCCCAATTAAAATTATGTTCCATCATACCTATCACTAGTGCTGCTCTTCCTGTTAACTTACTTAACAAAAGCATAATATTCTGTGGAGTTTTGCCTCCTGCTATATTTAACCATTGCTTTGCACTTTTTAAATAATTATAAATTGTAAATGGGTCTCCATCATATGTGGGAACGAACCCAATAAGTAGTTTTGGATCTATTACACAAGGTGAGGTTGTATTAGGTGCCGATGGCACGTAAGAGCTTCCTTGCGGATTATTTCCGGAAGGTCGGGACATTCTACTACTAACCTTATCTCTATACACAAAAATAGGGGGTCTAAGGAGCGGAATTTTAATGGGAAATGCTACTCAGTACTTACAGGCACAGGAGTAGGAGAGTTTTCAACATAGTCTTCCTTTTCCAACGTATTTATAATGTGGTTCCCAGTAAGTATTTTGACTAAAGAGTCACTTCGCTTGGAGTCCTCTGTAAGCGAGCTCGGGGTTTTCCGGAGGTCTTGAACTTAAAGAGTGATCCTTTTTACGAAGACTGGGCCCCACGTTGGGCGCCAGTTAAAATTATAAGACGTTGACTATTTAAAAAAAACAAACTATTTATTTAAAATATAAAATAAAACTTTTACACAATTATTAATGAAGGTGATAAGGTTGGCACGGCGCTATGGTGTGCAGTAGAATGACCCCGAGGCATCGGGGCCTGCTGCTTATATACCAGGAGGAATGCACTGTCCTTTCCTGGTATTCCACGGCACAATGGAACATTCGTAATATTGATCTTTCCGAGTATTCCTATTGTCTTCAGGTTGGAATGTCAACATCCTGTTGTCTTCAGGTTGGAATGTCAACATTGTTGGTGGTAATACTGCTGGTGGTGTTACTTGACTTACGTATGTATATTGCCTGAGACGGCGCTAGACTCACCATCTGTCACGTTGGCACTTAATTGTGGGGTCTTTAGATCAGGTTTAATAATAAACGAGTGGATTGTATACTACGCGTATAATTATATTAGGCGTTGTGTACAAGGTGGGTGACCGACAATAAGAATCGCGTGCGCGCGCGCCGATGGCTCGGTGGCAAGTGGTAGGCGAAGTGGGAGGCTCGTACGCCCCGCCGGGACAAGTGTAAGCTTACGTTACGATATCAAAGCGATCCCTAGCTCCTCGCCTAAAATGTATTTACAGCTTTTCAGCCGCCCGTAACAAATTGTCGAAAATACTTACACACGTTCTTTTCAGTGGAGTTTCAGCTGAATTTAATACTTTATCAGTTTTTATATATTACTAAGTCGGTTGTACTTAAATTGTGTTTAGGGAATAATCCTAAGTGATATTATGAATGAGTTGTACCTACGTCGAAAAAAACATGGAATTATTGTTTCTGCTTATTATACTAGACTTGATTTCATGGGTGGCTATATTTCGCGGAACCCTATATTTAAAAAAAAGGTCTTTGAAGTAGCCCAGTTTAATCCTTGTAAAGTTAGCTATCTGTCAGTAAAGTCCTGCTATAATCGGCCCAGCCGTTTCAGAGATTAGCCGGAGCAAACGACAGACATAAAAAAAGTTTGTATATATGTATGATTAGTAAATACTTTCATATGCATTTAGTGAAAAGCTGTTTATTCGGAACTAGCTGTGCCACGCGGTTTCACCCGCGTAGATTTAGTTTCATCCTTATTGTCGCAGAACCCTAATCATCATCTCCCTGGCCTTATTCCCATGTATTTGGGACTACCCTAATATTTTTAATAAATAAAGGTAGCCTAAGTTACTCCTTGAAATACCAGATACCTGCCAGTAGAAGTCCCGTTAAAATCGGTACAGCCGTTTCAGAAATTACTCGGAGCAAACAGACAGACGGACAGACAGACAGAGAAAAATTTTAAAACTTGTTTTTTTTTAGTGTCAGTAGCATGTGCACTTTCATATGCATTTAGTGAAAAGCTGTTTATTTGCAATTACAAAAAGACACTTCAATTCATCTGTATAGGAAAAAAAACAAGTATTTTTTTTAAACGATTACTTACTTAAATCGCTGGGGAATAACATAGACACGTGTGTGCTCTGTCAACTGAGATGTACAAACATACAGATTTGCAAATAAAGTGTACATCCAGTTGACTGCGTAGTTGATTCAGTATTCAGCTAATTTCACTGCACCCCGTCTTCGATGGACCTTCATGTAGGTAGACCTTGGATATGGTATTGCTTATTGTTCACGACCAAATTGATATGTATTGCATTATATTAGTTCACACAAGTTCACTAGATGGCGCTAGTCATAATTAGATCGCGCTGTGAAGTTTCTAAGAAGATTGAAATTATCTATATCTATATCTATATCTATATCTATATCTATATCTATAACTATATCTATATCTATATCTATATCTATATCTATATCTATATCTATATCTATATCTATATCTACAATATATACATCATCTATACATCTATACATACAGTTTAATAAAATTGAAGTGTCTGTTTGTAATTCAAAAATAACAGCTAATCACTAAATGCACATGGATACACGCTCATCATCATGACGCGCTACGCTACTGACACTAAAAAACCAAGTTTTAATTTTTTTCTGTCTGTCTGTCTGTTTGTTCCGGGTAATCTCTGAAACGGCTGGACGGATTTTAACGGGACTTTCAAGGAGTAACTTAGGCTACTTTTATTTATTAAAATTATTAGGGTTCCGCGAAAATAAGGATGAAACTAAATCTATGCGGGTGAAACCGCGGGGCACAGCTAGTAATAAATAAATAACATTGTGGCCATCACAAGTTATGTGCCCTGTAGTCATTTTATGAGTCTGTCTCTATCGGTAATGGGTAAATACGTGCGCAGTTACCCCCACCATTGTCCTTCAGCGCTCGAAACTCATGACGTCATCTGAACACAAATCATGGAACAATCTCACAAAACTTATTTTACCTTAAACATTTATCCCGAAAATACGTAATTTGTTCACGCCTGTATTCCCCGAAGGGGTAGGCAGAGAGTTGTAATAACAACACACACTTCACCGAAGATGATTAAGTGCCAACGTAACAGATGGTGAGTCTATCGCCGTCTCAGACACTTTACATTCGTATTTGAATTATTTCTCAGACTTTTGTTTCCTGATGTTTTCCTTCACCGCAAAATACTCGTACAATTCATTGGTGTGGGATTCGAACTTGCGTCGCTTGTATAGCAAGCGACTGCTCAAACCCCAAGGCTCCTACGGCTTTAGATTTTAACGTATATAAAGTTATATAAATATGCCGCATCCGACTGCCTTCCCTCGTTGGGCATTAGTCCCGGCACTTCAGACGACTGATTGCCATCTCGAAAATTTGTTGAATAAATATTTGTACGAATCATTTGCTCGATTCTGTGGCGTGCAGTTTATGTTTATTTGGAAAGGTAGTTTAATAAAAACACTGTTTTACAATATATGTCTAAATCCATGCTTTCCCAGAAGGGTCTCCGAAGGGATAAGCAGTTACCACACTTACTTTTCACCCAAGATAGTTCCTTCATTTCCGACGTGACGTAGAAAAAAATTTAACAAAAATGTATACATCTATACATCTTCTATACATACATACATACAGATAAATAAAATTGAAGTGTTTGGTTGTAATTCCGAAATAATGAAAGTATACAAGCTACCGACTCTAAAAAACCAAGGTTTAAAATGTTTATCTGTCTGTCTGTTTGTTCCGGGTAATCTCTGAAATGGCTGGACCGATTTTAACGGGACATTCTTTGGCAGGTAGTTGATGTTTCAAGGAGTAGCATTTATTTATTAAAAATATTAGGGTTCCGCGAGTATAAGGATGAAAATAAATCTACGCGGGTGAAACCGGGGGGCACAGTTAGTTATAAATAAAATGGTGGCCCCACTTCGTAACGATCGCATTTCCACTGCATTCACTATAGTTTCATGCTGCTTCTCCCAAGATTTACTTTCATACATCAGAGTAGGTACTAGCATCCCGTTATGAGTAATACATCATATATGAGTAACATATCAATAATTCAGCATCTCAAGTATGGAAAGGTTACAGAGGGCCTAGTGCGAGTTTTCTTAAAATTGCCGTCACAAGTCATCGCGTCGACGTAATCGCAGATTAGTATGGGCTCACAATAGTGTCATATTAAGGCCGACAGAGGCGCTGTTTCGATCCTATATAAATCTGCGTTAACTTTGACGCGGTGACTTGTGACGGCGGCAGTGAAAAATTCGCACTAGACACTCTGATATACTTTAATTGTGTAACATAACTCTTCATGACTAGTTCTAACACATTTAGTGGTTCCAACGTTGGCATTAGTCTCAGCTGCCCCTATAAAGTTCTACAGGTCCACGTGTTTGCATTGTGCTTATCCACTGTAGACATCTTAGTAACTCCTGCTTCAGGATAACGTATTCATTATTTTTTTACATCGTCACGCCTTTATTCCCCGAAGGGGTAGGCAGAGGTGTTGTAACAACACCCATTTCACAGAATATGATTAAGTGCCAACGTGACAGAGTCCATCGCCGTCTCAGGCACTATACATACGTCTTTGAATTATTTCTCAGACATATGCAGGTTTCCTCACGATGTTTTCCTTCATCGTAAAGCACGTGGTGTGAAAATCACTGTACATAAGTTTTTAGAAAAACTCATAGGTACAGGCCCCGCTGGGATTCGAACTTGCCTCGTTTGCGTAGCAGCTGACTCCTCTAACCCGGGGCCACCACGGCTCTTTAATGGTAC